>VZTQ01008060.1:1171629-1318654 GCA_013400755.1 Pelecanoides urinatrix
TGCAAGCGATGATCCTCTGCGCGCACGTTGGGGCGCGTGCGTGGAAAACATCGGAGCTGGGATGGACAAGGAAAATCGTATTGGGAAGCACTGAGCGTGTTCCCCTATCCTGGCCTTAGGAACAACGCCGCGATAGTGGTGGAAAGCGATGAGCATCCCCAACGTTATTCTGGCTGTTCTGAAATTCCTTCTCCCCTCGCTGTTTCCCGGTTTGCGTTGAGCGAGAAGACGCGGCCACGACAGTCGGTCATCCTGGTGTTGGCTGCTCGTGCAGGAGCACCCGCCTGCCTTCCTCCCTGCTGCGCCCGCATCGGGGCTGGCTGCCTGAGGTTGGGCTGTCCTTACTGGAAATCATGCGTTTGAGCAAAACCAGTTGCCGCTGGAGCATCCCGCTCCGCGGGACCCGCTTGCTGGTTCGCAGGGTCTTGCCCGTTGGGCATTGCTGCCTGCCCGACGAGGTGCCGTGCAGACACGTGTTCCTGCAAGGTCCCACTCGCCCGCCGGCTGATCCGTCCCTGCTTGTGCTTAGAAATGCACCTGCTTAGAAGAGAGGGGGAAAGAAAACACTCCAAAGTAATTGTATTCACTGCAAAGAGGGTCCTGAATTACACTGCGAGCTTAGCTTGGTACCCAACCAATGTGAAAATGTTCATTTACAGATACAACGCGGCACTTGTTGGCACTTACGTTCCTTGCTACTGCAAGTTGGCAGATGTGGCGAACTCCTGCTGCTGCGCTGGGTGCACTGGTGGCTGTAGTGCATGCTCTGTGGGGCTCAGGGGGGGGTACAGAAGTGGATGCTTGCTTTCCCCCCGCTTGGTAAAAGTACAAAGACATAACTGTGTAGTTAGGGGATTTGCAGAGGTGTGAGTATATCTCGTCTTCATTAAAACCAGTCTAACTCTTTTGTTGGGTGTAGCGATGTGTATCCTGCCAGCTGTTTTCAAAGACGGTCCTTTTTAGATGTTTTCATTTTTCTTGACAGTGAATTCATAAGTACATGCAACAGCATTTCCTAATCCGTCTTTGTTGTGATAGCAGTAACGCAGTAGTGTGCTCAGCACAGGAACGTTTGCTTTGTCCTGGCCTGGCAATTTTTCATTCACTTCCGTAAATCCAAAAAAATAAGATCCACATTCACAACCTCATCAGTACGAATGGTGCCTTTGGTTTGCATAGAAGCACTAAGAAGAGCAGAATACGTGATCCTTTATCCTAAGATATGACAGATGTATGTTGAAAATACATTATTTTTTTGGTTTTTTACACAAAGCTATCATCGCTTTTTCAGTTTTATAAGGTGAAATTAAAGATTGCTAACAGTTCATTGTGTTCTGCAATGAACAAATATAGAGATACATTTATATCAAAAAATTGGCTTCATAAGTCATATCATTTATATATCTTCACATTAAAGTTAGAAAAGACCTTTATTTTTCTTGTGAAAACTCAAAAAAACTGTGGGTTAAAGTGGAGTTGTGTGTCCCAACTGTTTGTAATTATCAGGTAATAATGTACGTAATACGTCTGATAATGGTTTATCATCGCGTTGAGCCAAAACCTGTTTTCATTAGTCTCTGACTCTACTAGGGGGAGATGTGAACTCGTTATGTACAACTTCTGCTTCCTCTTTTGTACCTATAGATCGCATATAAACATAGAGGTTTTATTTTGTAGTTAAAATTTGAGCCCAAGAACTGCAGAAACCTGGACGTCCTGTTGGCTTCCCCAGGGAAGGTCCCTTCCCCTCAGGAGCACGGGCCGGGAATCTGCCGGTTGTGATGAGCCCTGAGCCGTGGTTCTTGCCCATCCCTGATCTCCTGTGCTGGAAACGGAACAGGTAAAGAACAGGGTTACAGCACCAGCCTCTAAACTGCAGCTCCAGTAGCAATCTTTCCAGGGCTGAAGCTTCCCTGTAAGGAAACAAAAACGACCCAAATTCAGGTCTTCTGTTCATGCAGCCTTTTATTTAGCCCCTGGGAACCCCAACCCGCTGCTCCCAGCTGCATCCCTGCTGCTGGCCAGTATCTCTGAGCATTTTCCTTTATTTGGAGCAAAGGGGGGACCCAGAATTTTGTCTCACCGATGCTTTCCCATGTCTGTACATACAAGCTAAGTGCATCTTCTCCAAATCCCACGTTTCTTACTTCCATCTCTTTTTCTAAATGGTTTTTCAGCTGAGCGTCATCTGCCCATCTGTCCAGCAACGTACAGCACGCTCTTTCCATGTGAACTTATGAAAGTACAGTTCTGACCTGTTAGCCTCGATGTCTTAATTTTATTCTTTAACTTATAGTCAGAGTTAATAGTCTGTAAAGTAGTTCAATACTGTCTGGATGACATCACCCTATTTCAAATAGTTTCTTATTTTCTAATGTTTCAAATGGATCATATGAAAACCTTCATTAGCATCTAGATTTGCTCAGCTTGGTACTGTTCTTGCGTACCCTGGAGTAACCCAGTCGGTGGTGGCAATGTGTTTATGCAGCTACACGTACGAAGAATTTGGCTCGTTAACTTAATTGCATATTTGGGTGCGATTTTTTTTGGCGTGGTGACATCACGTGTCAATGTGGCGTAACATGCCACCCCAAAATCGCTGTAATCATAACGTATCGTAACCAGAAGTCTTTCAAAGTGTCGTATGGTGTCTATAATCGCCAGAATAGGGAAAAACACGTGCAAAATCAAACCAGAGTATCCCCTGGCAACACGAGAGCTTTATTCCTGCAGTTTAATTCCCTGTGCTCACTGTCCCCGGTGCCGTGCCGAAGCCCAGCCGTACAACACACGCACCCGTTTCTGCGCCGGGAGGCACAGCAGGTTCGGGGGGACGGTGGGACGGGGGGGCAAATCGATGCAGTTTGTGCCACCGTTCCCAGGTATAATGGTTTTAGTTACTTTGCAGGGTGGTTGTGAGAAATAGCTAGTATATCCAAAACTTGGAAGATGCATTTACTTTGTGGTGTTATTATAAGGTTGTACTTTTCTACGGTGGAATTTAATGTGTCTGATTTTGTTTACATTACCAAGAAAAGCCCTTATTTAAAAATATCTCTGTATAGCGAGTGAAGTGTATTAGATAGCTGACACCCCGTACTCTGTTAGCAGAAACAGAAGTTATCGGGTCTGTAGGTGACACGCTTGTAATGCTCCTCCTGACGTTGCCGTCACGCACTTGGAATCATTTGCAGTTTATTTTATACACCTGTCTTTTCTTTTACCGCTTTACAAATACAGCAAAGTCGAGGTTTTTCCTTTTCCAGCAGAAAGTACTACCAAAATAAAGATGGATTGGATTGTTAAATGCTTGGGTCGCTATCATGCCTGTGTTTTGCCGTGCTAGAAACAGGGGGACTGTTTTCAGAAGCCTTTGCCGTTCCCTGGGGCGCACCGGGGCAGGCAGGAGAGGGGCTTGGGGGGCTTGGGCAGAGCATGGGGGGCCCCAGCTCTTGGCATGGCTGGGGGTGCCAGGCTGCAGTAATTGCATATTTTTAATTGAATTCAGGGAATTGCAATATTGCAACACTTGAGATTCGACTGCCTGCAGTTGTGTCACATTTTGCAGCCGGATTAATTCAGCCCAACTTCGGGCTAGAAGCGACCCCGGGGCAGCTGCGCCCTCCTGGCCCGTTGCGTCGTGCATCTGCAGGGATGAATCACGTTCATCCCCTTGAAAATTAACCCCACGGGGGGGGGGGGGAAATCATTTTTTTGGTTGCCCAAGATGAACTCACTGGGTGGCTGGATGGGTGCTCGCTCCGGCATGAGGGGTGGCAAAATGCTGCTGGTGGGAGGTTTGGCTGAAGCTGGAATTCGGAACCATGGTCTCAGCCGGCTCCTCGGCTGCCGCGAGGGACTGCCGGCTCCCGGCGGACCTGCTGCCGAGGAGGAGGAGGAGGGGGAGGACATCCACCTCCAGCCCTGCAGGTCAGCCAAGGACCTAGCAAAATGAAAGGGGATTGTGCCTCAGTCTCCCCAGACCTCTCAGTGGGGAGGAAAATAACCCCAAAGAAATTTAATCTGAACTTGGTGCAAGTTCCCAGGTTTTCATGCTAGTTTTTCCTTCATGGTGTGTTAAGGGCAGCATGCCGCTTTTTTTTTTTTTTTTAAAAAGCTGTAAAATTAATCCATTCCCTTGTGATGCTTCCTTTAATGAAGGTGTTCCTAACGAACACCTTTAAGAGATGTTCAGAAAGTCCCTAATGTAGCACGCTGAATTTCTCCTTGATAAGAGTGTCCTGCAGCTTTCAGTTCTTTTTCCTCGGAGGATGCGGGCTCCATCCTCAGCCCCTCTCCTGGTAGATNCCTTTTTCCTGAAACGCACGGCTTCGCCTGCCCCCCTCGGAGGATGCGGGCTCCGTCCTCAGCCCCTCTCCTGGTAGATGTAAGGGCTGATCCGAGGCTGGTCCTGAGTCCCCTCCTCAGAAATCCTGTGGAGCAGCTCCTTCGGGATTTAATTAACGATATTTTGGGATGCTACGTGCTCTCTAGCTGCTTTTCAGTGAAGCCCCAATGGGTTGCCTTGACCTGGGGTCCCACCTCAGCAGCAGAGCCAGGAGCAGCACCCAGTGCACAGGACTGGGAGGAGCGCTCGGAGCAGGTGTCATTTTGACATTAAAATGCATTTTTGGTAAATAATGTGCAGGCATGCCAGGGCTCCACACCGCGCCGGGGACTGCCAGCACGCTATGTATGGCACAGGGTATGTGTCAGAAACTCAGAAACGTAGTATTTTTTTAGTGAAGTGCACCTCGGCTGTGCTTTTTTTGCCGTTAGCAGCAGCCTTCCCCATTTCTTGCTTGTTGCCCGATGGGAAGTGGTGCAGGAAAAGGCTCTGCTCCTCTCCTAACTGAGCTCATTCCTTGCAAATGAGTAAATCGGCAGCTGCAGAAGAGCTACGGCCTTTTGTTAAGCAACAACCAGATGGCTTTTGTGGTTTTAGTCAGCTCTGCAAATTAGATAGAGAGTCCTCTCACTGTTGAGGTTCCAGGACAGTCAAATTCCTTTAACTACTTGAATTGTGGCTGTACACCCTTCCAGCTCATTTGGATTTCCTGGCTTATCTGGTATCCTCACCTCCCTCTTGAATGCAGATCCATTGGAAACCTTTTTTTTTTTTTGAAAAAGCCTAACAAACTCCATCCTGATTCCATCTGTGTGACAGCTGCTGGAAAAGCAATTAAAAGGAGTGGAAACTTAAAAAAAAAAAACAAAAGGGAAAAGAGAAACAAGAAACAAAAATCCCGTTGGTCCTCAGAGACAGGACTCGCCTCTGCAGAGGAAGGAGAGCTTGCTGACTCAGGCTCTGAGCAAGGTGGGTGAAGTTCTCCCTCCAGAGAAGCTCGAGCAGGGACGAAGTTGCTTTGCCACCGATGGGGAGCTCCTGTTCGCCCCGTCTCAGGGCACGCACCTCTCCCCGGGGCTGGTAAACCTGGTAGAAAGCTGTTTGCACAATGCAATGTCATATTAAATACTGCAAAATGTCGTATTAATATCTGCAAGCTCTAGGCCAGCTGGTTGTAGGCATTGCTCGCCGGTTGGATTGTTGGTCTAGAAGCGTTGAGAGCGTTTGCACCGCCGGGACCGGACTCTGACGTCAGGCTGGAGAGGGGCATGGCCATCGGGCTGGGCTACAGCCTTGAACCCGCTCCAGGACTGCAAAGGGATGAAGAGCCCAGACATCTCAGAGCTGAAGGAGACGTATTTCTAATGGAAAACACATCATCAGGTAAGGAGTTTCATATTCTTCTTTTGTTAAGTGAAAAATTATACTTGGGGTATTTTCATGCAAGGGTTGTTTGGGGATTAATTTTTTTCTTTATTATTTTAATACAGTGTTATGCTGAATGCATAAGAGCTGTACTTTCCAGCTCTGCTCTCTGACAAACATTGAGCTTTGCATCAAAATGTTTAAGAGGCAAAGGAGCAAAACTACCCTGCTTTTCTGGGGGCACCTGGATTTTGACTCTCGCCCGCTGATGTACTTTGGCTCTAGGCAAAGAGCCACAGGTTGAGCGCTGGGTCCTCCCAGCTAACGATCCCTCCCTTCGCTCCCCCTCCTCCAGCCTTGCTATCACCAAGAAAGGCTGCTAAAAAAGTGGACCCCCAAATTTCATTTCTCTGTATGAATTAAAATGTTGAGCTTTGATACAGGGCAGGCTTAGAGCTATTTTTTTCAAATTGAGAGTAGGGAAAAAAAACTGTTTCAAAACCTGTGTGTTAGAGTCAGTACAAATCCATCTTGTATTTATTAGGAGGTAAAGACAGGGCTGCATAGGGGCCAGATATGGTTTTTTGTTTTTGTGATTACTGGCAAACAGGAGGGTATGGAGAGAACACGTTCACCTCTGCGCTCCCCGTGCGCAGGGATTAATCATTGGCTCTCGGAAAGCCGGCGGCTCCTCTGGGAAGCACGAGAGGCATCACACGTTGCTTTCTTCGTAGCCAACATCGAGAGGTTCCTGCCAGTACTCCTGAAGAGCAACTTGCTTTTCGGAGTTAGTCACAATATGCTTTGTTAAATTTTTATTAGAGGAAAAAGAAGTCTGAGGAGGTGCCAAATGGGAAATCCCTGAGGCGGTAAATAAATGAAGTGGTTATGTGGGATGTGCCTTCCTGGGACAGCCCTTGGTATAGCGGAGCTAGACACAGGATCCCAGTAGAAGTTCTGGCAGTGCCTGAGGAGCGTGTTCCTGGAGAGCAAGAAGTTTGGGTGCATTTACTGAGCCCTCGGAAGGGAAATGTTCCAGAGACACCCAGTTTTACAAGTGATGCTCTTACTGGTTTGAGGCTTCTCAAACACCGTTGCCTCCAAATACATTTCTGATGTTCGTTTTTGTCTTCTGAATCTGCAGGTTTGAATCTCGGGTCTTGTAGAGGCATCTCTCCTGCTTACGTTTTGTGTCTTTTGATATCTAAATTAAACTGAAATTTTTCCTGATGAAGTTCGCACAGCATTTGCAGGCAGCATCATTTGTTAACTTTCTGGGTTCATGTTTCAGCTTCCAGGCGTATTTGCTTCTTGCTCCAAAGGCAAAAATAAGATTAAAACTGATAGAAAATTAGTTGGAATTTTTTAAAAAGTTTTAGATTCACTCCACCTCTTCTTTTAACAAAGTGTTTGTTACATCTGTAAAGATTTAGTGCCATTTTTACAAGACCATCATGTTTTCCATGTTATCCAAATACTCCAGCGTGAACCTTGGTTTACTGCCCCAACATCCCGGGCTGGGCTGCTGCTTTCAGTTCATGACAACGGAAATCCAGACCTGGGCAAAAAAAGTAGCACTTCCTAGAAATCCCCTCCTAATTGCCTTTAACCGTCGTCACAGGCTGCGATGGGGAAGCACGGGAGAAGGCTCCAGGCAGGGAAAGCAGAGCACCGAGGAGATAAACCTTGTGCTAACAGTCAGAGGGTAAACAGGGATTCTGGATCCATCGCCCCTGGAGTACGCAAATATTTAATTCTTCCAAAAACAAACAATGGAGGGAACAGTGTAGTAGAAGCGTTTATTAACTCCAGCTGCCCAATCCATGAAATCAGGAAACGATGTCCAAGGGGAAAAGAGCATGATGCCTTTGAGGTTGCTTTGATTTTTCGTTTCAGCATTTTTAAAGGATTAAAATACAAAAACATGTTCTGAGGTTCCCTCCCCTTCCCTCTTTCTGGGAAGGTCCTGAAACCAGTCACTCTGAAATTGCTGTTGTTCTTGCACAGGATATTTGCTGCTTAGCCACATGATCGAAGTTGGAACCAAAATAAATATTCCTCATAAAAATATCCCCCAATAGATCCCCCCTGCTCAGTATTTAGGAGGATATAAAGAAGCACATTGGTGTTTTAATGCTGCCCTTCTCTAGCTATACAAAAATTATAATTTGGGTGAAAACATGACAAACTGGTCTCTTACCAGCCTGCTTAAGGGAGACATTGGCAGCATCTATTTTAGACTCCTTCTAGCATCTAACCAACTCCTGGGTGGCAGCTGCCTTCCCCCTATAGATGATGTGGGGAGAAGGCAGGTATGTAACGTGGATGTTTTAGGGTCTAGTTACGATATCTAGAGCAGATGAGCGGTGATTTGCCAACACACCGCATGTCTAAGGCGAGCCATTAATTCATTGCAAGAAATGCAGGATCTGAGGCTCAGCTGTATGTGCAACGTAAACCAGAGCTACTGCACTCAAGAGATGGACTAGACAACTGCAGGTCATGTATGTTTTAAGTATTTTGAATAAAAAAGGAAAAAAGAAAATTTGTATCTTCTTTCTTCTATATGCTATTCAATCCTCTCACATTTTTAGTACAGGACAGACGGGCTTTTCTGTTGTTAATTTTATGTAGATGATGAATCAAAGTATAGCCAGTTGAATGCCTCTTTGTACAAAACCTCTTTGGGATGAAGAAGGATGAATCTGTGCACGTGGAAGAGGCAGCTGAGTCCAACCCAGCTCTCTGTCCCCTGCGTGATCTTGGACTATTTCCTTCAAACTTCTCCTTGCTGTCCAAATTGTAAAATGGAGAAAAGCTCTTAGCCTTTGGCATGTTATTGGCTTCCTCTGAAGTGGCATTTACCTGAGCAAATATATTAACTTCCAGTGATCCGTTTTATTCTAAATGATATTTTCTTTCTCATCCTAGCCGGGAGAATGCAGGGGATGTTCAAGAGAGCCTCAAAAATATTTCAGCAAACCCGTGCTCTCCTATGGAAAAATATTCTTCTGGCGTGGAGGATGAAGACAGAAAGTTTTCAGGCAAGTATTGGTTCTTCCAAAGGGAAGTTAGGATTTCCACTGTGAAGTATTTTTACATTGCATTGTTTTTATACTCGGTGATACATGAGAAGCCTCAGCTGGTAATGCAGTTCTCTGGAAAATGTCAGCAGTTACACTTCTTGCTGTGACACTAGAATATCACGGCATAATAAAGGCTTGTTACAAAGCTGGTTTGTTGCTTTTGGTTGTTGATCCTATTTCTGCACCGTCCAGAACACAATGTCCAATTCATGATTACTGGTGTAAAATTATCAGCAGACCTCGTTGGCTCTGGTACTAAGAAAACATGTTTTTCACTTGGAACATTCCTCATGTTTTCAAATAATTACACCTGTGAAATAGCTCTTCCTCATTTACAGAAAGAAGGCATTCACGGCCGGAGAAGCCGGACTGAGCAGCCAGATCAGCGCTGGATGAGAAAGGTCCTTGGAGACACTTTCCTTACCACCCAACCTCCAAGTCACTGTGCTGCCACTCACCTTTACATTTCCTTCCTTTTGTTAGGAATGGATGACATCGGTGGTTCTTCTCTTGATAATACAAATATCATCAAGTATATTATTCAGCCACGCGCGACAAGAAATCCCTTACAAGTTCCTTGGACAATTAAATGATCCTGCCTTTAACGCTGTGGGAGTTACACTCGCATACACACCTGTAACAAACACCACCAGGCGAATAATGAGCAAAGTGGCTTCGGATTCTGTAATAACGGGTAACGCTGCTCTTAAATCCTTGTAGCTGCAGTGCCTGAACCCACCCCGACACTGTGGGCACCTCGGTCTTTGTTGGGGGGGGGGGGGGAGAAAAGGATTTGGACAATACAGTTTTTGAGGGTACAGATTGTGGCCAATGCACATTTTTATTTTGTTGCATGACTAATCAAAGTTTCAGTTGTCATGATTCTATTCTTTTTTTTTCTTTTTTTTTAATGACAGGTATAATAATAAAAGAGATGGAAAATGAGGAAAAAATGGAAAGAAGTGCAAGTTTGGAGGAAGACGTTATTGGTGTTGTTTTTAAGGATGACTTCTCCTACCGTCTCAGATTTCAACTCCGCAGTGTAGTAACTCCAGATGATGCCTTTGAACACATCGGTAACAAAATAAATCAAACCAGAGAACTTGATTTTACATTAAAAAATGCTTAGCTGGATCTCTGTGCTGCCATGCCACTAAGAAGGGATCAAGGCTGTATGTGCTAAATGCTTGAAGAAAGATAATAATTAGGATTTGAGGTTTTGTTCGCTTAGAAGGAAACAGATATCAGGGAAAAAATTTTTAAGAACATATACACATAATCCACAGTCCTTGATGTCCCGCTCCCTTCTATGTCTTACCATGTCAAATCGTGTGTGCACTAATGTACTTCTAACATATAGTGCATGGACATATATTTAATACATTAAAGCATAAACCTGCACACACATTTGTCCACATTACTTCTTCGTTGACCAAACATACCCCTATCTACTGACTAGAAGTAGTAAATATCTGAAACAAAAAGTAAACTTATTACTAGATAAAAAAATCAAGTGAGTTCATCAGTTGATGGGCAAAAAAAAAGTATTTTGTTAAGAACTGATCTTGGAAAACGGAAATGATGGAGAGGCTATTTATTCTGTCTACACAAGTCAGTAGCTCTTCATGGCTGTGACCCCAGCCCCAGGGTGCTCTGGATTTCCTAGAGCTGCTCCTCTCCTGCCCTCGGCGTTGGGCACGTTTACGGTTGCTGTACTTGAGCCCGGGCTCCTGCCAAAATAGGAGAGCTGGCATGGCTGGCTCTTCTGCGCTGCGATGAGGGGGTTGATGCCACTTCAGGTGGCCCATGAAGCCAAAGCCACCAACTCCCAATACCATGTTATTCTTGGAGAAAAATGGCTGCTCCAGGAAAAAGGCTGAGTAAAACTAAATCTTGATTTCTCTCTTAAGTCAAATACATTTTCAACCCCTCATATGTACATAAGCGTATATATATACACATATATATGGAAATATATAGATCAAATTCTTTTTTTTTTTTCTTTCCCATAGATACCTGCTACAATTTTTCATCAAGTGATTGCGAAGTCCCTTTGTACTGGTATGCCGGTTTCCTATCAGTGCAGTCCAGCATTGATGCAGCAGTCATAGAAGTAAGTATGATCATGATGGAAAATACGTTTTCTGTTCTTTCCAGAGTTACCTGTAAACTTTTAAATACATAGTGGGATTCAAAAGCTAAAGAATGATAGATCATTCTCATAGCTCAAGGCAGCGTTACTGTTTATTACAAGGCGGGTACTAAATATTGAAGTTATTTGCCACTTATAAATGTAACATTGTTATTGACAAACTAATAATTTGAGTGCTTATGAAAACCTCTTTGTTCTGATGTTGGCTGTTTCATTACAGAAAGTCAAATTAATGGCTAATTTCTCTTCTTTAGATGAAAACAAACCATTCTGTCTGGGAAGAGATGAAGTCAATTAGCGGTGTTCGTCTGAAATCACCTTCGATCAAACATGTGTATAAAGACCGATATATGTGGTTCATTGTTTACATTATCTTGTGCTTCTCCCCATATATGTACTTTTTATCAGTGAAAGTTATAAGAGAGAAAAAGAAGCTCAAGGTATTAATGAGAACAATGGGTTTGCAAGATATCGCATTCTGGTAAGTCTTATAGAAATAAACCGTGTCATCACAGGAATTATATTATGTTATGCATATAGGATGTGTACTAGCTTGCAGGATGGATGTGGGTCTGGTACCACCGCTCGGCTGGGAAGCAGTCACTCCCCAGACCCCAGCAGCAGTCACTTGCAATTGCCTAACCATACATCTGGGCTCTCTGAGGCCAAGTTTTGCATGTTGTTGAAGCAAAACCTGTGCTGCTTTTATCTGTAATGTACCGTTTGCTGGAGGACCTCAGTTTCCAAGCACATTGCTCTGATACAGGACTTTTTTTGTTGTTTGTTATAGCTAGCTCTGCTCTCCTCCCCAAAAAAAGAGAAAGAGCACTCTTCATGTAGCAGAGATGCGTGTAGCAAGGTTCTTGGTGTTGAGGAGTTGGTTACCTCCAGGAAATGGCTGGATACACAGAGAGAACACAAAAAGTGAAGAAACAACAAATTTTGGAGAAAACTGCAAATGACGAAGCACAGGGGGACATAGAATCTATCAAAACAGGCTTCCAAAGCCTTCTGAGCATGAGTATTTCACATCATTAGGAAAAGCATAAGAATAAGTGTTCCTGGCTGCAAAGCCTGTGCTTAGATGCCCTGTGGCTCTTTGCTGACATCGTTGCATCTGCAGAGATTTGGGTGGGTGCAAGACAGTGATATTTGCACCTTTCCAGTCTGGAAACTGTAAATGGAAGTGTTTTGGGGAATTATGAAATATTTGAATTCAAAAGAGCATGTCTTGTACTGGCCATGTATTGGCATGTGCTGTCATGTGCAGAGGCAAAAATAACTGTGCCTTCATTCGTAGGTTATCCTGGAGCTTGCTGTACACCATTTACGTTGCAATACTGGCAAGTCTGCTGACACTGATCATGATTAGAAAAGCCATCTATGATCACAACTTTTTTGAAATATTTTTTTTTTATTTCTTTTATGGCATAGCATGTGTAAGTCTGCTTTCGTGTTCTTAAATGATGCACTATTTTTTCCATTTCCCAATCAAAACACCTAAATCTCAAAGACTACAGAGTACTCTAGGGCTGGGCATTATATGAGAAAGTAACAAAAACTTCTCCACTACTGGGATTTATTGTTACAATTTGTAGGCTAATATATCACCCCTATTACATTTTAGTAGATTCTGACTCGAAATCAGAGTAAAGAGAGGTGCTAACACCAGCATTAACGGGAAGGGTGATGCTGTGTGCCCGGGGGCCAGGGCTTCCTCCTTGCATCCAGCCTCCCCGGGAGGCTGAGCGGGGTCTGATCTGTCTGCCCCTATAGACCTGCCCTAAATATCAGAGCTGTCTGCTAAAATGACGCAAGCCTCGTGATGTGCCATGTGCATCCGTAGGGGACAACTGAAACTCAGCTGGGTCCCTAATGTTGCTCATTGGATTTTCATGTTGGGTTTTTTCCTTAATCGCCAGCAGAAATGCATCCTGCTAATTACTGGTTTTCTCTGCTGCAGATTCACTTCTGTTTCATGATCAGCTCGTTGTTAAAGCAGGCAAATATTGCAAGTTTTGTGGGATTTGTCCTTCATATCATCTTTGGATTGCTGGGCTTTTTGACATTGTTTGAAAAACTTCCACCATCTTTGGAATGGATTTTTAATCTCTTCAGTCCTTTTGCCTTTACAGCTGGCATCTCAAAGGTATGTTCAAAATAAAGCCAGCACATCATAAAAGTTCAGCCCACAGCAAACATGGTGCAGACTTCTGCCAGGTAACAGTAGCTGCCATACATGATTTGCATTGCCATAACGACCCGATCATGCCCCTCTGCCCTAGATGCTTTGTAAAAAGAAAACTTGACTCCAAAAATGACATGCTAATTCATAACAAATATAGTTAGACTCTCAACCGCATCACATATTTTACCAGCTCTGCATATACGATGAATTTCGATCTCTGGAAAATTATTGCAGCAGTGGGATGTGTCTGGTGGGCACCAAGATCTGCAAGAACTGTGAGGTTTTGATGTGCTGCCCCAGCAAATACTGTGCATCGCTTTTCTGGTGTAGTAACTTCTTCTGCACAATTTTGAATTCAGCTTACTGAAGCACTTCTGATACTTGTGGTCATAATAAAGTGTTGCCCTGCTTGGAAACAGCATCATGATCACGAGTGGGCATGGGTTTCTGGTGCAAATGGTCATGATGACACAGCAGTGTGGCTTGCACGTAGTATTTCTGGCTAAAGGAAGTGTTGCATCTGACTTGTGCTTTTCTCCCCTCTAGATAGTAAAATTAGAAAAATATGGATCAGCCTCCACACCAGAATTGTACCCTTTCTTTAACCTATACATCATACTGACCCTTGACAGTATCTTATATTTGCTGTTGGCCATCTACTTTGATAAGGTTTTGCCTGGTAAGTAGAAATGTGAGGGAACGAATACAAATTTCCTTGCATTTTTCTTCTATAATCCTCTCCCCTCATAGGGGGAAAGCTGACCAAGAAGCGGTGGGATAGAGCTGAGAAAGCTGTAATCTACGTGGAGCAACAAAAAAGGTGTCCTGGTAGTGAGCTGGTCAGGTTGCAGAACTGCATCTTAACAGCAATAAGCTGTGCCACGTTATGTGAGGGGCTGAAAACTGCATTTGCTGTGTTGCTTGGGAAAAAATGGTTGGGAAGAATCCAGGAGCTGGGTGCATGTAGCTGCCTCATTTGACCCTGCCTCAAAAACAGGCTCCCAAAGGAATGTTAAATCTTGCAGCGAGGCACTGAGATCCTTTACATCTACTCCGGCATCCCTAACCACTAGGTTTAAAAGGATGTTGTAGAACTTGACCTGATTTTCCTATAACTTCTGGGCCAAAGAGGTGGTCAATGAAGTCTTTGCTGTGGTTGTTCCCCACCTGCATTTACTGGTACGGACGAGTGGATAACTTTGCAGAACTTACCAATCCTTTTACGCTGCCAAAAGGCTGTATTCTGCAGCTGTAGAGGAAGAGATGGCTGGACATGGCATTTATCAAAGTTGAGTTGACACGTAGCAGTTTTTGGTTGATATTTCGCCTTCTTTGTTTCTGAATTAGGCAAGTATGGAGTACCATATCCACCTACGTTCTTCCTGAGACCGTCATACTGGTTCAAGCCCAGGAGCGGGTACGTGGGGATGCGAGCTGGCAGTGAGAGCAGCCACAACCCTATCCTCAGCAATAACACCGAGCCGATGCCTCCAGGCTTCGATGGGAAGGAAGCGATCAGGTAAAGACTCTTGTAGGCATGAAAAATATAACGCTACACGATATATTTGACTCTAGAGAGCATAGCTGTATTGCACCAGTGAATGTTAGACTGAGCCGTTTAACATATACAGATAAGGATAATGGCAAATACATGGAAGGGAGGGTTTGTTCAGTGTTTCGTTCTTCTCCAGAGCTGGGTTTGAACATTTATTGGACATGGTGTATCTTCTGTGCCAGGGACTGACTTGCTGCCCAGCAATTTCCTCTTTGCAGAGCAGCAGCAGTGAGTCTGCTCCCCTTCGCCATCGTCTTTAAGAACACTGCTGCTGGAGTGTGCTGCATAAGATGCTGTTATTTACATCCTTAGAGGGCTAGTTTGGCCCATTACTGTTGCTGCCCATTGCTTATTACTAGAAAGCAAATATAAATCTACTAAAATAATAGCTAGGTCATCGCTTTTTCTCATTCCCTAGGCCTCCCTCTTCATTCACTGTGTTCATTGAGTTTGTCTTTGAAATCTTTTAAACATCTTTTAGACAAGTACGTTAGTTAACTCTGCTTTTAAGTGTACAAGAAATGAATTATATAAAGCAATTCCTTCAGATGGAATTACGCTAACCCCTGATGGTAATGAGCAGGACCAGTTTGAGGAGGAGGTTGAGAAATATTCTCCCAATAGTTTTCAAAGGTTACTTCGAGGCGAAGAAAACATGCCAAAATTGTGAGATTCAATAGTAATGACTTGCTTACCTTTCCTTTAGACTAAACAATATTAAAAAAATATACAAGAAGAAGGACAAGAGAACCGAAGCTTTAAGAGGTAAGAGAGGTTTTGGAATTCTTTTAACTTCATTTTTCACTAGATATGAACCCAGCCTGTTTTGAAATGTACTGGATGTACTTAATTCTGCCTCCAACACTGTTAAAATGCATTTTGCAATGGTTATTTCTGCTGAGGTAAATTAGTGGCAAATTTCTACTGGGTTGTTATCTTCCTGTTCACTCCAGGAAAATTACTATTTATTATTCTTTGCAAAAAACCCCCGACCCAAACAACCCCCCAAAATACAAAATAGGTCTTTTTTTTAAAAGGAAACGAGGTAGCAAAGTCAGGCTGCTTGGAAATAACTCTTGAAATCTCATGCGTTGGAAAGGCTATGGGTTCTTCTCTTTCTGTGGACACTCTCTTGAGCCACGTTAAAATAAAAGGTTATGAACTTCATAGAAACCAGAAGTCAAAATTCTTTAAGTATTGACATTAATACACTTGTTCCCTCAGTTCAATCAAGACATGACTGCAAGTCCCTTACTAAGCTTAGTCCTAACTTCTGAAGATGCACCCCATATTTTTGGATCTATGTTTTTGCCTCTCAGCTTCAAAAAAAAAAACAAAAGTCACTCCATCTGGATGGCGGGCAGCAAGCTGCAGGTACAAGTCTGTTTCTCACAAACTTCCATCCTAATGTTATCCTATTTCTATTCTAGGTTTGTTCTTAAATATATATGAAGGCCAGATCACTGCATTACTTGGTCACAGTGGATCTGGAAAAACTGCTCTCTTAAATGTGCTCAGTGGATTTTCCAAGCCTTCAGCAGGTAAGATGATGCACCTGAATGCTGAAGAGGAGAAGCTGTTTGTTTTTTCAAGTGTAAGGGGATAAAGATTCAAAAAAACCAAGTTTTTCCCTCAGTTATTCAGCCTGGCTCCTTGTCAGTGCAGATTGTTCCTTCAGCACGAGCTTCAGGGCTGATGTATCCCTTGTGGATACGCTCATGTGTGCAAGCATACACAGATGGTCATTTCCCATCTGGATGGCCTGATGTTTTCCGTGAGCTGCATACCTATAGGAAATATGTTCTAGTTCTTAAGGGAGAGATTTGGTGCTCTGAAATATTTTTGAATGGTATTAAAGCTTTGAACAACACAAAGTTATTTTGCCTTTTTTTTTTTTTTTAATACACTTGAAAAACACCCACGATACTGGAATTAATGTCAAAGGTATGAACACACGGTTCTGCTTTCCCTTATAACTGGGAAATATTGTACAGTATGAAATTTGTTTCATTCAATCCTGTGTGCAGGTTCTGCAATGATATACAACTACAAAGTGTCTGAACTACAGGATATGGAAGGAATTCAGGCCATGGTTGGGATTTGCCCCCAATTTAATCTGCATTTTGAAGCCTTAACAGTGAAGGAAAACCTGAGAACTTTTGCTCACATCAAGGGGATTCAGTGGAAGGAAGTAGAGCAAGAGGTTAGTATGTGCTTATCGGTCACTGTCCTCTGTTTTACAGCATCTTGGATGCTTTGAGCTTTCTTTATAAAAGATTATCACCAGCATCTTGTTCTGTGGAAATGAGAACAACCCTTATTTAGGAAAGAAGTGGTTTTTCAATTCGTTCTTATCCTCATGTCGTAAGAGTTATAATTCAGATTTGCAGTACTTATCTCTAAGCAAAGCCATTTAAAGTAGATAATTTTAAAATCTTGAAGTTACACTCTCCTCTACTGTCTGTAGCCATGTATGAATTAAAATGCGACCAGTGCGTTAGAAATCTGGCTCTTTTCTTTGTATGTTGCCAAGGTACAGAAAGTTCTTGTGATGTTGGACCTCACCGACCTTCAGAACATCCGCGCCGATACTCTGAGTAGGGGACAAAAAAGAAAATTGTCTCTTGGAATTGCAATTTTAGGGAATCCTCAGGTAGGGACCGGTCATATTTACACACACACACAACGCATGCTGCTTTTGCATAGTTTTGCATTTTGATTTGGCACGCAGACCTTTGTACTTTTCCCTACTAATTCACTTGGCTGCTGGAGGGATCGAGGAATCTAGGTCAATGAGAACGTATTTTAAATGAAAAAGGCAATAATATTGTAATAGGAAAAAGAGCAATAAAACTGACTGATATTTGAGGATGCATTTTATTCTTAGAGTGAGATCATCAAAAGCATGAAATGAAATGATGTAAACACGGAAATGCCAGCTTGGACACATGGAGGTCTGATCTTGTTCACCTTTGCAGGTGTTGCTTTTAGACGAGCCGACGGCTGGGTTGGATCCCTGCTCCAGGCACCACGTGTGGAACCTTCTGAAGGAACGCCAGGCTGGACGCGTGACGCTCTTCACGACCCAGTCCATGGAGGAGGCCGATGCTCATGCTGGTAAGCCCAGATTTTCACACTGTGGTTGAGTATGGTTTGAAAATGAGGGTTTCTTGTTGCAGAGCCCACGTATGGGTCCTGCCACGGTGCAATCTGTGCTCGCTGGACACATTTTTCTGATAGCGACCACTCAACCCGGGCCGGGCAAAGGCTAAAACTGGACTGACATGCCCTTCCCAGACCTTGCTCGTGCTCTGCTTCAGGATGAAGCAAGTGCATATTATCTGGATGTACCACTACCAGCACCAACACAAATTAGTGATATTGTTTGAATTAATATCTTTCCTGTTTTCTTATTGCTCCCTGGCTGCATAGGAAATTTTCCACAAAACTGTAAGAATACATAATTAAAAGATTAACCTTGGTGCTTAGGAGAAAGGCAGCAGTTCAAAAAGAAAAAAAACTTCAGCACTGGCCTGGTTTTACTCCTCTCAACTTCATTATAAAAATGAGTCTGTTGAGTTCAGAAGGAGCAGAGTGAGGTCAGTCTACTGCACTGTTGTAAATCCCCCCTAAATCCTTTGTATTCATACCTCCTTAGATCGGAAAGCTTTTCTCTCAAATGGGATATTACAGTGTGTTGGCTCATCTCTGTACTTGAAGAGAAAATGGGGAATTGGCTATCACTTAAGGTAAATCCTTTTCTTTTTGGTCATCGCTCTTTTTATAAAAAGCTTCTAGTTGATGTATTCTCTTGTAGAGTCTGTGTCTCTATAGCATTTCTATATAGCGTAATAGAAATCTGGACAATTCATTTTAGAAAACTTTTGAGGCTGCCAAAAATATCTTGCTTTGGATAGCAAGCTGCTTTTCTTTGGAACCCAATCCTGAAAGCTCTGAGCATGTAGCTAACATGACTTTGCAAACTCCTTTGCAGCCAAAAGGGGACCAGAGTAAGATGAGTTGCAATTTCCACGTACTCTCTGGTGCCAGAATGACATACAATGGCTTTAATGTAAAGTTGTTTTTCTTTGGATTTTAATTTCTGTGTTCTTGGTTTAGCAGTATAGGCCAGGATTATTATTCTTAACCTCAACTATTTCTCGCGTGCATGGCAAAACCAGGGGCACTGCAGATGCCTATAAATTTCCCAGTGAAATGCTGCCCAGTTTTGGAGGTTTCCCTATGGCTTGAAGAACAACCGCTGGCTTTGTATGTTAAATGGATGATGCATGCATTTTTTTTTCTTACTTAATATTATAGCAATTGCCTTTTAATACAAACAGGATGCGCATAAATGACCTGTGTGACCCTGAGCTTATATCATCCCTGGTCAGACAGTACATCCCCCATGCCATGCTCAAAGGACAGAAGCGGGGTGAGCTGTGCTATATGCTACCTCTGGAAAACACCGACAGCTTCCCAGGTAAGCAAAGCCTGTCGTTGCATCAGGATTGTAAAGGGAAGCCAAGCGGTGGGAGAAGCAGAAAGCAAAGTTGCTGTGAAGGGAGTAACTATATTCCCTTGTCCATGCTGCATGGGATTAAGAAGCCCAGAGCTGCATAGACATCAGCCTTAAAGAAAGCCTCTAATGGACATGCTAATATCAATACTGTAGATGAACAAAAGAAAATCTACCAATTAATCTACAAACTAAAATGCACCGAGTCTCCCCTGGTTTTGGGATGAGATTTCTCCCACCAGGAAGGCCCATGGTAATCAAGAAATTTGAATTTCCTTCTTACTTTTAAAGAGCACAATAATTTTGCCATGGCTTTTAAGTTATGGACATTAATGATGGGAATGCTAGAAGGTACAACATTAATCATGCCAGTCTGAGTTTCTGCTCAACGCTAGCCTTGGTTGCTGGCCTGAGTCTGGTTGTTTCTATCGTGCAGATCTGTTCAGCCATCTCGAGAGCAGTCTTTTGAAGGGGGTTGTTAATTACGAGGTTAGCAGGACAACCCTGGAAGATGTTTTCCTGAAGCTGGAGGGCGAGGAAGCCATTGGTCAAGAAGGTAAAACATTGACTCCCATTTGCAAGTGTGGCACGATTAAGGTTCCATATATATATATATATATATATATATGTATGTATGTTTTAATTGAATATCTAATGAGACTGTTAAATGTGAATTTTGGTAGGTTTTGGTAGGTCAAGAGTTTCAGTTGTATTCCACTTTCCTTTAGTGAAGGAAATCTTCTTGAAGAAGTCTAGATGATTCAGTCTCGACTTCCCACAGGCTTTTAAGCACATGAATTAAGACTGATGTTGGAAGGGTATTTGCTTTTGAAGGGTATACGGCCCAGACCAGGAGGTGGGAAGAGATAAACTAGCCAGAAGGCATTTCACAAGGCCAGTGAAGGTAATGGATGTGTTGCCATACGAGCCCAGGTTCAGCCACTCTGAATTTACCAATGTAAATTATGTTGGTGTCATCTGCAATGACACCAACACCAAGGGTAGATTATGGCCCCTTTTCTCTGCCCTTATTTCTTTTGTGGCTAAAAGTGAAAGCTTTCCTCTATTCAAAACAGAAGATCTTTGTTGATTGTTTGCGATTAAAACGTGTCCTTTGAACGCTCTTTGCGGATAATGGTATCTCTCGTGCAGAAGACGGAGACCTCGAGGAGAGAGACCAAAGCCTGCCGGTGTTTTCCGAATGGGGGAGCTCGGCAGTGAGCGGGATGGCGCTCTGGAGGCAGCAAGTGTGTGCCGTCATGAGACTTCGCTTCTTAAAACTAAAGCACGAAGGAAAGTTTCTCAGATCCGTGTAAGTACGGGAGCTCTCGCCTACTCTGCAGCCCTCGTGCTGGCTTGGTGCTTTCCAAAGGATTTGATCGTTCCCTTGAGTGACTGAGGAGAGGCTTAAACACTGGTGCAGGTGTTTGGAAGCTAAGAATTAGGTGGGAAATGTTTGAAAGCTGCAGTAATAAGGACAATTAGGATTTACTGGTAGAGCTCTGAATTGCTTAAGTTTTAAATTTCCCCTTGCCTTTCTCAACACAATTACTTAAAGGTGGAGTTTCCCTGGACCCATTTATGGTCTGTTTTTCCATCTAGATTGCTGTTCTTTGGAATATTTCTCCTTCCAATACTTACAATTTTCATTGCATTGCAACTGTGGGACAGCTTCAACAACTGGGAAATCATGGCTAGCTCATATTTTCTTGCCACTGCAAAGAAAATTCAAAATAAGTCGACAAATCTTCTCATCTTCAATGATACAGGTGAAGAAGAACATGTGATGTTGATTCGCTTTCTGCACACTCTGAGCCCTCTTAGAGATGATAGACCAACCTTGCCTTACTCTTACTGTATGTTCCTTTATATATTTGTAACTTTGGGAAGTGTTTTCTTTTGAACAAAAGCAAATCCAGTTTTAGTGCTGATAACAAAGTAGCTGGTATTTAAAAGAATAATGAACCAGGAAATTTTTTTCAAAAAAGTAATAAACTAACTGTGGAAACATACATTGTGTTTAACCAGTTTTAATTAAAATAGGAAAAATAGAGAAAATATAATTTTGCTAAGATTCTGAATGATTTTTTTGTTAACTTACCTCTGCTTTGCAAATGGGAACTTGTTTATAAGAAACTGTTTACATTTAAAGAAAAAAATGTACTTATTCTAATTTCTGGTTTTGACTTAATTTCAGGATCAGAAGTTGAAGATTTCATTTCTGCTTTGAAGACTCAAAACATAATCCCAGAAATAACTCTTGAGAAAAACATTACAAGCATTCCACTACATAACGGAGCTATAAAAATATCCCTGGAAGGCAAGGTGAGTGATGTTTTCTTCTTCTTTCATGCTGTATGTCAATAGGATTTTCTGAAATGTGTTTAAATGAGGCACAGCAAAATACACACGCCAGCAAAAGGGAGATTATTTGTTTGACATATTATAATATCAATAATCCTGTTTGTGGGAAACCAGGATTATATTTGGTTCTTTCCACTGTGTGCTTCTCTACAGTGATCTTTAAAGAAAAGCATTAATGCAAGTCTTTTGTGCTTTTTTCCACAAATTGTTGTCTTTATCGATCATTTTGCTCATGGTACCTGTTAGTGCACTTCAGGTCTCTGTGGTCCCACCAATAAAACTGTCTCATTGCCTTTGTCATTGCTTTTCTCTAAACCCTCACTGCGGTCAGCTCCTGCTCACACCTCTCACGGGCATGAAGGTAACGTCTTTTGCTCTTACATCTTCAGAGCTACCGATTCACGGTCATGTGCAGTGCAGAACCCATCAACTGTTTCCCCGTGCTTGTGAATATCCTCAGCAACACCTTCCTAAGGCTCTTCAATTCCACTGCGCGCATCCGCATCTGGAGCAAGCCCTTTTACGATGTGAGTGTCCTGCCTTTCTTGGTGAAAATTAATTGAAATGGCCATGCTGAAGTGATAAAGACTGAACAGGCTGGAAACCCGGTTGGATGAGCAACGTCTAAGGGTTGGGGTCCAACTGCTGGCCAGTTCCTTGGGGGCATTGCTCAGCAGTCAATACTGGGGCTATTTAATGAGAATTTCTTCTGTTCAAGAGCTCTACAGGATTTCAGTGCCATAAGACATTTAAGCTTGTGCTATGTGGCAATATGGTAGGAATACAAGAGTAATACTTGCAAACCCCGCCTTTCTTCAGCGTCCGTTTGCCAAGAATCAGCATCAAAAAGTTGGACTCCATCCTCAACAATTTACAGTAATTCCAATACTTTTTGTAATCTTTAAGATGTTAAATGCTTTTTTTTTTATTGCCTTGTTTTGTGTTCAAAAACACAAATGACTTACCATTAGTGTTATTGCTCACTTGCATGTTTCACCATCCTATGAGCATCAAACTAGCCAGATTTTTCCCTGGGCAGCTGTTGATTATTGATGACTTCTGAATTTCTCTTCTGCAGATACCAAAATCAGAAATAGAGAGTAATGTTTTTTTCGCCTATCTCAGCTTCGTGCTGATTTTGGCTGCTGGTTTGCCACCTCACTTTGCAGTGAGCAGCATGGAGGATTACAAGGTAAAAAGCATGTGCTGAAAGTGGTCTTAGACAAGAAGTGAATAGAAATGCGATGTCTCTGGAGAGCAGTTTGTGTGCCGGTGGGCTGGCCGGCATTTCTAGGTAGGATGCTAGAAGAAATACAGGCATACGAGTACAACATTGTACCAAAGCATGCTACCCTGCATCTGGGGGAATCAGCTTGGGCTCAGAACAGTTTGGATGTTAATAAAGATTTTGGAGTCAGGAGGATTTTTTTTTTTTCTTTTTATGGATGATGTGTTTTTAAACAACAGTAAAACTAAAAAAGAATTTAAATTAGTCCTTATTAAATTGGAGGCTCATGGCTTAGACAGGTACACTCTTCGCTGGGTAAAAAACCAGCTGGACGGCCGAGCCCAGAGTGTTGTGGTGAATGGAGCTAAATCCAGCCGGTGGCCGGTCCCAGCGGTGTTCCCCAGGGCTCAGTTTTGGGGCCGGTCCTGTTCAATCTCTTTGTCAATGATCTGGATGAGAGGATCAAGTGCTCCCTCAGTCAGTTTGCAGATGACACCAAGCTGGGCGGGAGTGTTGATCTGCTGGAGGGCAGGAGGCTCTGCAGAGGGACCTGGACAGGCTGGATCGATGGGCCGAGGCCAATGGAGGAGGTTCAACAAGGCCAAGTGCCGGGTCCTGCCCTTGGGCCACAACAACCCCAGGCACCGCTCCAGGCTTGGGGAAGAGCGGCTGGAAAGTGCCCAGAGGAGAAGGACCTGGGGGGGCTGGTCGACAGCGGCTGAACACGAGCCGGCAGCGTGCCCAGGTGGCCAAGAAGGCCAACGGCATCCTGGCCTGTATCAGCACTGGTGTGGCCAGCAGGAGCAGGGAGGGGATCGTGCCCCTGTACTGGGCACTGGGGAGGCCGCACCTCGAATCCTGGGTTCAGTGTTGGGCCCCTCACGACAAGAAGGACATTGAGGGGCTGGAGCGTGTCCAGAGAAGGGCAACGGAGCTGGGGAAGGGCCTGGAGCACAAGTCTGATGGGGAGCGGCTGAGGGAACTGGGGGTGTTCAGCCTGGAGAAGAGGAGGCTGAGGGGAGACCCCATCGCGCTCTACAACTGCCTGAAAGGAGGTTGGAGCGAGGGGGGGTCGGTCTCTTCTGCCAAGTAACAGTGATAGGACGAGAGGAAACGGCCTCAAGTTGCGCCAGGGCAGGTTTAGGTTGGACATGAGGAGAAATTTCTTCCTGAAAGAGTGGTCAGGCCTTGGCACAGGCTGCCCAGGGCAGTGGTGGAGTCCCCATCCCTGGAGGGATTTAAGAGGCATGTAGATGAGGTGCTTGGGGACATGGTTTAGTGGGCATGGGGGTGTTGGGTTGACGGTTGGACTTGATGACCTTAGAGGTCTTTTCCAACCTTAAGGGTTCTGTGATTCCATGAAAGTGCTGGGAAGGGAGAGGAAGGCTCGGCCAGGGAAGAGAGGAGCGAGCGTAATGGAGAAGGAGCAGGAATGATGTTTTGGGCTCTGCTGAATCACCTCCTTTTTCCCATTTGCTTTCGCAGCTCCAGGCTCGTGCCCAGTTGCGGCTTGCGGGGCTCTTCCCCTCGGCATACTGGTGCGGGCAGGCGCTGGTAGACGTCCCACTTTTCTGGACCCTGATGTGCCTCATGTTCGGGGTCGTGCTACTCTTCAACCACACCTGCCCCTTGCAGGCCAGCGCTGTGCTGGCCCTGGTAAGCTCTTTGCATGCGGGAAAACGGGCAGACATAAATCCCCCTCCCTCATTTCGCAGTGAGTTTTTGCATTAAATATTTTAATAGAAACAGGCTGCTCCTGGCAGGTTTTCATATACCCACATCCATCTCCTAGTCACTGACATGTCTCTCTCTCCAGATCATTTGCGTCATTGGTTATGGAGTATCTCTTGTCCTCCTCATCTACTTAATTGCCTTTAAATTTCGCACGGGACGAAGCAATCGTTACATTTGGTCTTTCATCTTCATTATGGTAAGTGAAGTGAGTCTTCACTCTGAAGTGTTTGATTTACATATCTTGCCACCTGAGGTTTCACTTCAAATATACTGATATTCAGCAAAATAACCCAAATCAGTGACAAATAGCTTATTTTTTAGAAACAATACATTAATATTGAAAATACTTTTTCTGTTTTATTCCAGGTGAATGTCATTCTCTATAATCTCAGTGACCTACACAAAGCACTTTACTTCACCTTCTCTACTTTGATTCCTGTGTTTCCACTGCTGGGCTGGTTGGTCATGTCTAGACCAGTAAGTAAACATGTCCTACTAAATTCAGTAATGGTCCTAATGGTGCAAACTGGAAAAACAAGAGGTGCTTTCCAAATTCCCTGTCTCAAAGTGCCAACTGTCAAAAAGGCAAAGAATAAGAAAAGATAACAGGAGAAGAAAAGCTCCAGGCTGGGGAGTGAGAGAAGGGACCAGGATGCTGGAGCGTGTCCAGAGACGGGCAACGGAGCTGGGGAAGGGCCTGGAGCACAAGTCTGATGCGGAGCGGCTGAGGGAACTGGGGGTGTTCAGCCTGGAGAAGAGGAGGCTGAGGGGAGACCTCATCGTGCTCTGCAACTGCCTGAAGGGAGGTTGGAGCGAGGGGGGGTCGGTCTCTTCTCTCAAGTAGCAAGTGATGGGATGAGAGGAAATGGCCTCAAGTTGCGCCAGGGGAAGTTTAAATTGGATATTAGGAAAAATGTGTTCTCTGAAAGGGTTATCAAGCATTGGAACGGGCTGCCCAGGAAAGTGGTTGAGTCCCCTTCCCTGGAGGTATTTAAAAGGACTGGGAAGAGAGAAGCAATGGTGGAAAAGGTCAATCTAACCTGGCTGATTTGAGGCACCTCTGAATTAGCTGTAGCCAAGGAAGCTGCAGTTCTTTGAGGCAGTATGAACCCAAAAAAATAAATGTAGATCAAAGCTCCTTAATCCCATCCTGCAGAAAAGCTAAGCATCCCTACATCCCACACTTGCTCCAACCCTGCACGGAGGCACAACGTGCTAAGGAATTTTTCTAATTGACTGATTTTTTTTTTTTCCTTGTAGCATTCCACATGGTTTTACAATATTTATCTGGAATCATGGAATCACGTCTTCGTAGCTATCTTTGCAGTAAGGAGCAATTTGATGACAATTGTTTTGGAAAGGATGACTCTTCTAATGCGATGGACTTGCACTGGGCTTGTATAACTCTCCCCATAAAAAAAGCATGGGTTATGTGGTCAAAGTTTCACATTAAATGTTGGCAGGGGAGGTACATCCAAGTAATCACAGGCTTGTGTCTCATGTGACCCCTGGATGCTGTACTATATGTGGGAAAATGATGGGGGGATTAAGTGGAGCTCATGTATAAAGCAGAGACATTATTAATCAAGTAATCAGTCCAATGCTGCTTCTACAAAAGAAAGATTGATCTCTGATCCTGTAGGATGTCTGCTGGGGTGCAGATTATCTGAGCTAAAACTGCAGTATGAAGTCAAGGCTTTTGCAAATGATCAGCATATGAGATGGAAAAGTATGCGAAGCATCAATTTAACTTCTTCCCCTTTTGGACCTTTTCAATAGCTGAAGTAAATGAGATAGGTCCCTGCATCCCCTTATAATTAAAATTAATCAAGTGTGTTGTTACCATGTCTCCATACAAACCTAACTCATTATTGCTTTTTAGCCTTACATCCACTGTGTGATTTTTGCTTTTCTCCTGCGCTGTTTGGAGATGAGATATGGAGAAGCAGTTACAAGACTTGATCCCGTCTTCAGGTGTGTCCTGGGCAGCCGGGTGCCGGGGTGCCTTGCGACCCACCGCTATCCCGGTCTGCAGGGTAGGCAGGACCCTCCTGCTCACCCCTAACAGCAGGAGAGAACTTAAAAACATTTTGCAAAGTGTGGCTCATAGTTTTAGTTTTAACTAGTTTATCTGGAGGGGAGGAAATTGAGAACAAAGGGAGGGATTTTTTTTTATTCCTTTGGGTCATTATAGTTTCCGACTTTACTGGAGTTTCTCTGAATGTGTCTGGAGGCAAATTCCCACCCAGTGTGTTGCAATAGAAGGTCAGTTGAGCTACAATGTCCTAGAGAGAATAAAAATATGTGATTTAAGATTTTTTTTATTAAGCTTCATAGCTGAGGTTTCGGGACATTTCGCTACAGCTGGCTAAATTAACAGTTACAAATTTAAATCCAACATTTTAACTCCTTTTCAAATGTGTCAGTATTGCTCTCTGAAGGATGCAGACTTACCCTAAAGCTTCGTCAGGATGGGGTCATCTGCTACCTGCTCTCTGCTTGTCTGTTGCCCACAGCACACGACAGACCACCTGAGTCGTGGGAGAAGATTCGTAAAAAATACTATTAACAAATGTGACTCAGCTGGGAGTTAGATGCCCAAATAGCGTTGAAAACCTGCCCCATGTCTTTTAATTCTCCTTGAACAGTTCATTGACATGTGTCGAGCAGGGGACCTGTCAATACTTAGTGATGAAAGAAAAGCTAAAGCTGACCCTTTTCTCATGCATGCCAGTGGATTTTTTTTTTTTTTCCCCATGAATAAATATTTGAGCAAATGCTGCCTGTGGAACAGCTCCCTGAATTCAAATAAATTTTGTGGGGCGCTGCATTGGCGCTGCCCTGGGAACAAACTTGTAAAACCAAGCCTTTTTGGAAGCGATCCCCGGTGACACCATCTCTCCTCCTCCACTCGTAGGATCCAGCAGAGGAGAGCGGTCACCTGCCAGAACAGGGACCTCCCTGGGGAGGAGTCCCCAGAAGTCCAGGCGGAGAGGGAGAGGGTGAGGACCGCGATGGTCTCCCTGCAGCAGGAGGAGGTGAAAGCAGCCTTCTGGCTTGTTTTCTTTTTCATTCTCCATCTTCGGGTCTGTCTCTGCTTTCTTAGCTCATGCACTTATTATTTACTGATGTCCTGATGTCCAAGTGCACATCTCACCATCCAGCCCAGTCCCCTGGCAGCAGAGGGAGTTTAGCTGGCACTAAATTTTTATTTCAATTCTGCTTTTTTTCCCTTTTTTTTCCTGTTGCTCTGTTTCCTGGATTTTTAATTTAGAAATTTTCTCTGCAAAGAAAGAGTCATACTTAACAGTAAGAACAGATGAGCTGTCTCATGGGACAAGATGAGAGTTTTTATTTCCCACTTCATCTCTTCACAGGAGTCGGTTATCGTTGTCAACAGTTTGCGCAAGGAATATGAAGACAAGAAAGCCAGTTCCATCTTTAAGAAAAAGAAGAAAGTTGCTGTCAAAAACCTCTCTTTTAGTGTTAAAAAAGGTTCAAGTCTTTTGCTGCACCCCCTAAAAATGACTAAAATCTAATGTGAAGGGCGCATTTGGAGACCATATTTTTGTCAGAACTTTCCTGTGTGCAACCAGACCCAACACACCTGCGCTCCTGTGTTCATGGTTTAATTTATTGGGATAAGTTAATGAACAACCCTTTCTCCTACTGTACTTTCAGATATTGCCTAACACACAGGGAAGAAGGTCTTATTAACAATAATTATTATTAACAGTTCTTGCATATTTTTTTCCAGGGGAAGTATTAGGTCTGTTAGGACCCAATGGAGCTGGAAAAAGTACAACTATAAACATGATTTCTGGAGACATAACGGTGACTGCTGGGGAGGTAGGTGATTCCTTTGGAGCGTTTGGGGGTTGATCTTGATGCCTTTATAAAAGAAGGATGTGATAAGGCAAGCTGGCAATGCAGCCCTTAAGACAGGGAATTTATGTAGGTGTGACCCTGGGTATTTACAGAAGTAAGAAGAAAGTGTTGATTTACTCAAAGCACATTCTAGTTTTCATCAAAATCACTGTTACAGTTTTAAGGGTTTAAGCTACATAAAATCATCAGTATGCATTTGAAACCCATCATGAAGTTTCACAAGCCTTGTAAGAAATGTTAACATCTTAAAAAAAACCCCAAAACCCACTCTTCATAAACAGCCTTGCAAAACCAGGAAATTGAAAACGAATGTGAACAGGGTTGGGCTAGTAACAATCCATCACTTAATTATGTGCAGGATGATTAATGACATGTGCTGGGGGAGGGGAAATACCATTGCTGTTACAGATTTGGGACTGAATGTTTGAAATAGAAAAGTATTGCTAGAAAAAGATAGTCTTATATTGATACGATTACCTGAAGTTTTATGGTAGTAAATACTGTTTGGTCTTACGAAAAAGCCGTCCTGGATACAGGTGAGCAGAAGCCACAGTAGATGGAGATGATCACTCCAATGATGCTGGGCTTCCTTTCCCATGTGCTAATGAGGTTCCTCACAAGACGGGAGAAAACATTACCGCGTTTCCAAGGGGTTCATTGGTTCACCCCAGAATAACGCACTACAACAACGGAGGCTTGTGTGTTTGTGCAGGTGCTGCTCACGGGCCGCGATGGAGCTGCCCCCTCCCCAGGGCAGCGCAGCCTGGGCTGCTGCCCACAGCACGACCCGCTCTGGCCAGACCTCACCCTGCACCAGCATCTGGAGGTGTACGCTGCCGTGAGAGGGATGAGGGAAGAAGATGCAGCGGTTATCATCAACCGGTACAAAGCCAAATGATTTTAGCTTTCGGTTCTTCCTCTCTCTGGAGGTATAAGACAGGGAAAGGTTTTTCTGCTGACAAACCTGCGAATAAGAGGCAGCACATTCAGTGCATCTTTACCCTGGAGAAACAGGATCTTCTTCTGATGAGATCTGCTACTTTATACTGTTCTTAATCCCTTGTCTATGAAGATTTTCACCCTGGTTTATCTAGAAGACTTCAGAAAACATTCAAACTTGCTCCAGTTCATGGCCAGTTACATTAGTAACTCGCTTCTCTCATTAGCTGGGCTTACTGTCTTGAGTTTCTGCAAAAATTCCTTAATTTACCATCTGAGTTAAGAATAAAATCACCAAGTAACCCAAGGTGATGCATATCAGCCAAAAAAAGTACATTAGTCTCTAGTTCCTCAGTACCCCCGACCACGGTGTTAGCAGACAGACACAATCATTTCAATATTTTTCCTTTCCATTCCCCACAGCATAACAAAGGCCTTGGATCTCCAGAAGCATTTAAAAACCCCAGCAAGGAGGTTATCTGCTGGAGAAGCCAGAAAGGTACGTGTTTGCTACTTGAGCAAATCCTGCTCGCTCTTCTTGAACTTGGTGCACAGAAAAACTTTCATTCAAGCTCAAGGATGCCTTGGGTTCCTTGTCCTGGTGTCAGTGAAAGTAGAATATAGTCCTTGATGTTGTGAAAGTTTTGGGGGTTTTTTTGTTTCACAAAGTAGAAATTTTCTTCTTGGAGTGAGGCTTAAAATTTTAGTTGAATAAAAATTTCTGTAAATTCAGTGTGCTCATGAAAGATCTTTACGGTTTTGAACATGGAAGCACGTACAGCAGAGTGGGTTCCTGGCATGATTTGTTTTCATCAATAGCTTTTGAATCCAGCCTGGCAGGATCACCCTCTCCTCTTTCCCCACTCTCCCGCTGGGTGTTTAATAAATGCTAACCACAAATTGGATTTACAAGGTAATCAACTCTTTATGCCCCATAGCGTGCATCTGCCAGTAAATGGGATGGAAAACCACTTTCAGATCTTTGGCAGGCTTAGGAATTTTGGGGAAAGCTGATTTTGGGAGATTAAAATGTTAACTAAGAATACCTGAGGTGGGTTGGGTTTTTTTGTTTGTTTGTTTTGGAATCCCTGTTCCTCCTGCTTTTTGTAATCAAGAGCTTCAACTTTTAAAAGACTCACGGGGATTAAGATGTAGCAGGACAACTCACCAGTTTTGCAGGTAAAATAAAAGCAAACCTGACCTGACCTCGGTGCCTTTCCCATTTCAGCTGTGTTTTGTGCTGAGCGTCCTGGGAGATCCGACAGTAATGCTTTGGGATGAGCCGTCACTGGGCATGGACCCGAAAGGGCAGCGCCGTATGTGGTGAGCAGCCCCGTTTTAGCAGAACTGAGAAGTGTGTAACAGATCTAACAGGGTGGCTCTTCCCCTCACAATTGTAGTGACCTTTGGGCAAGCGAAGAGGTTCTGCCTCGGTGGCAGAGTACGTCTGTATTTTCCCTTTTTCCTAATGCACAGGGGATTGGGTGCCAGTCGCTAAACTCCTTACTCAGCAGGCAGTAAGTCCTTGCTAACCATCAGGTTTAATCTTAATGGTAGTGCACCCAAAAAATCTGAGCAGACTCCAGGTGAACCCATGCATTTGGTATAAAAGACACAAATTCCTGTTTTCCTCAGAGCATGAGAAAAAAAGTATAGGTAGTTCTTCCTTTTCTTCACTCAGCCCTAGTGCTTTTCATCAACAGTTTACACTGGAAGTGTAAAATTCGGAGAGATGCTGACATGACAAATTGCAACATAGCATTGGCATCCACATGGCATCTTTATGCAAGATAACTGAAGTCTTTTAAATAGTCATCCATTTTTTAATAATTTTATCATTTTGGTTGTTTTTTGGGAGGGAGACATAAACCAGGAAATTTTCTTTGGCTATTCCTGGGAAGTAACTGCCATCCGTCTGTTCCCAGGAAAGTGATTCAGACCGCCGTGAAAGGCAAGGAGCGGGCAGCCATCCTCAGCACGCAGTACCTGGAGGAGGCAGCGGCGATGTGCGACCGGGTGGCCATCCTGGTGTCGGGGCAGCTACGGTGGGCGCCAGGGTTGCATCGCTCACCGGGATGCCACCTGATTTTTAGTCTGGGGGTCTTGTTTGTTTGGTTTTTTTCTTAATCTAATAGAAAATGTGGGTTTGGTTTGTCCCAAGTGGGTAACAAAGATAGTTCTGTGAGGAGGTAGGTGGATTCAGCAGCACGGTATAAACAGATGATGCGTAAGAGGACGTACATCTGCTGCTCATATCCAATGGTTGCTTTATTTGCTGCTTATGATGATTTGAGCACTGTTTTCCCTCCTCTGCAGGTACATCGGTTCTCTTGAAGATCTGAAAAGTAAGTTTGGCATGAGTTACCACCTAGAAGTCAAAATGACGAACACTGGGCAAAGCGATGCTCTCCACGCTGAAATTCTGCGCCTCTTCCCACACGCGGCTCGGCAGGAAAGGTCATTACCCCGTGGGCTGCACACCCAGCCCCGATTTGCACTGGGACACTCTGTTGCTCCTACTGACCTTGCTCAATAATTTACCTGGGAGTACAGTAACCCTACAAGCACCTTTAAACCTTGGTGTTGAGTCATGAAATGATGAATTCATTTTTTTATTACTTTTCCAGGACTACTTCTTTGGTTATCTACAAGATACCAATGGAAGATGTACTACCTCTGTCCCAGTCTTTCTCCAAGCTAGAAGCAGGTAAAAGGAAACAATCAATTCAGTATGAAGATTGCTTTCAAATTATTCATATGGATTCAATTTTTAAGGATGCCTTTTCCATCCTTCTGCAGCTAAACAGAATTTCAGGCTTGAGGAGTACAGCTTGTCATTGCACACTTTGCAACAGGTATGTTGATGTAGTAGTTACAGGTTAGAAAATGCCTGTATAAAAAGAAGAAATAGCCTGTGACCTGCGTAAATACTGTCAGTCCTTGGCAATAACGGGGTCGTTTCTGCTGCGGCACGTTGCAGGCGTTTGTAGACCTCACCCGGGACTCGGAGGAGCACGACCTGGATGCGGCATCCAACGGGGCTGTGGAGCGGAGACCGCTTCACCCCTGAGCCCCGAGAGCCACAAAGGAAAATATTCAGCGTATTTCATCAGTGTTACTGATATGTGTGATCGGGTACAGCCCTAGGACTTGGTTACCTGTGTCCCATCACATACAGCCTTGTAGGTTTTCTGCCTCACAAAGAAAAAAAAAATTATTATTTTAATAAATAAAGCTTTTATCCACCTGCCATTCATCTGTACCCCTGCTCAGACTGTCTCGTGAAGATTCGCTGTGCTGAGGAATAACCCTGCCGGGATGAATTGCTGGTCCCAAGGCAGCGAGGCAGGCACCGCCGCGGTGCGTGGCGGGCTCAGTTGTTGGAGACAATCACGGGCAAACTCGGAGGAGGCTCTGAAACCCTCACTCATCCATGGCAGGAGGACACCAGAGCTTTGGCTCGCTCAGTCCTGAGAAGCATCCTTCTGGCTGGTGTCACGCAGCCAACAAGGGTGGTCCTTTCTGGTGGAGGGGCACGGGGCTGTGTTTTGACCCAAAAATCTGCTGTCGCTGTGTGTTCCAGCTCAGCCACCTTGGCCCACCTCTGGTCCCCACCACTGGAGACACAGAGAAAGGAAAGGACTGAGCAATCCCTGGAAAAGTTTAATGAAAACTGGCAGCTCTTCGATTTCCATCTTTCCAAAAATAATTATTATTTGGAATCAAAATAAGATGTGCTTTGAACCAAAGTAAAGCTGGAGCAGGACAGAAGGTTGAGCAGGTCTTCTGGCCGTGGCATGTGTGTCTGACTTGCTTTGGTGGTCAGGAAGACTGGGTGGGCTCCTCGCCAGCACCCACCCGCTGTGGGTGCTTGGGAGGGATGGGGACACTGGTGGGGAGATGGGGGCAAGTATCAGTACCCTGACCCTGTCTGAGCAGATCAGCATCTCTTCTTGGACATCTGCCTGCCAGGCCTAGCTTTAAATAATTAAAAAAAAAAATTAAATAAATAAAATAGAAACTCCCTACATTCAGGCAGCCAGGTGTTTCCCCTGGTGTCCCGTCACCCTGTTCCCCAGCACCCCCAGCCTCTGGGAAAGGCTGGGCTGGGGACCCACTGGAGGACAGGGGCAGTGCCATCCCATGGGACAGACACAGCAGCAAGACCCTCACCCACGCCATGAGCTCCCCTGGTTCATGTGGATGATGCTGGCGATGCGGGTACAGACGATGCAGGTATGGTACGGGCAAAGCAGGCACGGATGCATGTGTAGGCAACACAGGCAGGGATGCGGGCAAGCAGGTAGCAGCAGATGGCTACAGAGGCTCAGTGATGGCTCCTGCCAGGAGAAGCCCCCAAAGCAGCCACCCCACACTCCCACAGAGCTGCTTTCCATATGGATCCAAACGTCAGTGCCTCCATCAAGGAGATAGGCAGGGAGGTGTCTTTGCTTGAGAGTCACTGACTGGGACCTGGCATATCCACTTCTCTGTTTAATTTTATATTTGTTTCCGTTTGCAAGGAGGGGCTGAAAGAGGAAGAGAAGGTTTGTATACCTAGGAGGTGTACCGGGGACAGGTCTTAACTTGATTCTCTGTCCTGACTTATTACGCCTCTGGAGCCTGCCTAGCTCTAAAACATCTGGATGTTATTTAAGTGTTAGGGGCGGGATTGTTTTCCGCTAGGCAGAGCAAAGAGAAGCAGATCCAGCTCCTCTGCGTTTGCAAGCCCAGCCTCTGTCCCAGTTGGTTCCTTCTCCCTTCCACCGTCGGTTCCTCATCCTTGCTGCGGCAGGCGTCGGCAGGGCAGGCGTGCTCCAAATCAAACCCATTCCCTTTAGCAGCACAGAGTTAGTCAAAAGAAGTTTCTTTTAATGTTTACAATATGTTTTGTAGTCAGAAGAGCTGTTCCTATCCGGGAGGCAGTGCTTCACTGCTCTTCCTACACCGGGGCTGGTGGCACTGAAACAGTTGGCCAACACAACCTTTGCCATTCGGAGGTGAGCGAGAGTCACCGTTTGCTGCTCCGCCTTCAGCAGTGTGCCGTAATATTTTTATTGAATTCAGCCTCTCTTGCTGCACTGAGAAACATAACGGAGTTTGGCAGAGAAAGGATTTTTTTTGTGTGTGGTTTTTTTTTTGGGCTCGTTTTTCTTCTCTTGGCCAACACTCAAGAATTTCCTGAGTAACTTCTCAGAGAATCTGCTCCAGCAACTCCACAACAATATGCTCTGTTTGCTTTTTATAACATAAATAAATCTGAAGATCTGCCAAGGTGGAAGTGGGGAGGAAGCCAGGGAAAAGCGAAGTGAGGGTGTGAGGCATGCCTTTTGGCAGAAGTGTCTGAGTGAAAAAACGGGTGCGTGGACAAAGGAGCACTGAGAGCCGCTGGGACAACCAGCAAGTCCATCCCAGGGAAGCTCAGCAGCTCCACTTTTACAGGCACTCTGCAAAGGACAAGCTCTGGATTCCTTTCAAACCTTCCCGTTAAGGTAAGGCTTAAATATTCATCTTAAAACAAATAAAAATTGTTATTTAAAAGGTATGAAAATTTCCAGTAATTAATAACACCGTTATAATACTGGGTGAGAATATGCGTAGGTGGGACACTGGGCATCTTTCTAACAGGCTGAGTTAAGTTTTGGGATTAAGCTGAGTGACTGTTTAAAGGTGACAGAGTCTCTTTAACCTTACTTTGATATGGAATAACACACCGGAGCTCAGTTTACGGCAGAGGTGTATTTGCAGTGTTTCTCGGTGCTAAGAGGATGAGGTAGGTTCAGCTCAGGTCGGCATTTTAAGCAATCCAGCACATGTGAGGAGCAGATTTCTTCCCCTACATGCAGTGTAAGCTAAAGATTTAATTTTAAAAGGCTTCTGTCCATCTTACGCTCTTAAAAATTCCCCCTGAAATACTGAAGGAGCAATGAGATCAGTTCTGCCGAGTTTCCCCCAACTGCCCAAACTCTGCAGCCGCGCGGCGGGGGTCCGGCAGCCTGGAGGGGTGACGGGGAGCAGGGACACGCGGGACACCCGCAGCGGGTACCTGGTGCGCCGGCTCCCCATCCCACCCAGGATTTCAGTGTGAAGCTGAAGCTCCAGTGGTGTGTCAGCTTGTCGAGATTAATCCATGTGACTATTAAAATGAAGGATGAACTGGAAACCTGCTTCAGCTGTGACACAAATCCCGTTTCAGCTGTGGAGATGCGTACGGGTGATACACGCTGTCTCACACTGTGCTTCTGTTAGGTGAAAAAGTGACCAAGCAATTGCGCGTTTAACTTCAGTCATGAGCGTCATTAGCACAAGCTAAATTCAAAGTTTTCTACACCTGGATTTAGTGAGGTCATCTGTAAGGGAAAAATCTATTGAGCGAGTGATGGCAAAATAGGAGGTTTCTGCCACTGAGCCGACGTCCCTGCCCCATCCTGCTGCCGTGCCGTGCCAGTACATCTGTTTGCAGCGTGTACCTGGGGAAGACCATTTGTTGCAGCTGCTCTTCCAGCATTTCGGTGCCTGCTGCCTCGTTACAGAGGAGATGTGCCTCTCCTGTGGGCTGAATATAAATATTTGGAAGAAGATAAACTCTGTCTTGCCTGTCAGCACCATGAGGCATCATTCCCCAAAGGGAACAAGACAGTGTAAATCCTCCTTCTGTATGACAGGAAGGTTTGAAAGGATTAAGTCTATAAATGCTCTGATATTTCAGCCTGAGACTTCACTCAGAGAAAATCCAGATCTTGTCTGAAAGCATGTTTTAGCTACATATGTGACAGCAGACCGTTTGGCTATCTAACTCTTTTGCATTTGGATACTTAGTCCTTTTGCTCATTGGAGTTATTAATTATTATTTTACTGATGTTAATATGGACATATCTCATCTGCAAAAGTTACTCTGACAGCTTGCTTTATGCCAACTTCTTTAAGTTTCCACCACCAGCATTAATCCAGGCAACAAATCCTTGTTTTGCTTTAACCACATCTTTTTAAGGATGCTGCCACGTCTTTTGGAGTAACACACCAACGCATGTTCATGGCTGTTTCTCTCTCATTTCCCATTAATATCCCCAACAACGACAGCTCTCCAAAGGCACTTCCAAGAATTTGTTCTCTCGTAGCTCCGAGTTGCCTTCAATCATCGCTGCTTTCCGTATGAGCTCAGCTCACAGCCAGGAGTTGCTCAACACGCCTTGGTGTGAAGCCCTATAGCACATTAAAATTACACGCAAAAAGATTTTGGTGATTTTAATAGACCATGTTGTTGTCGTCATTTCTTGAATATTAAGGCCACCCAAGCCAATTAGGTCACCTATTCTCATCTTCCTTTTTTTTTATTTCATGAATAACTTCTCCCAGCCTTGCCATGCTACAGCATGGAAGCGTGAAATTCTGGTTATAATCGGTGTCTTACTGCTGAGCTGCAAGGACTGGGAGTATGTTGAGGATGATGAGGTCTCGTGGTCCCTTGCTGCTAGAAGCTGTGCTGCAGGGCTGGCTTGTGCTCAGCACAGGAGGTCTGAGTTGCTTCAGTTCGCTCTCTTGCAGTAAAAAAGGAACGAAAGTATTACTGTGCACATATGCAAGGACTGCGCAAATAAAATCTCACTGCTATTCTACCTTTTGTTGTATTTGAAAGTAATTTTTAAAAAATTCTTTGTAGGTTCAAAGATGAAGAGACTTCAGAGAAATATGAGTGTATTCCGGCAAACTAAAATTCTTTTGTGGAAAAATGTACTTACCAAGTGGAGGATGAAAATGCAGAGCTTTCAGGTAAGCTAAAAAAAAGAAAAAGTGAGAAACTAACTACTGCAGAGTGGCCAAACCCTGCCTGCCCCTACACCTCAATTTTGTTTTGTAAAGTTGAACACTGAAGTGCATTTGAAAAGCCCTGACTGGGAATGAACACTTTACAAGACTTTACTTTTTTAACTGATAATATTTCTGTCTCTTATGTGATGTATGAGAGCACAGATGGGCTCTTTGAGCAGAGTAACTTACTGAGGTGATATGCACAATGCAGAGACCTTGTTAGTTAGTCGACGTCTAAGAAACCGGTGTGACTGAGTGCCTCTTGTTTGTATTTTAATCCCGCAGAGAATATGCTCTTATACTGTTATATACTTAAGTTCTCTTCTCCGCTCTCCCCCTTACCTAGGAGTGGATGCTGTCTCTGCTCCTTCTGCCGTTGATGTTCCTAGAGTCCATGTTCATGATGAACATCACCTACTTCCCGGTGCCTTACAGCTACCTCGGGCAGTTAGATGATCCTGCCTATGATGCCACTGGGGTCACCATCGCTTTTACACCCATCACTGTGACCACAAGGCAGATAATGAATAAAGTGGCCTTGAACTCTGTAATGACAGGTATGTTTTGCCCTTTAAATATTTAGCTTTGTCATTATTTAACCTGTTACACATCATATTTTAGTGGTTCTCCAGTATCTTTGGTTAGTAGAGAAAATTTACCCCAAATCCTCCATTCTCACAAACATTTCTGCTTTAGTATTTAAATTACTAGTGAGGTTAGTCTGTGCTTCTGACCTGTAAAGCTCTGCCTTTGTAGAATAATACTATTAAGACACCTCATTCTTTTGAGGTTCACTTCTTCCCAACTGGTAAAGTATGAAGTATTTAAAGGTGCCACCCTGCCCAGTGAGGAGAACTGGAAAGCAGGAGTTGCAATGTTAAAAAAGCAGAATATATACCCAGTGCCTGTGCATCCATTTCCAGACCTACAGAAACTCATTGCAGTATTTTTCTTACAAACTACAGGTATAAAACTAGAGGCACTGGACAATGAGAGAGCCCTGGAGGAAGCCTGGATTTTGAATAATGAAATTATAGGGGTTGTATTTAAAGACAACTTCTCCTATCACCTCAGGTTTCCTACTGAGAATGTGGCTATTCCAAATGACAACTTTGGATACATAGGTAATACAAAATGAGCGTTTATGGGTGGGTGATTGCCTGGCATGGATAGGCATCGCTTTGTTGGAATAATCTCTGTAAGTTAAATGAGTTAATAAATTGTTAATTTTTGTTTGGTCAGTGGCCCACTGTCCGTTTGAAGAGCTTCCCATAGTGCATATGCATGCTTATCATCAGCTTTTGTAGTGAAACCCAATTACGTTTCACTGCTCTCACCTGTGATGCCCTTAACCTTCCATCCTTGCAGATAACTGTGACAATTTCTCATCGGAATACTGCTACACCCCAAGGTATTGGTACAAAGGCTTCCTGTCCCTGCAGTCCAGCATCGATGCAGCTATTATAGAGGTAAATGGAATTTATGAACTGACGTAGGTGTCCTTTTATTTCAAACTTGGTCCAGGAAAGACAAATTGTTCTGTGACAATAGCAAGAGATGGGCTTGTCAGAAAATTCTGCAGAAAAACAACTATCTTTAAATACTCAGCTGTCTAAGTATTATTGGCAGCGACAATGAGAACTTGAATGCAATTGGCAGTTCCTGCAGGAAATGACTGCTTTCAATTTAATTTTGAAGATTTGTACTAACTTCTTTTTCTCTTCAAAATGACAATTTCTCTTAAAGGCTGGGAACAAAGTGTAATACCACTGTTTGATTTAGAGTATTTCTCAGATTCCAAGGAAAAAGCAATTCTTGCAGGAGACTGGGGTGGTATGAATATCTGCTGGATGACTTGGTTTCAGAGAAGGCATGTCTGTCATTTCATGTCCTTCCTTTCTAAATTGTTCTTCAAAAATACACCAGGGTAGGGGTTTTTCCACCTGGCTGCGCACCTCCAGCTGCCCAGGCTGCTTTCATCCCTGGGGAGAGAAACAGGGCCCTGGGGAGCGCGAGTCATTTGTGTGTCTGGATCCTTATCTCTGGCTGAGCTGAAGGATTTATCTCTCTCGGTAGACAAGGGAGGGAGTCTAGCTGAGGTGCAGACACACAAGCGAGTCAGATGAGCCCTTCCTATAGGGTTTTATTGCATTACTTGTTGATGTTTTCTATAAAGCTGCATTAAGAACTAAATCTAGGGATGACGAATCAGAAGGTTCCTTATATAAATACATCTCGCTGTAGAAAACAAAGTAAATACTGAGGTGTTGACCTTGAATTCCTTTAGGTGGTGGCAAATCATTCTGTTTGGGAAGAAATGAAATCAATTGCTGGCGCCCGTATGAAGTCCCGGGCTGTCAAGTCCTCAATTACACTAGAGTATGGTTATTTCATGATTACTATCGTGATGTGTTTCTCTCCGTTCATGTATTTCTTATCGATAAATGTTGTAAGAGAAAAGAAGAAGCTCAAAGTATTGATGAAGACAATGGGACTGCAGGATATTGCATTTTGGTGAGTTCTTTCTTAACTAAAGTATCTGTTTGCAAAAAAATCCATATACTCCCGGGCACTTGCACAGTCAGTTAATAAGTTAAATGAGTTCATAAGTTTTCTCCAGTACTCTAAGGACAAACCAGAAGGGTTGAACATGGCAGCAGAGTATTCTTCTTCCTTGGGTATTTCCTCCTAAGGTGGGTCATGCTCTCTGTTCTGCAGAGGATGTGAATGAGTTGATCCTGGGAAATAATATTTTAATTTAAAATGGTTCTGCCATGCAAATGAAGTTGTAACAACAGTTCTTAATTAAACAAAAATATAATGCCACCTTTCCATCTTCAGGCTCTCCTGGAGTCTGCTGTATGCTGCTTACGTGATGGTCCTCTCCTGCCTGCTGACTGTTCTCATGGTGCACGATGCTTTCTACCTCAGCAGCTTCCCTGCAATCTTTCTGCTGTTTTTCCTGTATGGCCTAGCATGTGTAAGTCAGGTTTTAAAGCCAAATTTTCTCACCACATGATTTATTACTATGTTGATGAGCCTATGCATTACCCCAGAGCCTTTTGCACAGTGCTCAGGACTGTATCCTTTGCATGGTCATACTAATTGAAATAGCTGAGTGGATTCTCTGACTCAGCAGCAGTGATTTGAATCGCAGCCTGAAGGTCTGACGGGCAGTAGGTTGGCTAAAAAAGACCTGATTTGAAACTCAGATCAACCCACTAAGGACGACTTTGGTGTGTTTTATTACTCAGCTCACCAGAGATCTGTTTGCCTGGCAAATGGAAGCGCTACTGTTAAAGATATTTATTTCCTTCAGTGATTGAAGGAAACTTCTGTTCTTACAGATCCACCTGGTTTTCATGCTCTGCTCCCTCTTTCGGACCTCCAAACTTGCCGGCTCCATGGGGTTCCTCATCACCTTTCTCTTTGGATGCCTGAGCCTCGCTGTGCTGATAGAGAATCTTCCAGAACCGTTGCAGTGGTTTCTCAGTCTCTTCTCTCCTTTTGCATTTAATGCTGGCATTGCAAAGGTATGGGGCACCATCTCTGCAGCTGAACCGTGCCGGTAGTTTGCTGTCCTGGGCCCTCTCGGTGGGGACAGAGTAGGTTTTGTCACAGCCAGTGGCAATAAAAGACCCTGCCGCTACGGTGAGAAAGGCATAGAAAGTCGTAGTCCTCATTTCATTACCAGCTTTTCCACATCTGTAAAATCTTCAGGTACTTTTCATTCACATCCACAGCCTGTTTTGAAACCGCCATGCGAGCTGAGCCGCCGTTGGGCAGCAAAGAGGGGCTCCGATGCGCCCATCCCATCCCCCCATTTAAAGAGCTGATGAATGCAAGGAAAACCACAGCCCTTGTCACAAATAATCTGCCGTTGTGCACTTCTGTAGTGTCCATGTGAACCCAAGGAAGCCCCAGTGAGCCCATTGCCGCACACAACAGCACCATTATCCGCCGGGGCTGGACCCCGGGCAGACGGGAGTTGACTCGAGGACATCAGCTCTTCGCCGCCCGGTCATTCCCCTCTCGCTGCAACGACTCTTCCTGGCAAGAGAAGCTGTGCAAATACAATTTGAGTTTTCTGCTGCGGCCATCCTTCCTCCATCCCCGCTTTGGATAATTCTGTGCAGTTTCCCAGTTTTCCATCAGTCATATCTTCATAGCTCTGAGTGACACTTTCTAGCTCCAGTTATTTAATATTTGATTTCCTGATATATAAAAAAATCCGCCTGGGAGAGGAGATTTCTGCACCAGCAGAAAAAGAAACTGAGTTTACTGCTAATTTACCATAGGGTTAAATCAATCACTGTGTAATATTATACCACTTTCATCATGACTCTGTCATGTCAAAGGTGCCAATATCATATTTCTTGAATGATTTTCTATAAAACTCTGATCTTTTCTTCTGCTTCTGGATTGTTCTGGAAAATTCTGAATGAAAACATAAGATCTCTGCGTGGAGTAAATTTCTTTCCCTTCCTCACTAGAAAGAAAGGAAGAAAAATTGGTCAGTACTGCAGATGATTAGCAAAGTCAATTGCATCCATGGGTTGATGGCATTTGCATAGTGTTCCAGCCTGAAAATTATTCTTGTTTGTCCTTTATTTCAGATTTTCCATTTAGAAAAATATGGAATGGGTTTCTCTTTTTCTAACCTCATGGAGGAATCATACTTTTTGTTTTCAACTTACATTATGCTGTTCTTTGATTCAGTCTTGTACATGCTGTTAGCTCTGTATTTCGACAAAGTGCTGTCAGGTTGGTATGGTTTATGCTTATGATCGTACTTTCTTCTTTTACACTTTTGATTTATACAGATTGCGTGTAATAGCTCCTCAAGGAAATGACCGGTTGCCCCATTCTCTGAGTCAACCAAAATAGCTTTTGGACTGAAAAAATGTATTATATCGCTGAGTGACTTTTCTGTCCCTGGCACACACTGCTAATTCCCAAATCAAAGACAACAAAGTATTTGGTGTTTTTTCTCTCTAATTATACTAGTGTTGAACTGTTTATGAGAAAATAGTGTGATAATGTGTGGGACAATATTTTAATTCATTAAGTAAAATATTGAATTTGTTAGATATAGCCCTGAAGCCAACCTTTTTGTCTCATCTACCGCAGCTCCAAACCTCTTTTTTTAACTGGACAAAGTACCATTTTTGAGGTAGCCAAATACTTATTAGAACCTCCTAAATGTTTAGTCTAGGATGATGTCTTGGTTGTGGCTTTGGTTAATGACAGGTCGTCTTCTTTGCTTTCCTCTCAGGCAAATATGGCATCCCAGACCCCCCTTTTTTCTGCCTGAAGCCCTCGTACTGGGTGCGGAGGAGGAGAGGCTCCACCAGGGAGATGCCCAGAACTGCAGCGAGCCCTGAGGAGCTCCTTGGTGATGACATAGAGCCAGTGCCCCCTGAGTTCGTGGGGAAGGAGGCCATAAGGTGAAGGGAGAAGGAATTTCTATTCATGCTTTTTGAGTCGGGTAGCTTGGGTTTAATGCTCCCACAGACCACCGCTTCTGCCACCAGCTTTGTTTTGACTCATCCAGGCAGTTTTCATGTTCATGAGGCTCTTGCAAAACACTTTATTTCACAGAGAAAAATTAGAGGTAAAATACAGGTGAGATAAATAGATAATTCAGGCTGGTCACTAATGGTGAAATTCGGATAAATTCAGATTGAAAAAAAGAACAAGTTTTTTTGCTGTGGACTTTGTTAAATGTCCCTTAGGGACAACAAGGAGAATGCGGAGGGCAGCCCATTGTAAAACAGCCATCTGTTGCAATGGGCTTGACCTTGCCTTTGCAAGGCTCGGTGCTCCGGTATTGCGTGCCAGGCAGTGATGTTCACGCCTGAGTGCAGAGCATGCCAAACCCTGCTGAATCCCTGGGTTGCTTCCCAGTACCTCTTGCTTTTCATGCCATTTCTCTCATTCTAAATTAAGGCCCATAAGAATGAAAAAGAGCCCCAGGGAAATGTATTTACAGGAATCCTGAAATAATATCCTCCTTACCTTCCTTTCAGACTCACCAATATTAAAAAAGTGTATAAAAAGAAGGACAAGAAGACAAATGCTTTAAGAGGTATGAAAGCTGTGATATTGATTCCTGTTAAAGATGAGGAAAAACAGTTGTGCAAACATTTCAGTCAGTCAAAGAAAGAAAACACCACTTGCATTCCTTGAAAATTTGTGTAAAAATACTAATTGATGTAAAATACTAATTGATGCAACTGATTAATGTTTTGTTCAGTTTTTACTGATTTTCCATTTTTAATAAGACTAAAGAGAAGAAAGAATTTTTTTTTTCCTGTTCTTGTATTTCTGTCTTTTCTGCTGAATACAGAGCAGCTTCTTATGCCTTTAGCTAAAGGTTTGCAGAACTTTGCTCCACACTGCTTAATGCACTTTTGGCTAATTATTGCTACTTAGTTCTTATACTTCTTGACTTGTCTTGCCTTTGACAATGAGGAGAGGCAAGTCAGACCTCATTTCTTCCCAAACTTGATGTTTTCACTCTAGGTTTGTCTTTAAATATTTACGAGGGTCAGATCACTGCTTTACTCGGCCACAGTGGGGCTGGAAAGACAACACTGTTAAACGTGCTCAGTGGACTTACTTTGCCTTCTGAAGGTAGGATGGCAAATGGTGGGACGGTGTGGGCTTGATTCAAAAGCTGTAAAGACCAGTTCGTTCCACCTCATCACGTTTATTCCTGTAAACAGGCTCTGCAACCATATATAACTACAAACTCTCTGAAATAGGCGATAGGGAAGAGATTAGAGAGATGATTGGCATTTGCCCACAATTCAACATACAGTTTGAAGTCTTAACGGTGAGAGAAAACTTGAAAACTTTTGCAGAAGTCAAGGGCATCAAGTCCAAAGAGGTAGAGCGAGAGGTAAGTGTGTGTTCCCCTGAAAAGCATCACTGCGCAGCAACGTGAGGCTGGAGGCAAATCCCACGTTTCAGTAAAGGCTCCTTTTGCACTGGGAGGCTCAAAGGGTCCACCCGGTTGTGTCTTCTGAAAATAGAAGCTGGTGTTGAGCTTTGACCAGGTCAGTAGGCAAGCTTGTGGGCTTGATGGAACCACAGAGTTTCCTCTGCTCGAGATGAGGGGATGTAGCAGCCCCTGTAGTGGCTGCTCTACTGGTGGTGGGTCGGTGTGGGTAGGAGCTAGACCTCGGTACATGCTCTAAGAAATTGTGCCTTCAGTCCCAGCCAGGTCTCCTTCATGGCTAATAAAGGATGGAAGGACAACTGGTGCTGAGAGTAGACATCCTTGTGCTGTTCTAGGTGCAAAACATTTTGGAACTGCTGGATATCAGTAACATTCAAGACACTCAAGCTGAGAAACTGAGTGGTGGGCAAAAACGGAAGTTATCCATTGGGATAGCCATGCTTGGAAAACCCCAGGTAAAGCAGCAGGCACGGCTCTGTAGGAAGGAATATTCAGGTCCAGCATAACTAAAACCTTATGCATGTGCTTGCCTACAAGTTCGTGCATGATTTCAGACCCCTTTAAAGCGCTCATAATTATTAAAATGAATACATTTAATAATTTAATTTGGTTAAGTTCATAACCCATCTTGCTAGTCTAGTTTTAAAGCAGAGAGATAGTTCCCTGATCTCTGCACAGCTCCCAGAATAGCTGCCCTTGCATAAAAGGTGGCCTGGGTCTCTTGCTTTCAGGGGAACACCAAACCCAAAAGACATGCAATTGCTCCGGCCATGAGGAATGTCTGATTTCATCCTATCTGCAGGTTTTGTTCCTGGATGAGCCAACGGCTGGCTTGGATCCTCTTTCCAGGCACCAGGTGTGGAGCCTCCTCAAGGAGCACAGAGCTGGCCGGGTGATCCTGTTCAGCACCCAGTCCATGGAAGAGGCCGATATCCTTGCGGGTAGGCACAGGCTCAGCCTGTAGCATCTCTGCAGAATAACCCTGGAGCAGAAAGCCCATGTGAGGTTCAGTTGCAAAAAAAGTTTTGAATGACTGCTCTACAGTATGAATTCCTTTGGCTTTTTCTTTCTCTAGACCGCAAGGCTTTTATCTTGCACGGGAGGCTGAAGTGTGTCGGTTCTTCTCTGTTCTTGAAGAAAAAATGGGGGATTGGCTATCATTTAAGGTATCTACTTCAGCCCCAGCAACTGGTATCTGGGAACATGCATGTACAAGGAACTACCAGAATGACTGTAAGGGGGAAACCATAGAGCAGATGTCATCAAAACAAGAAAATTTACTGAATTAATATCAGTTAAATTAACTGAAGCAGCACTTTACTCCAGAGTAAGGAATGAATTAAATATACTGGTGTTTTCTTTTTATGCATCCTAGCAAATACAACAGTGGTGGTTGTTTATTTGTTTGGTTTTTTGTAAAACTAAGCATCTGTTTGTTTTTTTTTCAACTGAACAGGATCCACGTCAGTGAGTCTTGTGACTTAGAGAACTTGACATCTCTGATTACACGGTACATCCCCAATGTCATATTCTCAGGACACAGTCAATATGAGCTGAGATATAAATTGCCAATAGAAAACATGAATAAATTCCCAGGTAATGTATATTAAAATAATTGAGAATTGTCCATAGAGAAAAAATAATCACAAATGTGGGGAAAGTGATCTACAGGAGTCACTTAAGGACTTTAGAATTGTTGCATTTTGTTTTCCCCCCACAATTTTAGCATCCGTACGTTTAAGATCAAAATGTACAACAAATGCTTTTCTACTGTTTGTAATGAAAAACATGGGCTACATGTGTTACTGAGAGTTTATTTTTCTTTCTGTTAAAAGAGAAGATAGTGACAAGAGAAAACTCCATAGAGCCGGTACCGCTCTGTACCTGCAGCAGCAGCAGGCAGACCCTCACTCACCGTATCCATCACATTCAGCCTGACAGTCCCACAGCCCCCCTGCCTCCGAGGACGCGTAGGTGCTAGGTAGAAAAACCTCTTCAATGAGCTATGGATCTGGCAGTCCTGTGTTCCTCCAGACCCTTCGCATCCTGGCAGTTGCTGCTCTATCATTTTCCCTGTGACTGGAGATGCTCCGGTTGGGTTGACTCAGCTGAACCAGTCTGGTTTGGAGCTATGTGCTTATGTTTGAAACCTTGAAGACACCTGGATTATCTCTGTCCCGCAGATCTGTTCAGAGGCCTCGACAGCTGCTCCGACCAGGGAATTATCAATTACGGAGTTAGCATGACAACCCTGCAGGATGTCTTCCTGAGGCTGGAGGAGGAAGCCACAGTGGATCAAGAAGGTACAATCGTGGCTGCAAATACACAATCTGTAGCTGAAGAGAACGGCTACTTTGCAATAACCCCTGGGCACGCCTCCAACAGCTGATTACGAGGTGGCTCTTAATTTTTCACACATTAAAACATAGAAGCTGGTCTCAGACATAAAAAAGTGCATGTGGAAAACTCTATGCAGATGAGCGTGTCCTTGGGGAGGAGTGTGCAGAAGCAGGACCGCGGTGCCCCAGCGAGATGGAGCCGGGCTCCCTGCTGCTCTCGGACACCGGCAAGGCGGCGGTCGGCGACTTGGCTCTCTGGAGGCAGCAGGTCTCTGCCATGGCATGGGTGCACTTCTTAAAGCTTAAGAGTTCGGTGAAAAACCTGCGGTCAATGTAAGTACCAAAGTGATTCTTTCTTGCAGATCTGGAACTGGACACAGTCACAGCAGGGGGGACTGTTTCAATGAGCGTTTGGATTAATTGATATCAGGTCTTAGCTATGAATGATCTGGGCAATCTGCACTCAGAGGAGAGGAAAGCTTCTTCCTTTCCAGTGCCAGTAATATAAAATCTCCCTTTTGTGCATCTTCATTTCTGTACTGAGTGATTTATGCAAGGGAAACCCATTTTCTTTCTGAAGAAAAGAATCATTAAGAAACACTTTCATTTCAGATGAAGGAGGAAGTTTTAAAATAAACCAGTGTGTACAGAGAGAGAAGGGAAAAATTCTACTTTCAGACTTCCTCTTTAATTTTTTTTTTTAAAACTTCTTTCATGTTGCCAGTGTCTGAACTCATTTGGCCCCATTGGTCTTCAATCTGGCATGCTGGCATTTCCCAGTAGGGCACAAGAAACAGAAGGGAAATGCTGATTTATGAAAAACTTATGTCTTAAGGAAGTCTTAAAGGCATTTCATGGCCCTAAAACATTGAGCACTCCATATCTGAGGTCCTCTCCTGGCTAAATTTTGAGGGCCTTTCAAAGTTTGAGACTTCTGAAAATAAAATTGCCAAAAATTTTTAGCAGAAAAAAAGCAGTGGGTAACCTGAATATAGTATACCATTCCCAATACGCAGATGAGTTCTGCTGAGTGTCTGTTTTCAGAGTGTTTATTCATCTCTTTCTTAATGTAGCTTGCTGCTCTATGTGGTTTTTCTGCTTCCTCTGGTTTTGCAACTGTCCCTGATTGCTGCCTGGGAGAGTGTGAACGCTTGGGAGCTCTTGTCTGCACGGTACTTCTTGCCCCTGGGGAAGAGGAGTCACCTGGAGACAACCAGCCTCCTGGTCCACAACAACACTGGTGAGGGGAATGAGCCTTTCCTCATCCTTTCCTATTCTGGAGCTTCTTGTTGCAAAGGAAAATAAGCAGAAAGAGCCAACAGTTGTAGGATGGAGGGGATCCAAGGGGTGATGAAGGTTTCAGTGACAGAAGAGCATGGAAATTGTCATTTTTAAGGGGTTGTGAATGAAGCCTACTTTGGCTTCAGCAGCTGGCGAGATCCTGATGCAATGATGTGAAAAGGGATATTGTAGCAGATGGGATTAGAAGGGACCCAGTTCTTTCCCCGCCCCAAATCCAGATCACTATCCAAACAATTTTTGCGTTTTCAGAGTGTGGGATCCTCAAACCAGGCACCCAACTCCAGTAAGGGCTACTGAGTCAAATTAACAGTCTACTTCCAGTTTTACCCTCAACATTCATACGAGTGGATGCTATTTTATGTTATTTTGCCAGAGTACGGTACTGTTTGCTTCATCAGACTGTCAGCAAGGAAAATGCATGTTGTAGCAACTCACCAAAGGCAGAAAAAAAATAAAGACAATGCAAGATTCAGTCAATGAGACTGAAGTCCATTAACTTCACATAAATGAATGTGCAATGATGTGCACATATGTGCTGTCTGATGTCAATGGTTATTAGACTTTCTCTGGTTTTGTTTGGTGGTCATGAATTTAAAAACAAACAAACAAAAAAAAACCATCAAAGACTCTCTTCTTGTTCAGTATTATGATTCCTCTGCTTTGGGCTTTCACACCAGGCGTAGGCATTGAAGACTTTATCCACACGCTTGAAAGCCAAGATCTCACAGTGGAAATAACAAGCGAGGAAAATATCACAGAGGACCTAAACCACAATGGGGCTATAAAAGTGTCTCGCAAAGGCCAGGTGAGGCTTTTTGTTCTCTTCCTACTGTTTCTTCCCAACAATTGAATAATGAAGCAAAATGCCTCCTCTACCTGTGGGTTGGTCCTATTGAGTAAGGTCACAGTACAAAAATTTGGAGGTGTTTTAACTGGTAAACTACATGCTAGAGGAGATGTTGTTTCCCTCATCCTCCACCTCAAACTTTCCTTTTTTGTAGCACAGCTATACAGACTTCCAATACCTAGTGATTTGGTTTTCAGCAAACAAAGCATAGGCAAAATAAATAATTTCAGGCCTGGATTCTCCTGGCATGCTCTTTTTCTACTGCTTCCCTGCAGATGAGAAAAGCCATGAGTTTTCATCTTGTTATCTTGCTCTTTGAAGAGCTACAGGTTTACCGTGTTATGCCACGTGGAGCCCGTCAACTGCTTCCCAGTGCTTGTGAACATCATTAGCAACGCTCTGCTGAGAGCCCTCAATTCCACCGTGCACATTCGGGTCTGGAGTCATCCATTTTCCTCTGTAAGTGTCAGAGCCTGGCAGCCAGAAGGTGTCAGAAAATAGTTCTTAAATCTGCTTAAGGTCTCAGTAAGTCATCAGATTTTAATGGGAAGCCATGCGGGGCTGTCTGAACCTGTAGACCCAGCTTCCTCAGTGGTGGCTCTGGAACCACCATGTTTGACTTCAGGAAAACGGAAGCTAATTTTTCCCTTGTGGGTCTTGAGGGCTGCTGAACGGAGAGGGTGGCTGGGAGGGTTTCTTCAGGAGCTTTCTTATTCTCTATGTCACGTTATTCAAGCTGTGGCCCATCAATTGACAAAAGAGATAGGTCACCACAAGTCTGGGACAGAAGAGTGGGACCTGCACCACCCATCTCTCCTCACCAGTGGCAAGCACTTTGCAGGGCTAAGGTTTGGGAGCCAATATTTGGTTTCAAATCCCACTTTGTGTTCATATTCCCCTGTACTTCATGAGAAATGCAGTAAGATTAATTGTGGCATCTAGCCATTACATTGCGGATGTTTTCTACAAATGCTTTGTTCTTCTGTTTTCAGATACAAGATCCAAGATTCTGGCATTTTTTTTTTTATTTTTACCTCGTTTTTATGCTGGTGTTATTCCCTGGTTTTCCTCCTCAATTTGCAATGGGCTACATGCAGGATTACAAGGTAAATTCCTTGAAATGGAGCAGATTTAGGGTGTTGGGATTTTGCAGTGTTGGGATTACAAATGCATTGCCACAAGGACTTTTACATATGACGGGCAGCTTGAGGTGTTTTTCTCTGTATTGCCATGAGCAGCTTTGCAGCCAGCACAAAATGCTAAAAGACAAAAAGAGGTGGAATTTTACCCCAGTATCGCAATGGTAACAGCTTTTTGTTAGCTTTTTATTTCCTGGAGCCATTCCCATAGGTGCAGTTAGCCAAGCAGGCACCGACGATAAACTGCCCTTTGCATTGTGCCTTCCCAGGTGGGAGCTCATGCCCAGCTGCGGATCTCGGGGCTCTTTCCCTCGGCATACTGGTGCGGCCAGGCGCTGGTGGACATCCCGCTGTGCTGGCTCCTTCTCTTCTCCATGTTCGGGCTTCAGTTCGCAATGACCAACAAGATTTCCTGGAACATCGACATCTTCTTCTTGCTGGTACGTCCCATTCTGGTCATTGCTGGTTCGCTAGGGAGGGGTTGGAGTAGTATTTTGAGCACGTGTAGGGGTAGCTGAGACACCGTGGGAGCAGACAGTGCTGGCACACCTCTGGGTCCCCAGATGCTTACTGGTCTTCTCCTTGTTTCACCTCCTATCACTTGGGTTTCCCCCGCTGGAAATAAAAGACAATAAATCCTGCCTTAATATACTCCTTTACACTTAGCAGTAAAATTGTGGTAATTTCTGAATGCCCTGACCTTAATGTATGATCGTTTATACTGAACCACATTGCTATTTGGGTTGACGGTTGGACTCGATGATCTTAGAGGTCTTTTCCAACCTTAATGATTCTATGGTTCTACGATATATAGGTTTCTGATTGTTTCGATCACTCCATTTTCTCCAATGAAAACCCTTTTTTTCTGCAGATCACAGGTGCTTTTGGCTATGGAATTTCTATCGTTCTCTTCACCTACTTGATCTCCTTCGTCTTTCGCAAAGGATGGAACTGTGATTTTTGGTCTTTTATCCTGATATTGGTAAGCCTGTGGCTAGATAATGTGCTGTAGGGTTTACAGAAATGTATTTTGAGATCTTAAAGATGAACTAGAGGTCAAAACACCAAGTAGAGATGTAGAACATAAATGCAGGCATGTGTTTTATAGCAGTCAATTCTATATTAAATTTGTGTCACCGTGTTCTGTTCCCACAATCCTGCTGTGGCACAGGGAAATGCTTGGATCCACCCTGAGCTGGTGCAGGAATGGTGGCAAAAAAGCTATATAATGCTCTGTTCAACACCTTGCATCCAAGAGAGGTAAGGTGTTGAGACATGAACCATCAGCTGGAGAAAAGGGATGGATCCCCTGACCTGGAAGGAGATGGGTTATTTGTCATGAACTGGGATGGGAAAGAACAGGACGGGATTCCATGCTTCGTTCTTCTGCCCAAAGCAGCCCTGTGTCCGGGAAGAAGTTTCCCTGGCTGACCCAAACCAGCAGCCTACCATCAAGCAGAAAAGGCTGAGGACCTCCTGAACCCTCACCATTTCTCATCTTTATATTTCTTGTCCATTTTTAGAAATTCAAGAGGGAATTGAAAAGGTAGACCCACACAATTTTTAAGACCAGTAAGGAGCATAACCCTTCCCATCAGCTCAGTTACCCTCTTGTTTTATTTTTAGGTATGCTTTTTTTCTTATGTCATCGACAAAGCCATGGATTTCATGGATGATCCTGCACCCTCCCTCTACGTTGTGTCTCTCTTGATTCCCGTGTACCCACTGCTGGGTGTAACGATCAACTGCCAGGAGGTAAGCGGTGGTGTTGGGTGAGGGGAGGCACTCCACCATAAAACACAGCCATTTTTCCTTGTGAGCAAAGGCTGGTGGTAACCACACGCTGCATTCTGGGAAGGCTCAATGGTTTCCTCTTATGGGTAGGATTTTCCAAATGGCCAGAGTGCATCGTTAGATGACCGTTTCAGACCAGATCTAATTTTTCTGGCTGTTCACTATGGCTAGGGGCTACTTCTTGTGCAGTTGAGCTGTGGATTAGGTAAGCACTCTTAATTCTTTCCATGCAGAGTCGAGTAACTTGGCTTGAACAATTGTAAGAGAAAATTTGAAGTTAGATATCTGACTTTGCATGGAAATCGAGTGAGAATTAAGAATACTCACAAGGTGCTTTACTCCATGTCAGCTGAGGGAGGTCGTGGAAAGTCAGCTAAGAATTTAAGAAAACCCTCCAGCTACCTGCAAGACTGTTTATGAGCCATAAATTACTTAGGAGTGAAGTCCAAATAGAAGAGACTCCTCCTCTGTCCTGTCCCACTCACCTCCACCTCTTCTCTGCTGGGATCCCAAAGGAAAGGAGACCAGATGTTTTCCTGTGATAAGCCATCACCCCCAAAAGGAGAGTCTGACACACATACTGAGTGCTGTGACATTTTCTGGTAGAGGACTGGGATGCCCAAAGTCAAACATCTGTATTTGTTCATCTCTGTGGTGAATATTTTGGGTAAATTAGAAGCTTTTGTACATTTTCAAAGTATTTGTTGTTTCCTTTAACCCTTCCAAGATTAGCCAGCATCATACTAAAGAATTACAGGTTTTCAGTGTGTTTTGTTTTTTCTTTTTTTATTCTTATAGATTTTTATAGACCTTGAGATATCTACTGTGACTTCAACGAATGATGTACTAATGGCTGTCTTTGCAGTAAGAAAACATTCAAGATTACTTTTATTTAGGAATGTGTGTGTCCTAAACCCCGCCCCCAGTTACGAGGAAGCAGGCAAGAACCCTGAACTCATTTCATGCAGAAGGAGAATCTCGGTGGGTCTAGATGACAGATTACCCCCCTGTGCAAAAACAACCTCGTTCCTTTAAAATGGGGAACGGAAAATGAAATAAGCCCAGATGACTCAATGCCACCCTGTTATTTTATGAATTGTGTTTTTCTTCTACCGTTGGTATTTTCTGCAGTATTGGTAAGTGATAGAGTTCACAGCCTTCAGGATTACCCTGAGTTTAGATGTTAATGGACTTTATTTTCTCACAATGTGTTTTTCCCCCACATATTTTATAACACTGCCACCATCTTCCCAGTTTCAGCCATAGTAGGATGGAAGGTCAGGCTGTTAATGTGGCAACCTCTTTTTTTCAGCCTTATATCCATTCTGTGGGTTTCATTTTTCTTCTTCGATATTTGGAGATAAAATATGGAAGAACACTTCTGAGAAAGGACCCAATATTTAGGTTTGTATAAACACACTCCCCACAGGCACATGCGAGATCTAAACTCCTACCACACTGCTTTTCCCTGAAGACAACATTTTGGTCAGATATCATTGCCTTTGTGTCCCTATTTTTAAATATTTTTTTAATACGGGTGATTTTTTTATAGCTAAAATAGCCCCTTAAATACTACAGTGTTATGATAACATAAAACAGCTCTCAAGCTGTATACACAGACACAGTGTTGTCTGTGTTGTGTGGATGTACCAGCTTGGTTCTTTGTACAATACAGGAAGATTATAAACATAAATAAATAAATAACCACAAAAAACATTGAACCAGAAGGACATTCACTCTTGGTCTATCCAAAATACATTGATGGAGAACAAAGGCAAAGAACAAAATGTTAAGACGAATCTGGTGGGTTTGTAGGATTTCCCCAAGAAGAGAAAGCAGTCAGCAGCATCCCGAGGAGCTCGAAGAGGAAGATGAAGATGTTAAAGCTGAAAGAGCAGCAGTGAGAAATGCCATAGCGGCTCCAAGTCAGGAGGAGGTACGACTAAGCGTTGTCCTTCTCATTTTATACCAGTAAGAAGCCCACTCGTAAAAAACAAACCACCAAGTATCACTAAGTGCAAGTCAGTGCTCTGGCTGTATTATTCTCACTGGGAAAATCAAACTCCCAAATGTACCGTGTGGGTCCCATCAGGATAGAGGAGAAAGCTGTTAAGAGGAATGTGGACAATAAAGTGTCCTGTTGCACCTCATATTCTCAGTGAACTATAAACCAAATTCCAAGGTCTTTAGAAGGTTTTCTGCCTTTTTTAATGGAAAAATATTACTGAAGGACTAATGCTATCCCATATAATAGAGTAATATTTCTTCCTCCTCGCTTTCAGAAATCAGTCATTATTGTCAGCAATCTGTGCAAGGAATATAAAATAAAGCAAGCTGGTTCAGTTTTTAAGAAGAAGAAGAAAATGGTCACCAAAAATGTTTCCTTCTGTGTTAAAAAAGGTGAGAACTGGAACTCTTCTAGACCTGTTTTGGACCCCTGATCATACCCAGAGAGTTAATTCTCTGCAGATTCTCAGTTATCTGAGCAAGGACATAAAGGTCAAATCTATTTGCTCTGTGGTTAAGTCACATTCCATCTGTGAGTGATGTGTTAATGAACAATGTGATGTGGATGCATCCTATTAGTTACCTTTGACTCTCCGTTACCTAAAATAACGTAGTCCCCTCTCTCCGGGATCCACTTCAGCAGTGGCTTCTGAGTGACCTGGGAGCAATGCTCAGACTCGCAGCATCAGTTAGAGTTGAAAAGTTAAAGGCTCTCAGGGTGTATATTTGTACTGTTTACTTTTATGTGATCTTTGATATTAGCATGCTCTCTTTTATATTTTTTCTTTTATGGGACTGTGCCTGATATACATGTTGAATGGGGATTATTACTAAGAAGTTATATGTATCGATTCCAGGAGAAGTATTAGGACTTCTGGGGCCCAACAGAGCTGGTAAAAGCACAGCTATCAAAATGATTACTGGAGAGACGACACTGACTGCCGGGCAGGTAGGAGGTCTGGAGAAAAGGGATGGATCCATGATAAAAGCTTGTACCTAGGCTAAGCTATAATTTTTTCAAAGCATTATTAGGGATCAAGGTTTTAACTGAATGCATTGTGCTGTTAAATTAAATAATGTATTAATAACAAAAACATAGAATCATAGAATAATTTGGGTTGGAAGGGACCTTTAAACGTCATCTAGTCCACCCGCCCTGCCACGGGCAGGGACAACTTCAACTCGATCAGGTTGCTCAGAGCCCCGTCCAACCTGACCTGCAATGTTCCCAGGGACGGGGCATCTACCACCTCTCTGGGCAACCTGTGCCAGTGTTTCACCACCCTCATTGTAAAAAATTTCTTCCTTATATCTAGTCTAAATCTCCTCTCTTTTAGTGTAAAACCAATCCCCCTTGTCCTGTCGCAACAGGCCCTGCTAAAAAGTTTGTCCCCATCTTTCTTATAAGCCCCCTTTAAGTACTGAAAGGAAATATCGTGAGCTACTTCTAACTTTGACAAGCAGCTGCATCTACCCTAATTGGCCATGTATATATTTAGAAACCATGTAAATGAGGGTTGCAAAATCACTCCCTTGCTCTTAGGGTTTCCTCACCTAAATCCCAATGAAGCCCATAGTCTTCCTCTGAACCATACCCTTGTATCTGGGCAAGGCTATGTGGGAGCAAAACGATCAGTTTTGGTTGTGCAGGTGCTGATGAAGAGGAGAGATGGAGCAACCTCCCACCTCCAGGACCATGCACCCGCCTTCCTGGGGTACTGCCCGCAGAAGGACCCGCTCTGGCCAGACCTCACTGTGCACGAGCACCTGCAGGTCTATGTGGCCGTGAAAGGGATGTGCAAGGAGGATACGGCTGCTGCTGTCAACCGGTACGGATGGAGGGTGTTTCCAGGGGTTGGTCAATGTTTTATCCTAGTCCTAGGGCATAGGGAGGGGACCAGAAAGTCAAAATTCACAGTGAGACAGAGGCGACCTTGAAAGAAACTCAGGAAATGGAACTGCAAAAAGGATTTTGTGCTAAATGCCACAATTAAGTGAGTAGGTTAAGAAAATCTCTAATTTTCCTAAGTGCATTTAGTGGGGATAAATTTACCACTAATGTCTTTTTAAGTATGTTATCTTTAGGAAGCATTTCTAAAATCTCTGGAGTTAGTTTGGCACTACAAGAACTGCCTGCTCAGCTGACACCGGCAAGGTGGAATGGATTTATAATGGTGTTGACACTAATGATGAGTTTAGAAAAGAGCTTGTGGCTTATTCAGTACACTTTGCTTCAAATATTCACTTACATTTTAATAACACAATAAATGTTTAATGAAAACAAGCAGGAGTCAAGAGCAAGGGGAAGAAAGTTCCTTTTTCTTATCGTTTTAGGAATCCTTGATGAGAGTATTGAGTTGGGAATAACAAAACTGTTCTTTTTTTCATTTGTTCCCTTTCCCCACAGAATAGTGAATACTCTGCAGCTTCAAGATTGTTTAAAAAAAAAAACCCGAAAATTATCTGCTGGGATAACCAGAAAGGTGTGTTTTGTTTTATCTATAATGAGTATTGCAATGCTTACAGCACAGATGAAAAGTCCCCTCCATGAATGGAGGGACCTATCTGCGCTCTGAGCTACTGGGAGAACATCGTTTTGTCTCCCATGGTGGGGTGATGGAAATTAGCCTTTTCCAAATCCACATTTCCTATAAATCAGAACCCTGATTCCCATAAATGAAGCGACGCTGTCTGCAGCTCTTAGTAGACAGAGTGCCAGGGACTGCAAAAAACTTGCCTCAAACCCCTTTCCCTCCCGTAGCTGTGCGTCGCAGTGTGCATGTTGGGGAACCCCACGGTCCTGCTCCTGGATGAGCCGTCAACGGGCATGGACCCCGATGGGCAGCACCGGGTCAGGTGAGTAGGACCTCAGGCACCGTGACACCACGGGAGTAAAGGGGTTGGAAGCCAAGAGTAGATGCCTGAGGTTATGTAAAGAATATTTTGCCCCATCTGCCGTTAGCACAGCTTGCCACATGCCAACGGTTTTATTGGAAACTCCGTGTTCCTGGTGCTCTCTAGCTAAAGCATGAGGAAGGAGAGAAAAACCATTTTACCTTCATCTTTGTCACAAACGTTAGGACAGTCATATATGGGATTTGGAAGAATCCCAAAATGGACCCAAGTCAAAAATTTCTTTTTGTCATTATTTCAACGTATTACCATGTGCACATCAGTCTAAAGTTGCTGTATGTAAAGTTTTTACACTTGTTTTAGGGGAGAGGCATTTGAGGGACAAAGGTATAAGAAAAAGTGTCTGATATTCCCGGGGAATGTTAGCTTTTTTTTCCCCTGCCTCTGGTCCTCAGGAAGATGATTCATGCCGCCCTGAAAACCAAGGAGGCGGGAGCCATTCTGACGACACACTCCATGGAGGAGGCAGAGGCGGTGTGTGACCGTGTGGCCATCATGGTGTCCGGGCAGCTACGGTGGGTGGCAGCACGGCCGGCACACGGCCGAGCTGGGAAATACCTCCTGGCCCCTCTCCGGTCCATGCAGCAGCAGGGGTTCTCCTCCAGCCTCACCTACCTGAGCCCATCACCATGGGCTTTATGGAGTGCTCCTCGTGGTTTCACCAGCAGCGCAATTTGGGAAGGAGCAGAGGGTGGGACATCAATGGTTTCACACTGACATCTCTTTTTCTTTCCTCCCTCCCATGCAGGTGCATTGGCTCCATTCAGTATCTGAAGAACAAGTTTGGCAAAGGCTATCTACTGGAAATTCAGGTCAAGGACCCACAGTGCACTGAGCTTCTCCATGCTGAAATTTTGAGGATTTTCCCAAGTGCAGCCCGTCAGGAACGGTAACTATAAAATACGGGATGAAGAGTGGCTCCAACACTACCTCAGCCCTAAAAATATGCCCAGTGTGATGGCCAGACACCAGATCTCAGCTGGAGAGGGACAGACAGCTCAGAGTCTCTATATGGGGATCTGATTCGATAATGTCACCACGTCCAACCCTGCTGCAAAACTTCCATATGTCCAACTCATAGTGTGGCATAAAGATTTGATCCCAGAATCTCAATACAGAGCAAAAATTGCCTTTTCTTTTTTTTCTTCAAGGTTCCCCTCTTTGCTAGTCTACAAGGTCCCAATGGAAGATGCACTGCCTCTGTCTCAGTCTTTCTCCAAGTTAGAGGAAGGTAAGAGCAAAACTAGATGACTTTTTGAAAAAGTGGAACACAGACTGCTACTTTCCAACTCTTTTTCCATTTCTCCACAGCCAAACGGAACTTCAACCTCGAGGAGTACAGCTTCTCTTTGAATACTTTGGCTCAGGCACGTGATTTCAAGGCCAGACATGCTGTAAAGGCGTGAGCAGGAACAAAAGCCACAGGGAGACCTGGGCCGGTCCAGTGGCAGAAGGCTGCTCCACCAAAAAACTGCCTGGGGGTGGTGGGCGAGGGGTTCTCTGCTGGGAAAGTGGTGAAAAATACTTGGGTTTTTCCACTGCTGGGATTTAGCATGGTGGGAACAAACCTGGGCAAAGTGTTGCTGCATGATTCCACTCACCGGATTCAGGCACACAGCACATCCAAGGGATGGATGCCCTTGGTAGATGCCCATGCCCAGCCTCTACGGTTGTACAAGGCTGGTGACAAAGATGAGGAATGTTTATGTCAATCCGTTGGTGGGTAAAACCTATTCTGTGGCTATACCTACGGGCAGCCGGTGCCTCTCAGTAGGTTATACCAGAGAGCACAGGAGTCTCAGCCACTGCGTATGTGCTCCCCGCACAAAGCTACTTCACACACCTCTCATAGGGGTTGCAGAGCTGTACCTCCTGTAAAGGAGCATCACCGTGTCTAGTGAATGTCAGAGAAATAATCAGAGCTTTATCTTGCCCATTTCAGGTGTTTTTGGAACTCTCCCGAGAGCAGGAAAAGGATAATTTTGACCTGACTTTGGATGGGACTTTCGAATGGAAACAACTTCAGCAGGAGGACTGTTAAAGACCTAAGATGCTCATTTACGCATTACTCAGTATTAACCTAACTGATGTGATACTGCCCATATTTACTACCATTATCAGCGCACCACGGAGAGGAGGAACAGGCTCTGCCTTTCCACCGAGCATCGGCTGAGGGCTCCTCTCCGATGCAGAAGACATTTCACCTGGACTCTGTAGGTATCTACACTGAGCCCTATGGTATCTACCCCGAGTTGCATTTCCAAGGAAGGCTTGATGAAATAGTGCCGGCACCGGTGAGAGCTCTTGTCAAGCACAGCAGTGTGCAGCGGAGGGACAGAAAGGTTTGCAGAAAGAAGGGTTATAACCCATCTCTGGGGATCAAGGTTCTGCTTGGCTTGGTGGATCTGGGTGCTTCAGGGCATCTGGACACACTGCCAACCTTCTGGGCTCCTCTCCCACCAATTTGTGGGACTATTTGCCTACATGTTTAAATACATCTTATTGAAATTTGCACTCTATTGTTATACACTTCCAATAAATGTCTCTATAGAAACTGCGGTTACACCCTCATATGTCATCATTGCTGTGGACCATCAGGGACAGCTGAGCAGCTCGAACTCCTTCCCCTGGGGATGGAGGTGGCTGCAGAGGACCCAGGGCTGCTGGCCTGGCGGTTGTAGTCCCTCACGTTTACTATCTCTGGCAGCCTGGCTGGGTGAGTGTGCTCATCCCTGCCCTCCCTCCACACTGGGGCGAGTGGTTGTCATTCCTCCCTCTGGAAACCAGCCTGGGTTGTTCAGCCTGGAGAGGGGAAGGCTCCGGGGAGACGTTATTGCAGCCTTTCAGTGCTAAAAGGGGGCCTGTATGACAGATGGGGACAGACGTTTTAGCAGGGCCTGTTGCAAGGACAAGGGAGAATGGTTTTAAACTGAAAGAGGGGAGATTCAGACTAGATATAAGGAAGAAATTTTTTATAATGAGGGTGGTGAGACACTCCACAAGTTGCCCAGAGAGGTGGTAGATGCCCCGTCCCTGGGAACATTGCAGGTCAGGTTGGACGGGGCTCTGAGCACCCTGATCGAGTTGAAGATGTCCCTGCCCGTGGCAGGGGGGGTGGACTAGATGATGTTTAAAGGTCCCTTCCAACCCAAACTATTCTATAATTTCCCTCCTGACAACTCAGGCACATTATCCCTGTGCCCAGCTCATTTGCAAATGTTAAAACTCTCACAGAAAATATTAAGTGCAATTCTCTTTATATAATCGGCAGCGGTGGCTGTGTTGCAATCACGGCTTGTGTACATTCCCCACTCAGCTTCAAAACATATTTTGGCAGTTGGAGGGCACGTATTTAGAGAGATTATGATTATTTCCCTCCTGGTTGCGCAACAGCTCCGTTTCTACTCCTCACCCCTGGGAAATGGGTAAGTGAAATCACCAAACATTTCGGTCACCTGTTCATACACTCAGCTCCGGGAAATGGGAATTTGGCGAAAGGGAAGAGTTTTATTTAGTGCCCTGGGGATATCAGCGGCGGTGGAGAACTCAAGCTGTGAACCTCCTGATGTAATGACAGTTTATATCATCCATTCCTCTTGGGTTTTTTTCATCAGCACTTTGTGGTTTGCGCCTCTGGAGATGCTGCCGGGAGAGGGGCCACTCTGCTGCGGTGGCTGCTGGTTTGAGTGGGCTTATAAAATACACTGGCTTCCCTCTCCTCTGCCCTCCAGATCTCTGCTCTTACACACAGACCCTCGCTTCTTTAACTGGGAAATCTCTTTTCTACCACACAGCACGAGGGGACTGGGTCCCTTTGGAGGTCTTTGAGTGATGTAAAGATGCAAACTGTAATAAAAACCCCAGCAAACAAGTCCCATTCCAGAGAGAGCATCTCTGGGAGCTGGAGAGGGGAAGAGGAGTGCGCTGGGATACAGGGAAGACAAGAAAGCAGGACCGAGGTGTGACATCTTCCTGCAGCAGTTACATGTCTGGGGTGAAGAGCATCTCTTGCCTTGGCTATTCCTTCCAACACCGCTTGCACAGTTGTTTCTTCTAAGTAACTACCATCAACCCACTTCACCCTCTGCTACCACAGGTTTGACAGATTACTCTCCGTGATATTTGGGGCTTTCCATTGCAGGGGAAGATGAAGCAAGCAGAACTGGCTCCGCCATCTCCTGCACAAGGAGGAGAAGGAAAAAGACCCACAGAGAGTCCTCCAAAGGTGAGCTGGTTGGAGCTGGGGCTTTGCATCAGCCCGGAGGGAAGGGGGACCGGGCTCGTGGCATTGCCAGCACACAGTCAGGATTTCCAAGTCCTGGCCTGTGGCCAGCGCTTGGAGAAAGGGGTTCTGTCACCAGCACAAAGCAGAGCTTAGCTGGCAAGAGGGAATGAACAAAAGTTCTCAAAAAGTTCACGAGGACTTAGCTTTTCCGTTTTAAAAAAAAAAAAAAAAAAAAAAAAAGAACAAGAGATTTCCTGGAAATGAACTGGCTTCTTAAATATTCCCTTCAGAGATCGCATCCGCCTTTCCCCTGCCCGGAGCTGAAGGGCTGCGGGGGAAAACCATCCCCCAGCAGCTGCGATCGCTCTGCCTGCTCTTTGAGTGCAGCCCGGTGGGAAGCACCTTGCTCCAGCACGCAAACTGGCCTGACATTTTGGTTATTCTCCTTGTTTTCCAGCACAGCACGAGCCCTCCACGCACTCAGTGTCTTTCCTGATAAACCTGAACCAGAGCGTGTTGGCCCTGCCACAGGCTGCGTTCATCGTCCCAGCACAAAGCGGGTGAGGCAGCTCCCTGCTGCGGATGCTGCACATTCCCCGCAATAACTCATGCAATGACTTAGTCTTATTAAGAGGGAGATTCTTATTTATTTGATTTAATAATGCCCTCTTTATGCAGCAAAGCGACAAAGCGCACAAAGAGCTATTCACCACCAGCTGCCTCCAGCGCCGGTCCCCAAGCACCGTGCCCCGAACGGGCATCCCGAAGCGACAGCAAAGAGCAGCCCGTGCCTTTCAGGTTAGGTGAGAAAAACAGTGCCAGCCCGTAGTTTTTGAGTGCTGGGGACCAGGGGAGCACGGCACGTGTGTGCTCGAGGTTTGGGAGCTCAGGGAGAGCGTTTCATCCTGCAAGGTTTTGGGGAGCAAAGGGGTATTTGAAAAATGTCTGGATAGGAAGGGCAGGGCTTGGCAGGTCTCCTCATCCTCTCGCAGCTGTGTTAGAGAAATGCTAGTTAAGCAACTGCCCTTAAGTGTAAGTAAGCATAAAAAGTGACATTTCTGAGAATTTCAAGGACCTTCACAAAAAGCAGTGTTGCGAGCTTCAAAATAGCTGTGAGACAAACTTCTGTGGAATAGGGGGAGGGTAAAACTGAGCGATGTTAAGCAAAGGACCGGTGTCCTGCAGGAAGCCCCCAGCAGGGCTGCCTGTGGTGGCCTACAAGATGGTGTCCTGCCTGCAGACCCCCCGCGGGGTGAAGGCGATGTCCCCCAGCCCTGTGCCGCTCCTTGCAGCCCCTCCTGTATCCCCCCTTCACAGCAGCAGTGCCACGGCCACGCGTGCTTTCTCCCGGGCAGACACCTTCAGATCTCGTAGCTCAACTGAACAAAAAACATCCTTTCTCCAGAGCAACTTGGGGGGAAAAAAAAAAAAACAAACCAAAGAAGAGACAGGACCAGCATCAAGCAAAGTTATTTGTGTCTGCTCTGGAAGGAAAGGCACCACAAACGCAGTCTCCCACGCCACGAGGGCAGCGAGCATCTCCAGCCGGGCAGATGCCACGCTCCGGCAGACCCAGGAGAGGCTTTATCACAGCGAGCACAGCCCATTCCCGTGCAACACAACTGGCCACACGTGGCTGTCCCAGAGCAGAGCCAGATGTTCTTCAAGCAGAAGAAATGAGGCAAGGCAGGTATTGGCAACCTCGGCAGCGCGGGAATCCAATTCTCTTTTTCCATTCACTTGAGACAGAAGAGGGAATCGGCGTTGGATTACATCTCGGCACGTCAACCGTGGAGGGGGTGAACAGGGTGTATCGGGTCCTCAGCTAATGCGAACCAGCGTACGCTCTCCGGTTTGCAGCACGTGAGTACAAGGGCGTCGTAATGAGCATCTCTCGGAGTATTTAATTTTTAAGGCATTTCAGCTTGAATTACTATGCATGTGAAAACTGAGAAGATTTTTCTTTTGTATTGGTACTCCTTAATTCTACTCAGCACCTCAAAACCCTTTTGAGACTCTCAGCTCAAAATATTCTCGGGTCCTTTAGCAGCAGATGGATAAAATATCAGGCAGAAGACTATGTGTGGCTGTGACAGCAGCCAAACCCAACAAAATATTTACTTCAAAGTAGGCAGAAGGATAGCTTGTCCAGCTGGAAGATGCAGGAAACTTTTTTTAAAAGAGTGGAAGACGGGGACAGAGAGGGAGATGATTGTGTAAGTCATGATGTTTCAATTAGATCATGCCTGAATGATAACAGAAGTTCATGAATTTATGTTCTAGGCAAAATGGAGGTATCCAGTTTGTCCCTGTGCATCTTCGTCCTGGTACAGACATCAGATGGTGTTTTATGGACAGGTAAGGAAGGACATGGGCTGTGCAGCAGCTGAGCTAGAAACACACCGCGTGTCTGTGGTCGTGGTGGATGCCCCCAGCGTGGGGACTGAATACGTCCCTCCTGCAGGGTCTGATGCTTTTCGGAATTAATTTTGGCTATTTGAAAATATCAGAAGTCATCTAGTCCAGTAATTAATGTCCCTGGAGAGGTCTTGGGTTGGGTCAGAGATGGTTGATGGATGTCAGTGGGAGCCCAGATGCCAAAGGCAAATCCCTCCCATGGATTTGGGGCATGCTGGAACAGGTCCTCCTGTGTCATTGCGGCAGTAAAATATCATGGTTTTGCTGGAAGAATTGACACTACCATCAACCACCTTGTCTCTCCCAGGTAAATGGCTGCAGTTATAGGAACCTATAATGCCTATAAATAATCAGCTCCCTTGCAGGTGGCCACACCAGCCTGACCCTCGCTTTGAGCAACTTTCTTCTTTGCAACAGTCTTCTCGCTCTGTGTCCCACAGCCTTGAGAGCCAAGAGCCAGCCCAGCCATCAGCTCCTCCAACCGCAAAACCTGCCAAGATGACCTAGGACACCTTCCTTCCCACCCTGGCATGTGAAGGAAGCTATTTTTGCCCACCATCACCTCCCCAGACCCTGGCGGGGTCCCAGCCTCCAACAACCACACGTCAGGCTCAGCAGGTGCCCAAGGAGGTAATTGATAGCAGCAGTGCCCTGTCATGAAGGGAGGTAGTACCGTCAGGATTGAGTTGTAAACTGTCCTTTTTAGGTTTCTTCAGCTATTTAAGTACTTTGTCCACAGATGGACTAAGAGGCAAAGACTGGGCTGCACTGGAAATATTCCCTACGTTCCCAGTCTCAGCAAACATTTATTATCTGACTTTAAAGCAAGTGCCGTAGGATGCGAGCAGGGTTTGAGGCAGTGCTCGGCCTCACCTTAGGCAGCTGAGGACATCTACTTGCTGGCACCGGCTGCTGGCATGGGCCACAGCTTCCTCCACCCACGCACCTTGGTTTTCTTTGGCCTGGCTGTGAGAAATACATTTCATGTTCTAAATACCAATCCTCTAAAGGGTTTTCAGGATGCTAAGTAGGAATTCAGAAAGAACAACAAAAAGAAGCAAGATTTTTTTATTTTATTTTTGCTTTAATTTGAAAAATAACTGGCCTTGAAACCGCTATGGTTTTTTCCCTCTCAGGATAGGACAGAGACTCCTGCCAACATTATGCAGCAGGGCTAAACCGCATTTCAGATGGGGATTTGTAATTGCCTCTCACAAGGGACTGAAAAGCGAGAAATGGGCTCTGATGAGCAAATGATTGCACAACGTCTTCTACATCTGATTTCTTGCGTTTGCAGAACATCTATCTACTGTCCTGGGGCTTTCCTGGAGGACTGGCTGTAGCAGCTACAGGGGCAAATGGATGGGGACTCTCTGAGAGGGAGGGACAGAGAGCAGCAGCTCCGTGTCCCCCCTCGTATGCCCTCCATGGGGGTGTCCTGCACTGACTCTTCCAGCCTGAGATCGGACAGCATGACATGAAGTCAGCGGCATCCATGAGGATGCTGTGAAAGCTAAAAGTTGAGCTGGCTTTAAAAAGCGCCTGGACAAATTCATGCAAGAAAAAGCCACCCATGGGGAGCTGCTAAAGCCCCTCAGGCTTGGGGACCCCTGAGCCAGGGAGCAGTCGGGAAGCGGCAGCAGCCGCTTGCCCTGTTCGTGTGCTCCTACGCTCAAAGGACCCCAACAAGGGGCCAAAGGAGATGCTTGCTCCCTGTTCTCTTGGGACCCCATTAAGTCACTGTTGACTGTTTCAGTTAATTTTTAACATGTAAACCCAGGAAGGGAAAATTGAGAGAGAAGGAACTCTTTTCTGGCAAAAAATCACCTTTTTTTTGGTTACAAACCGGGCATGGGTTAAGTGGTATGGTATATGTTTTACCAGCAATAGCAACATATTTCAAAATCACCCGTTCGAGTGAAATGTAGACAATAATTTTCTTGAAGTGCAATGTTTCTAGCAGAAGCGCTGTAGGTCAGTGTTTCACTGAAAGCAAATCATTCTTCTGGTCTGTAACGGCTGATCTCTTGACTCTACATCCTCTGTTCTGCCTTTGCTCGAAAGGGAAAATTGCCAATGTTTAGAAAAAAATACTGGTTTGCCATTTCCAGCTGTGTTGCCTCAGACACAGGTGCCTAAAGAGTGCTCCCACAAGTGAAGATGGGCTAAACGTGCCCTATGGGGAAAATACATCTGATCCCATCTGGAAATCAGCAGATCGAGACCTGCAGGTGGGAGGCTCAGGGGCCACGAGCTTTTCCTTGCTCAGCCACGGGGACCTGCAGATATTGTGCTGCTGCTGGGTCTGCTCTTGCAGGAAAAACCTCTGCAAGCTGCTGACTATTAATATAATATAAGCCATAATGAAGTTTCCTTAAGGAACGTACAGACAGATGGGATATCAGAGCAGTGAACGAGGGCACCAGACAGAGGAACAAAAGTCAGTGGAGGCTCTGCTCATGCGGAGAGGCCATGGGGACACAAGACAGTGGGTGTCCTGACAGCTGCATGTTTTCAAAGGGCGGGAAATGTGCTCATTTTTTCCCTTCTCTCCAAATAAAATATGGTTTTTGTGCTTTTTTTTTTTTTTTTTTTTTTCCCCCCTCCCTGTGAAAGGATTTTCCACAATGGGTTTCCGAGAAAGAAGATGCGAGACATTTCTTCTCTTTCCTGGAACTGCCCTAATGAATCACTTCGCTCCCCTTCGGAGGGGGTGTGCGACCCGGCCCGGCCCGGGGTGCGCTCCCCGGGACCATCTCCAGCATCTCCATTCGTGCTGTGCCACCTCCTGGTGACATCGCAGCGGTGCAGGGCTGGGACTCCTGCTCCTCAACACACCCCCCGAAACACCGCCGGGACATCCCTGCGGCAGGTTTGCATTTGCAGGATTTTTTTGCCACCCACTTATCCTGCTCCCATCTCTTAAGGTGCTGGACCAGCCAAGGGGGACTAAGGCTAGCTGTGCCCCCCGGTCCCTCCCCATCAGGGTGCATGGTGGCCCACGGCATCCCTCGCCCTCTGTGCCCGTGCATGGTGAGTCTAGTGGCATCCAGGTCACCCTTCGTCGGCACGTTGCAGGCTGAGGTGGGTCGGACGGGAGGGTGTCGCTGGGACCGAGCCCCCCGTGCTGCTGGGCACAAAGGGAGGTGAGCACAGGGGTGTGGGGTGAGGGGGAGCCCAAGTCCTGGAGCAAAAGCCAAAGGCCTTGTGTGAGCAAAATACCTGCTGGGACCATAGGAGCCTCAGCCTGAGAAAGGGCTACGTAAAGGCAAATAACCTTTAAGATTGTTCTAAGGACCTGCCAGGGGACGCTCCTGGCCCAGCGTGTTGCTCCAGGCAGTCGGGCAGACAGAACATCCCAGCCTGCCTGTTTCAGGGTTTCTTTTTCACTCAAATACTTCCCTAATCCCAAAGCAGTAGGGCTCCCGCCATGCATTGCTGTATTAGAGAGACAGCGTTAATGAGAAATGAGGGCAATGAAGAACTGAATGACGCACAGCCTGGAAGAGATTTAGGATTCCAGTGCAAAACCAACTGATACTTTAATTTCCCAGCCAGGAGCTGGTGATACCCTCATCCCAGGGGCATGGCTTGTGAGCATCAGCAAGGGAGGAGCGCTCACCGCGTGGGACCACAGGCTCCAGAGGCAGAAACATGGGAGGTGAAGAGGATTGTAAAGGATTGGGCTGAATCCGAAGAAAACTCATCAGGTAATGCTCAAAACAAAAAGCTGCTCTGAGTTTCTCCTTTCTTAGGGATAAATACAGAACAACAGCAGAATCTTTCATCAGAATATTTCCAATTTTCTGTGCAAGGCATCCAGCCGAGGGAAAGCCCTGGTTCTCAAGTGATCGCTGCCCGGGTGCTGGGAGAGGGGCTCAGCCCCCCAGACCCGGCTGCTCTGTGCTGAAGGTGGCACCGCCGCCTCTCTTATGAGCGAGAGCCTTGTTCTGCAGCTTTGCTTTCTCGCCGTCCAATGGCTTTGGATGCACGCCGAGGATTTGCAGATGGAAGAAGGAGGTCAAAAAGCTGGACCACAGATGCTGCGGATGTGGCTGGTGTCCACAGGAATGCAGCAGCCACCACCAGCAGGGATGTTCACTTCTTCAACGTGTCCACGGTGAACCTCCCCGAGAAAGTTTCATCTGTTCAGTACATGCACAGACCTCACCAGCAGCACCAGACCTGGTCCGAGTTTGAGGGGAGATGGAGCCCAACACCCCCCCTCTGCCAAGGGGGTCTCAGTGTCAAGTATATCAGCTTGATACTGAAGGAAGAGAGAGGAGAAGTTAAACAGGTATTATTCTAACATATTCCTCTTCTCTCCCCCAGGTCAGCTCCACGTGCCAGCTTCATTGCAGAATGTGTGTGACGAAAGGGTATCCCAGCACTTTCCGCTGCAGTTTGGGGTTATAGCTATCTGCAACCTTTAATCCCCCCTCAGCCAAGGAGAGTGTTTCTGGTAAATTGGGCATTAATGCTGCTAAATCAGACTCCCATTTTTTACAGTCATAAAATTCCACCTGGTTCTCTGCTGACTTCAGCAGTCATAAATCTGTGCCCCTTTTCTCCTTCGAGGGGCTGAGGATGTCCCCGATTCAGGGCAAGAAGGAGCAGTTAATCAGTACGAAAAGAATTACAAGTGTGGGCACAGATCCGAAACCAGGATTTATTTAGGAAGATTTTCTGGTTATTATCTAAGGAACGGAGGATTTGTCAGAACAGATCAGAGCATTTTCATCAAATCTGGCATCCTGCATGCAGCAGAGATAGTGAGAAGATGTATTAGTGGAAAAACTCTCCCCAGCCTCTCCCAGAAGTGCAGCTACAGGGTTCAACGCTGTCGGGAAGGGGAGCAGAGGCAACGCTGTGGGTAGAAGCAGAACTGGCTGCAGATGTCTGGTCCCCGTGAGACTGGAGCAGCAAAGGCAGCTTCAGCCTGACTCGAGCCTGACTCGAGCTGACCCAGCCGAAGCGGAGGTGATGCTCCCCTCCTGCACGCAGGCTGGGCGAGAGCTAGCCCTGGGCTGCAGACATTAATCTAAACCCAAATGCGTTTCCAACTCAGCCCCAACGCAGGCCACATCCAGCTGGCTCAGCCGAAAGGATCCATCGGTCCTCTGCGTCACATCTGATCGCCGGGGGTCGGGCAGCACAAAATCCTCAGGCTCCACTAAGAAATACATTTTCTGATACTCGCACTGACATTCCAGTAACGATAACATCATTGGAAACATCAAGCGCTTGGGAAATGTTTGTTTTACAAAGTGGGATAGGAGCTGCTACAAAAACAATCCTCGTTTTTAAAAGGAAAGTATTCCCTTGTGAACAAGCAAAAAAAAAAAAAAAGAATGTGTGTGTATCCAAGGGAAAGAGCCCTGGGAAATGCCCTTTCCCATGCACCATGGCAGGGCTGCTGGGGCTCGAACAGCTCGATGGCAGAGGGTGAGAGCCGTGGTGTGGTGTGGGAGCACTGGGGCTGCGGTGGCCCCGGCCGCCTGAGGCGGGTTCCTCGCTGCTGTTCTCATTTATAAATAGAAAGGCAGTTAGTTATTATTAGAGCTTGTTGAGTGGGTCTGGAGCAACTACAGACAACCCAACCGAGCTGCTTTCCAGTTCAAGCAAAGCTCCTGAGGTTGTATCTGGAGGAGAATGTCACTGGGGCCACCTTGAGCCTTGGAGACAGGTCCGGGCTGGTCCGAGCACGAAGGGCTTCACCTTTGCACTGGGTCATGGTGCTGCCAGCCCGGCTGGGGTTGGTGCGGTGGCACCCTCAGGGTGGTCTGTCCTCACCCCACCCCGTGCACCCGCGTTTCCCATTCCTGTGATAACAAGGCAGAGCATCAGCAGAGAAACCTGCCTTGGGCCTTTTATCTCCAGCACCTTCCCCAGGAACTCGGAGGCCACAGCCAGCTCCTGCACTGTCACACCATCCCGATGCGCAGAGGGAAGCTGTTCCCCACACCAGGTAGGTGGCACAAGGAGACCTTTTGGTCACATCTTCAAGCTGTCCCAAGACCTCTGTGGGCTCATGGATGGGCACAGAAAGAGGAAGATGCACACCTGGACAACCCAGGAGGTGGTTCAGTTCTGTTGGCTCCAGCAGAAGAAGCACCATCAGGTATGTTCGGGTGGCTTTTGTGTGTGTCCCCCATGTTGTCCTCATGCCCGGTCCCTGCCAACCTCCTCCAAACCTCTCCTAGTGAGCACACGTGCCTGGGGGCTCTCAGCCATGAGATGATTTTTGGACATTTCTCCTTAAGTCATGGAGGACAAGATCTTTCAATAGTATTTTGCTCCTGAAAGATGCATCTAGGCACATCATGGGCTGTTTTGTCATGTCTAAGCTGTTCTGTACCCTCTAACTGTAGAGGTCCTGCTTTTAAATCTTATTTTTCTTGCTTGTCTCTCTGTTGGAAAACATATTTTTCTTTTATCTATACATTATACCTTCTAAAATCCATCCCTAAATCTACAAAACTGCTCTGAGTAACGCGTAGAGATCCAGGACTGAAAGCATTTTGTTAGTGACTGTCCTTTACAGACGCAGCAGGGTCAGAAGAAAAGAAAAATAACACACACGTAATCAATATTTTTTAGAACAGGATTTGAAAGCAAAGCATGAGAAGCCTCTATCTGGTTTTAATTTCAAATGAAAAAATATGGCTATTAATATATGGCAATGCTACTTTACCAGAAGAACAAAGTGTAGATAAAACCTGCAAGCTTAATGAGGCTCAGGAAAAATAAAATTTGAAAGCAAATCTTTGAAAATCCTTAGGTAATCTCTATTCCATTTATCATGCTTTGGCAATCAGAAAGTAAAACCAGGCTTAGCATAATGAAGAAAATCAAACAGGCTTTTTTTTTTTCCCTGCTGCTCTAAAATCACAGAAGAATATAGTCATGGAAAAGAAAAAAAAAAAAGGAGAACTTCTGCCCTCCTGCCAGCGCACAATCTAATTGCAAAGGTTTCTTCCTGCATGTCTGAGTAGACTATGCAAGACCATAATTTTTTAATCATAATATTTAAGCTCTCCTTGGCAACACAGAACTAATGCAATGGTCCTCTCTTGATCTGCCAGAGATGTGAAGGTAACAACAGTTGATAACCAAGTCACACGCTGAGAATGTGAAAAAGCCAAAAAATTTACTTCCCTTGATGTCTCCACCCAGCCGGGTCAGCAGCCCAGCACCGGCCGTGGCTGGGGAGGTGCTGGGGACACTGGTGGACAACATGGCTGAGCAGGCTTTGCCTGTGGTTTTTGGGGTGTGAAGTGCTTTGATGATTGCAGACCCCTGAATCTCTCAGTCACTGGAGAGGGATCGTGCCGTGCACCCCTGCAGCTGCTACCTGACAGCCTGGCCAAGCGTTGCTCCCCCATCCAAGCATTTTTGGGATAGACGGGTGAAGCCCAAGGTACCGTATCCAGCTGCTGCCAGGACTCATGCTGGGTGCTGCCCCACAGCACTGGTTATCTCTGCGTCTCTTGGCTCAGTCTCTTGTGAACACAGAAGGGAAGCTGGTATTTAAGAATTAGGTCTCCAAAAGCCCCAGATGGTACCGCTGGACTCTGCGATGGATGCTCCCCGTCATGATGCCGCTGGTCCTGCAGAGCTGGAGGTGGCCCACACCCAGACAGGACATAGTCGCAGTCCCTGCAAACCTGAAAGTGGTGGCTCCCAAACATTTCCACTCGCAGCCCCATTTCCTGGGCTACCCCAGATCTTAGCAGAAAAGTCTTGTTAGCAGTTGATTTTCTGTTGGGCTGGTAGTCCCAGCCCAGCTGCTGGGTCCCCGCATGGCATTGCATCCCTCCCTTTGGAGACCATTTCTCTGAGGGTATTTCATTTCTCTGCAGAGCCACATAGAAAGCCACCCAGCAGCCTTTAAACTACCTCGTTTGGCTACTGCCAGCACCGAGCTCAGAGCAGGAGGCTGCAGCATCACTGTAATGTGTCCAAAACATCTTCAAAACAGTGGGCTTGACCTTCTTGTCCCTTCTCAGCTGCTCCAGCTGTAGTTTCCTCATGGAGCACAACCACCGTTCGGCTCTCTTCCCTCCCAGTGCTACAAAGCTGGGCTGTTTCACAACTTCCATGTCTTCTTGCCTATCTGTGGGGGGACCCTTCAGCTAATGGTTCATTGGAAAGCAATTTTAGATCCTTGGGTGAAAGACTAAATATATAGTCAATGCATTATTCCGGTACAAACCGTGTCTGTTGCTATGGACTAGGAACACATGTGGGGCCATTTGGAGGTAATAGGAGTTGCTTTTATCTCCTGTTCCCTTTGGCAGCGGCCACAATTACCGTGCTTTGAAATCATTCCTTTTGCAGACAATTAGGAGGCGGGAGGAATTCTCAGCAATTAGTCACTCTAAATCACATATGAGCATAAAAATAAGAATAATTGCACCTTCTTGAGCTCGCTGCAATGAGACTGGATACGTGCAACTCACACATATTCATATTTTCTCTCCAGAGCCACTACTACTAAGGATTTCTTTTCCTGCAGTGCTGAGTGCACAGTGCTGTAAAACAGACATTTGAATGTTGTTTCTCTTCCCAAAGGTGCTGTAAGGATGAGAACTGCAATGAGCATAAAGCATTTTAAGACTGTGCAGGCAGTGTTACAGGGCTCTTCCCATTACTGCCCTTAATTCTGCTGGAAGATGGGTGTAAAAAGAAATAAATAAGTAATGATTCAAAGCAAACAGCTCCAGGCAGAAGCTTGGCTGGTTGGGGCTTTCTGCCTCCCTAGCCTCATGCCCTTGAGTAGGACAACAGTAACGAGCAGCTCAGGTTGTCTACTGCAGGGGGAAGAGAGGTATTTAGACTGCCGGTCTAGTGTCCAGCTAGCTTCACGAAGCTGTCACGACAGCTTCTTGCTGTTCTCTTCTCATTACGTAGATATTAGAGTGAGTGTTCAAAGTCCGTGGATGTCACCAGCGGCGGGATGCGGAGCATTGGGGCACACCCGGCCCTGCCTGTTTACCATGACATTAGTCACTCGCTTCCCAAATCCATTGGAAAAAATACAGCCACAGGTCGAATGCTCCAGCCCTTCTGCTGCCAGACCGACGTCAGAAGCCACAAGAAACAAATGGACCAATTTTGAGGCCACTGGCACCCTGCAGTAAACAGAGAGGCTAAAGCAACGTCCCGTAAACCCGCCTGGAAAACAAGTCCCAAGTGCCTTTTAACTCTCCACCTTCGCAGGTCCCTGAGTTCACGTCATGATTTGGCTCCTGTCATGTCATGTTTGGCCTCAGCACACCATCGTCATTTGGGATCTGGGAAGGAGAAGTGCTTGAGACTGAAAAACAGTCCACGAAACCCACCGGCTGGCGTTAAGTCAGTCTTGTGCATGGCATTACCTGGAGACTGCTGCCAGGATCCTTCAGCGTCCACTTCAACCTCTTCGATGAGGTTAGGAGGGGTTTGCCACCCTCTCCTGCCCCTGCAGCCACCCGTAGCCTCCAGCTTGCTGTCCATCCTGGGTGGGCTGGGACCCACCACCCAGCGCGGAGCCTGGCCGCATCCTTCTGCCACGGGTCCCTTGCAGCGTGCACTGCCTCGGGCACCCCGGTACCCCCAGCTGCAAACACCCTCTTCTTCACCTCTCACATCTGCTGCCTTCAGCCTCCAGTTTTCACACCCGTTTAACGCTCTGCCTGCTTGTGGCCAAAGGTGAGCTCGTTCCCAGCCCAACACATGCCTCCCCTTGGAAATGTTCCTAACTCAACGCAGTAATGAAGTACCCGACCCCGATTTTTTATGGGTATATTTGGATTATTCCCCACTTTCACGTTCAGTAAAACCCAGCACAACCCACACATAACCCCTGTGTTACCGACTGCTCAGTGCAGGGTCTAATAGGGACCATACGCAGCATAAATTAGCATTTACCTTCTGGGGGTTCCTCCTGGTTGCAGCAGGATGGGTACCACGCTAACCACGGCTCAGCAGTGGCCAGAACACGTCTTGCCTCCCCAGCAAGTGGCACTTTCTCCACACAGAAGCTCACAGGCAGTGGCTGATGTGGCCCACGTGGCTTCTCCCTCTCAAGAGCAGAAGGAACCCATCATCCGGCCAAAGAAGATGTAATTCTCCAGTACATGATGGCACAGCGCCAGTTCTCTGGCCACTCTTCATTAACCAAAGGCAAAGTGCTGCAAAGCAGAACATTTCACAGCAAGTTCTCCTTTCCCGGTAGGTGGGGACAGGATCCGGTGGCTCCACCGTCACTGTGTGGGACGTTGAGTTGGGTGCCAATGTCCTCTCCATCGGCCATGCACGTGGGAGGGGTAACACGCGTGGTCCTTGACAGCTCCCAGCACAGGCGGATTGCTGCAGGAATGAGACCGTGGAGGTTTGTGCGCTGACCCAGAGTTACGATCTAACCCCACACCACCTCAAGACTGGTTGCCACAAGGATGCCTCCCTCCAGGGGCAAACCCAGCCTTGGCCCCATGCTGTGGATGTACGTGGATTTAGCCTGAGGTTGGATCTCTAGAAATCGACTCAAAAAGTCTAATAAAATCATTTTAAAATGTATGCGTGTTATTTATTCGTTTAAGAAACCTCAGGAGAAAGCATGAATAGCTCTTCTCCAGCACGGCTCCAGGCAGAGCGCCTCAAAAGACAGAGCAATTCCTGTGAGCTCTGAGCAGGGATGCCCTTGGGGAACCTGTGAGGCTGTTAAAGCTGCTCTGATCCTGCCGCCAGCAAGATGCCCTGAACATCCCGACCTGGCAGCCCGCAGGGATGCTGGCTCCATCGCAGCACTGGGACTTTTTCCAGCAACTTCAGTGGAGACTCCTGGGGACCAGGGTCCTGACCCAGGCGTTCGGAGCAGGTCGCTCCGAACAAAACTCACCCAGTCTCACATCCCAGGCCAGCACCCCGTCCATTTCAGGATACCTCCCAGGAGGATAAAGTCCTAGAGTACAAGTTTTCCTGGCTTGTTTGCAACCTGTTCTCCCTGAAATAACTACAGGAGCTCCCGGGCCTTGTAGTCAGCAGCTTTTCCCAGCATAACACTGGGGAACGTAGCTGAGCCATTGTGTTTTATTTCATGTATTTATTTATTCTTCCTCATTTTGAATGTGCAATATCACAGCCACTGAGTTATAGATATTGCCACTAACAATAGCTGGAAAAGGTTTAAGCCATTTACGGACACTGAAATGCTAGCTAAATAGAAAAGCTTTTGAACATTTTGCAAGACCAGTTTTAAAAACAGGATGTACAAACCCTTTATTTTGGGATGTGTTTATCCCAGTGATCAGATGTTCCACCCTGGTATCCCTTTCACGGCAATAAAAGCCCTACAAAAACTTAAAAAACCCCAAAGCACAAGCTTTATGTTGAGCCCAGGAAAAAATAAAGGGAATTGCTGTGCTAAAAGAGGGAAAAAAAATGTGCTGCAGATTTCAGTGGCACCCACTTTTCCCAGGAGCACCCTTGGGTGGGGGGGTTCCCCCAAACCACAGCTCGCTGCTGCCTGCGCCTGCACCGAAGTGGGATGCAGCAACATTCGCATCACCTCCTCCCCTTTTCCAGCACCGGGGTGAATTAACTGCACTTCAGGAGCTGCTTTTCAATGCAACCAGGGGAAAAAAAAACAACAACCTTCTGTCACACAGGGAGAATTTGGCGCTGTCGTTTCAGCTGAGGAAGGCATCTCCTGCGGAGGAAGAACAAACGCTGTGATTTGGGCTGGCAACACAGAAAGGCCAATGCATTCCTCGCCGGGACCCGCCTGGCAGGTGCCAAACACGGACGTGCTCAATTTAATACCTTGTGCCACTCGCAACACGTGCAAGATGCAGCAAACAGGCGGGTTTATCCCTTGGTATTAAAAATAGCAGCATGGTGGATTTAGAAGGGGAGCAAAAGCAAGCACGGCGAACAAAACGTGTCAGTGGGATGAGGACGGGTTGCTCTGGCACGGGACGTGCCACCGGCCCCCCGGCCAGAAGCAGAGGGTGGCTGTCCCTGCAAGCCGGTGCCAGGAGCTCAGGCTGGGGGAGAAGAATGTGTTGGGGAAAAAAAGCAGGGGAGGAGAAATGGGTTCAGAGTGGGTTTTTAAATGTTTTCCAAGACAGTCGCACCTGGAGGCGGTTGTTGGCAGTCTCCTGATGTAGTGGCAGCCCAATTTTTGTAGGGGTTTTGCTTCCTCGTCAGCAAAGAAGCAACGTGGGAAGCTCAGCAAAGAGGGAAACTGGCTCGTCCTTGCAGCAAACGAGGTAAAATCACCGGCGCTGCCGCTGGCAACAGACTCAGGATCTAATGATTGCTGTTGGTTGAATGTGATGCTAACAACGTGAGGAATTTTGCTTTATAATATACAGATTTTGAAGCTGAAAAAATCCTTTAAAAATGCAGGATGAGCTTTCAGAACAATGTTTCCCACTGCAGGGCAGTCCCACGCCTGTGCATTCCCAAGCCCCAGCACCTGGGAACAGCACAGCGAGCGTGCCGTTATTTTGGATGCGGTCTTTCGGGGTCTTCTAATTTGGGGGTACAGCACTTTTGACCCAGGGCCCCCTTTGCCCTCACAAATTTCCCTACTAAACCCCTGAGAGCTGCAAAACAGACTCATGTCCTCTCCATCTGCCTCTGCGGTCCCAATATTTTGCTGAGCAATCTCTGCCGTTCGATCTTTTAATCCCCATGGGATGCAAGGGGTCATGCAGACATCAAGAGGCCCTTGGGTTGGGGACTGCTAATACATCTTGCACGGCTCTGCCTTCCACTCTGAGGGTGGGATATTGAAGCAGAGCACGATGCCGTGGCTCACCTGTGGTCAGGCAAGAGGTCCCTGTAAAGCTGGACACGATTCACTGGCTGATCTCAGCAGCCGCCGGGCCAGCCTTCTCCTGGGAGACTCCTCATTATTTATGGTTCATCACGCTCCACTCATGAATGCTCCTGCTACGTTCAGTCGACAGCCCAAGCAGGGAAAACCTGCAGCGATGCGATCTCTGAAAGCACTACCTGATTAAAACATATTAAAAAAAAAACCAGAGATATAAAACTGCCAGTTGTCCACAGAATCAAATAAAATTCCTTCAGCACAGCCTCCTCCACCTTTCCTTATTGCTCAGGTAATAAGACCACTCACGATACAAATATCTAATTTCAGGTGTATAGGAAAGCAAGTCCTTGAGCTAACAGGTTACTCGGGGCAGCGAGAGAGCTCTGCCCAGGGCAGGGATGTTCTGGGCACCTGGAACTATCGGTACCTGCTATTTATATCACCCAGAGCACTAAGCACTTTATCAAACAGATAAAACAACAGCTCTCCACCAAGGGATAGGCACCAGGCATAGACCATGACCTTGCTTGGAGCTGTGGTGGCTCCATGCAACAGCCGAAAGTCTTCTCCTTCCCATCCAGCGGACACTGACCCAGAGTCAAGGCAGGTTTCTCCTCCACCAGTGCACATCCATCCGCACCCTCCTCCTTCCCCGCTTCCATGCTCAAGAGCCGTAGCCCGCCTTGCAGGACTGTTGAGGGTCCAGGGCAGCTGCCAAGGGTTAGTGTGCAAAATATGCTGTACGAACCGGGCTGTTTAATGAGCATCTCTCCCCCAGGTAATGACCAGGGATGAGAATATGCTCTGCTACGGTAATGCTTGCAACATAACAGCCCACCGAAGAGGGAGTTGGTAGGTGAAGTGAGACAATCCTCTCCCCTCAGCTGGATCGCAGTTTCAGTCAAGCTCATCTGCATTAATCTTACACTCATTAAAATCACTTGTTCTGTTTCTAATTCAACCAGTGCTGCCAAGCTCAAGAATTAAACATTCATGAGCCAATGTCCCTGAAAAACACCCACCTAAGTTCATCTTAAGCAGCACAGATTTTTAAAACAATCATAAAAAATATCTAGCAGCTCCTTTGTGCTTGAAGCTTTCAGCTCGCCTTTTCATGAGGGATAGGAAAATGAACAAAAGCTGAGATTTTTACGCAATTGTGTGACTCCAGAGGCTGGTGCTTCCTAGAGGCAGCCTCACAAATTGCATCACTTATGATGAAAACCAAGAGACTGAGCAACACAGGAGGAGCGAGCTCATTTGGTTCCTGCCTCAAAACAAGTGTCATTGCTGAAGTGACAAGAAGTCCACCCTGCAGACCCCAGGGCAAGCTGTCCACCGGGTTTTACTGCAGTGAGGTCAGGAGCCTAGAAATTACATCAGCGATATTTTTCCAGCCTTGGTCCGGACAAGCACGTAGAGCTCTTGGCAGCCCCCATCCCCTCTGGAGCCATGAGAGCAGCATTAGACCCGTAACGGAGACGCAGGACGTGAGACCTGGTGTAGACCCAGCCACGGGCAGCAGCGAGCAACGGGCAGGCTTGTGGGGAAAGCCAAGGCACCACATTACAACAGTTCATGCTTTGGTTGGCCTCCGGCATCCACTGCAACTCTCATGTCACCCCTGTGCCCCTCGGTCCCCTTGTCCTGCACCCAGCACCAGTTATTTCTGCCCTTGAAGTCTACATGGACAACATGGACTTTCCTCTCCAGCGAGCAGCCAGACGCTCTCGTGGCTGCAGAGCAGCACCCGGGAGGAACATGCAAGTTAACGGGAAAAGTAAATAATTACTTTTTAATTCTGTACGCGTGAGCGGCAAACTAGACATGATTTTTAATATGCTCCTAATTAAGGTCACCAGTGACAATAGCTGGAAAGCTGGAGACAAAGACAATAAACACCATTTATGTGAAGCAGATGGGAACTCAGAAAGGGCTCTCCAATTTTTTTTTTCAATAGCCAAAACTAAACAACGTTTCAGAGAGTGCCAGAGACCTCCCAGCCCATGAAAACACCCAAGGTCTCAAATACCCTTTGCTGGCCCAGGCTGGAGCGGTTACGCCGTGCTGTCTGGGTCTCCACAAACGCTGCCATTTTCCCTCGGAAAAAGGCGCCCTGTTTACAAAGTAAAGCTCAAGCAGGAAAATACCAAGCCAGACCAGTGCAAAACCAACCCTGGGAAAAGGTTAGGATTAACTCCTCTACAGTCCAGCAGAGTTCGTTTCCTGAAGAAGAAGGAGCGTAAATAAAGATGGGTTGTCAGCGAGCGCTAGCGAGTGTTGCTGCAGTTATTTATAGAAGGCATTCATTTCCTTCGTGATCTGGGTAAATACCCATTAGCTTTCGAGGTGATTAATCAAGTATTAATTAACCTGCTGGGGGAAAAAAGAAAATATGGACATTGATGTTTTAAAAGGAAGTTTCCAGCTGAGAAAAAAAGGAAAAGAGCTAATCTGAAATTTTCCAATAAGGCCTTATTGTATTGGAAAGGAGCAACGAGCAAAGAACAACCTGTTGGATACACTTATTGGGAACGTCAGTCTCTGCTTTGGTAACAGGGGAAAAAAAAAAACCAACTGTGATCTTGGCATGTCTACAGAGCTTCAGGGTGGAGAAGTGCTTGGAATGAAAATTTAATGGGTGTTTTTCACCTGGCAGCGACAGCACCCACATCTCCTACAGCTGCCACCTCTGGGCAGGGCACCGCCGCCGGGTGCCTGAGCCAAAGCCCCTGCCAGCACAGAGCCGTTCTCCCCGGGAAACCATCGCACGCCCTGGCCGAGGTTATTTCTCCTTCAGACTGATGCAACAACTGGTTTTTTCCCTTTAAGTTCCCTCGAGATATTCAAACTACAGACCGGACCCTTCGTTCAGTGCAAGCAATAAAAATCCAGAGCAACCATCAGGAAATCTGCAGAATAACCAGAACATGCTCTGGCTGTTCCACACTCACGTAAAGGGGAGGAGACCTTGGCCCTCTGACTCCCCACCTTCCCTCTGTCCCGCTCGGGGACCAGCTGAGCTAACCCTTCATTTTTTGGACTTCCCGCAAAGCAGCAGCATCCCGTGGAGACCGGTGGGGCTCAGCTCGGCGTAAGCGTGAGTAACACGGAGAAAAGAGAAATACTTCCTGAAGAAGACGACTGTCTTCTAAGCAAAAATGCCAAAATGAGATGTGACACCGAAACTGGACAGCAAAAAGAAACAAATTTCCTGGTGGCACCGATACAAGACCTGCAAGACCACCACACCATCACGCTCCCAGCGCGTTGGCCCGGGGCGGCTTGGCTGCATCCCTTCTCCTCTCTGCAGAGCAAGGCAGCTTCCAAGTGACATCAATCAGAAGTTTGGACTGATTATTTTGCAATAATAGCCGAGGAGGCACGATGTTTAATGAAGCACAAAAGATCCTGTATTAGGATCGACTTCCTTTGCCATGCCTGTGCTCCACCCCCATATACCCAAATCTTTAACTTCAAGCTCTCTTTTTTTTTAATTTAAGAAAAAAAAAAAAAAAAGGCATATGCAGTCAGCCTGTTCCTGGCCATTTTTAGCTTTTTTTTTCCCTCTGCTTATTCCCCAGTTCTCTACCCACACATACCCACACTACAGACAAACTATCCTAAAAAAAATTGAAAGAGGTCTAAAAAAACAACAGTAATCCAGGGTGTCATCAACTTCCAGGAATGCAAACTGGCTTAAGAAACCACAACTTATTTTGTTGTTGTTATTTTTTGTATGGGCCTTTTTTTTTTCTTCCCTAAGTCTTTTACAATCTTCTGTTTTAAAAAATGGCATGGATTCGCTCCTTCTTCACCCTCCTCAGCCCTCTCGCTCCCCAGCTATATTCAGAAAACATTTCTCGCCAGCCTTGTTTAGCTCACATTTCAGGGCAGAGCAAATGTGTGCGCATGGGGGGGCAGGGATGATGAGTCAATTAGGCACCTAATAAAAATCTGATTTTAAAAATTCCCTTTCCGACTGCAAGCGTGATGTGAGCCGCGACAGTCACAAAACCAGCACTGCCAGCTCAGTCCAGCCCGCCCAGTGCCTCCCTTACAGACAGAGAATGGTTTCCTACAGTGAAACCGCTCTCATCCTGCATTAAATGTCGTGTATGATGAGGCATCTGCCACTTAACGTGAAAGACACCATCACAGCCTAATAAATCACACTGCCAGAAGGACTTTTGTGCTATCACCAATGCTCTTAACCACACGGCCTTCCCCTCCGCATGCTCCCATTCATCACCATGCCTTGCAGACCTCACATATTATAGCTGATTAACTCATCCCCAGAATAGACAGCGGAGCTAAGCCCTTTGAACCCGCTGGTCTTGCACCTCTCCTGTTGTTCCCATCACTCCAGCCACAACTTTCTGAGTCTGCAAAGGAAAGCCCTGGGGATGCACCATTTGTCATACAGATGCCATTTATTATACGCAGCACCTACCACTGCCTTTTCCCAGGCATGCACTAAATTGAAGGGGGTGTATGTGAGAGATGGTGCCTATTCATTCTCCTTGCAGATGGCCAAGCCACAAAGCACCCAAGCAAAGCCACTTGCTTCCTTCCAACCTCCTTGCCTTGCCAAGACCCAAACCACCCACCAGTGGAGTCACGCTGGACTTGCACGTTCTCTCATAGTGCACAATCTTCTCTCATAGTGCACAATCTTCTCTCATAGAGCACAATCTTCTCTCATAGTGCACAACCTTCTCCCATAGTGCAACCGTCCTGGCAACACGTCTAAATAAGTTTATTTCCCCCGTATGCAGTGCAATTTGAGACATTTGAGTATTTCAGGTTAGATTTTGATTTCATTGGACTGGTCAGATTTAGACGAGAAAATGGAACAAAACGTCCTGAGCTTTGGCATGTTAAAGCAGCAGTGATTTCAAGAAGAACACAATGCTGCAAAATTTATACTAGTAAAAACCAATTCCATATTAAGAAGAGCTGAACTGTAAAACATCACTGTAAAACCAGCCACTTCATAACCAACAACCCTGCAGGATGCAACCAAGCTGGACAGATATCACAAAGGAGCGCAAAGTTATTTCTGGGACGGCATCAACCCTCCGTGAAGCCTGCTACGAGGCGCATCAGCCAGCCGCACTCACCAGCAACTACTGATGCCAGTGGCCAACTGGACTGGGGTGAGGACTGGTCTGGCTGTGCCGATCATAATCTGGAGTAACCGAAATCACAGTGGAGTGGAAGGCCATAGGATCACGGCGTGCTTGTTTCCATCGACAACTTTACACCCCTCCCACAACGGAGCTGGTGGTTTCCTTTGTAGGACAGACTATTCTGTTGCACCAGGAGGGCCCCTGTTTAATTTTGCTCTGGCTAAATATGACCAGTTTTGTGGCTGGGTAAAGAAACTTGACTCATTATTCAATCAAAACTTACTTGGATTTTTTCTTTTTCCCCAGGAGGAGTCCAGGCAGGAGAGGGCTCTGAGCAGACTGCTCCTTCTGCCAGGGGAGCTCCAAACCCCAGGGAGGACGAGGTCCGTGGGGTCAGTGCCAATGCCAGCAAAACGGAGCAGGAAGAGCATCAGCCGGGTAAGGATTTATCAGCCAGCACAGACTAATGCATGTATTTTCCACTAGTCAAGCCTATCCTCCTCTCACCAGCCCAGCCCAGCCCATGGGAGTGCTGGCTCAGATTATAAAGGCTGGGTTTCTAGCTGCTTGCTGGAGATAGCACATCCCAGAGTAACCAAATGCAGGGGAATGATACTGCCCTTGGATCCGTCCTTTTCAGTCATGAAAACAAGTTAATGTTGGTGTAATTAGACAGCGACCGTTATTTGCCATTGAGCTTCATAAAAATGTGAGGAAAGATGTATGCGTTTTAATTAAGCTCCAGGGGGAAAAATTGTGTACCTGGCTGAATTGCAGAGAGATGAACTCATTACTTCATCCACGTCTCAGCCTGCTGCCTATTTTCCTCTGCAACAGAATGATCAGCCGAGGCTGCAGTCAGTGACTTTAAAAAGCAAATAATCCTTCCAAAAGAGCCAGGCCAGCACTTTATAATTTCTGCGTCTCTGAACTGGGAGCCTTCATATAGCCACGTTTCTAGTGAGTCGGATGGGCAAGCATTCAAAATCTTAGAAATCTGAGGGGGAGCGCTCCCCAAATCTCCTGAGGCGTCAGGAGGGGACCCTGACGGAGCTAGCTACAGATTTTTCCAGCAGCCAGACGGCTCCTGCAGCTGCCAGACTTTTCCATAGATCACCCAGGTCTGACTTTCTGCTACGAAAGACCCTGGGCCTGAGCTGCCCTTTTCATCTCAGGAATGCACAGCTGCGAAAGTGAGGTCTGGGTTCCTCTTGCAGAACGTGGCTCCGGGTGTGCGGATTTGTGTCCAAGCCATTAAGGTCACGCTGTGATCAGGGTCACATTCGTGCTCACTCTGCGTAGAATGAGTGAGGGATGGGTAGGTGGGGGGCTGCAGGCACCCGGTTGCCTTTGGGTGCATGGAAAAAAGAAATGGCAAAACCCATCCTTAGTTTGATCAGCGAAGTAAAACAACCGAAACCCTTAACTAGATCCAGAAAGTTTCTAGGGCGTAGAGAAAGAAACAACAATCATCATCAGCCTCCTCTCTCCCGAGAGTCGGCTGAGCAACCTCCCACATCAGAAAACAGTTTCTGCTCTTCTCAAACACTCAGATCCCCTGTGAAAGTCACTATACCTCTAGCAGAGTCAGATACGGTGTCTGTGGGCTTTATAAAGACTAAATAATCTGTTTGCTATGATTGCTCCTTGTATGGTTAGATCAGAGCAGGTAGATCTCGTGCTTCAAGGCGCTAGTCGATAGTCCTAGGCGTCGGGGGAAATCCCGCGTACCCCTCGATGCACTGCACAGCCCCAGGCACCAAGGTCCCTCCCCAAGCCAAACGCTTGCACGTGTCTAATCCCCGTGGAAGTCAGTGCCACATAGCTATGTCCTTGAAGTTAAGCACCTCTTTAAGTGTTTTGCCAGACAGAGAGTCTTGTGGAGCGAGCCACGAAGGTGACAGATAGCGCTTTCAGCTTCATTCACCGCGTGGGGTGGGCTGATGGCACATGTGCGATGCCTGGTCCAGGCTCAGCGCAGCAATGGGACTGGACCTTCACGATATCTTCATGGTTAAGCAAACGCAAGACCTGAGCTGGGGTCTCGTGTCCTTCCCTTGGCAGTTTTAGATGCCAGCCCTGCCCAAGGTGGGACAGTGGACAGCAGTGCCACACTCTGGCACAAAAACCTTACATTTCACAGAGCTGATAAAATTGGGCAACATCCAGTCTCTACCAGTGACATGGTCTTCGCAGGCAAGGAATTGAACCAGTTCTAAAAGCTGCAAGACCCGAGACCGCAGCTCTGAGAGATGCTGGCGTGTCAAAGCTGCGGAGCTTCAGCTTCTCCTTGCACGGACACAGGCTCCCTGCGTTCCCCGTCCTGCTGGGAAGAGCTTGGCTCCAAACCCAGCGGGCTGACCACAAACCCTGTCTGCACGAATATATTTGTTAAAACACTCATTCACACTGTAGCCACGGTGCTGGCTGGAAGAATATATATCAGGCTTTTCGTCAAACAAAACTCACTCCAACTGTCTGGGAGGAGAGCAAAATCTGCCCTCGCACTGCTTTGAAGGGTTTACAGTTCACTGCAGCATTTCAGATCTGCAGTTGTTTCCACAACGAAGTCCAAGAGAGCCTGTGAACAGGAAGGAATTAGGCACTCATGCAAAGACCATTACAGTCAAGGGGAATCTTTCCATTGACTTGAAAGCGTTTGGCTCCTGGCCCTGGATATCAGGGTCTGTTGTGTGGGATTTAGAGCAGGAAACGGGAGCAGGATTTTGCAGGTTTTCTCAGCATTTGTTACGGAGTTTAGCACAGAGGCTCTCCGTGCCCATTTCCGTGCATGTAAATTAAGAAGCGACTGCTCATCCGCGATGCAAGGCCCTAATTGACCATCCTTCTGTTCAGTCTAGGCACCTCCTCCCGCCTTCCTGGGGCAGACAGACCCGACACCACAACAAGTTGGACTAGCCCATTCCCACGGGCAACAAAACGTCTTTGTGAGTCCTGACATGTCGGTCCCTGATGCAAAACCCACGTACGATGTGTCAGTCCAAGAGGCAAAAATACCACAAACCAGAAGCTTCAGCAGGTCTGAAAAACTTGTTAATCCAAAGTTCAAATTCATATCGGGGCTGAACCTCCTACTGGGATCTAGGCAGCATTTCACTGGTTTCACTTCTGCCTGTTCAGTTACAGCCAACAGTTTTGCACAGGAATGTACTGTCTTTTGGTGGAGTGAGGGACCGTGCACACAAATAACAAAAGATCTGAGCTGCCTCCATTTTCACACAAAGAAGCAGAGATCTGTGTTGCTTGGGACTTAACTTCTGGAAACTGATGCTTTCCAAGTAGTGTCTTCCCAGGCACCCAAAACTGCCAGCACACGAACCACAAAACACTCCGGGAAGCTTCAGGCTCTTTTAAAATACAACAACTAAGATCTTAATTTCCTGCTAATAGGAGCAGCGGTGCTTTTCTGGGTTTGCAGTAAGACAGCCTGTCAGGTGAGTTTAGTGAAGTGCTGTGCCACGTACCGGTGTCTGCGCGTCGGGGCGGAAGGCGATGGCGCGAGGGTGCTGCACTCGGAAGATGCTGGTTCATTTTCTGCCTCAACCCTACGCCCCCAGCTTCGTTCAGCACTGTCACTTCATTACCTCCTCCGGTGGCAAAAGCAGGCAGGACATTTCTCCATTCCACGTGCCATAGGAAAGGTCGTACCAAAACGCCAGCGAGAGCAAAATGAGGAGGCTTTGACTTGGTGCTAGAGCGAAGGCAGCGTGCCTGGCCAGCGCTGCGCTCGTGTCAGCCCGGGGTGCTCGGGCCAGCGAGGGTGCTGCGTGCCGGTGGCCAGGGGCTGCCGTGGGCTTTGCAGGAGGCAGCATCCAGCAGTTAGAGACGTCCTTCCCACTCCTCATGGGCATCGTGTGCCTGGCAGAGGAGCAAGGCTGTAAAGAATGAGTTATTCAAACCACAGGCTTAGGGAAAACCTCTGCCTCCTTGCAGATGCTTATTACTTGGGCTGGGTTTAGAAAAGCAGAGGTGACCAAGCCCTGCTTCAGCCTTCAGTGGGAAATACAGAGAGACAAGAGTATGCTAAGCTGCAAGAAACTTGATCCCAGAAAGAGGAGAAAGGAGGGTGGAGAAGGAAATGCATCCTAATGCCAGGGGTGACCCAAACCGACTCCGCACAGCCAAGCCCTGCCAACAGACTCATGGAGCCAGATAGGAGAGAAACATCTAAAGAACAGATTGCTTTTGGTGGCTGCAACCTCGCATAGACAGGGCCATGTTCAACAGGACGGGCTTCGAGCAGCGAACGTCACTTTTCTATGACTTGACAGTGATTTGACTCGAGAGCAATGTGCCGGTTCAAAGATCACCTCTGCGGAGCGGTGGTCGGCAGGGTCCCTGGGCAGCAGCATCCATCCCCACACCCGGGCATCGCCGCTCGCCTGGAGCGAGATGCGGTCGCCCCGCCACGGGAAGTCAGGTGTGGCTTTTTATTTCCAGCGGGATGTGGTTTTAGGAAACGAGCTTTGCTACCACCTGCTGCAAGTTCACCGGTTTAGTGGGAAAAATTGCCAAATTCGACAGGAACTAGGGTCTCATTAGCGTGACTGAGGCTTTGGCAGAGGCAAGGCTTCTCAGCTTCCATTTATAGGACGCGCCGTGGCAGGAGTTCAAGGCAGGGCGGCGTGCACCGCTGCATTATGAAGTCTAGACAGCGCTGGAGCCCTGCAAGCCTGAAGAATGCCTTCTCCCCGCCCTCGCGTACTGCTCAAAACCCAGCAGCGTTCTGCGATGCGGGGAAATACTGAATTCCCTTCTTCTAACAGACCCTTTTGCACCATCGTCTCCCTCAAAAACCTCCCAAGCTCTGCCTGGAAGGCGGGAGGTTGCCGGCGCGGCTGCACGCACGCCAGCACGAACTCTCGTTTGACCAAACGCTGCCAGGCTCCTCAAACGAAGGAAGTGGGGAACAAAAATTTTTAAAACTGCCTAAACTCCATGTTTTTATTCCTACCTGGAATGAAAACAGCACCTTTGGAGCAATTCTTGAAATATTTGCTTTTGGCTAGTTTTACTCTTCCCTTTTGCGCGCTCTGAGCCGACCGGGGAAACCCACCTGCCTGAGACTCCACCGCCTCCACAGACCTCCAAGCCGTGCTCCCTCCTCCGCTAAAAGACGCCCAGCTGAAAAGTGTCCAAGCAGCTGTGTTCATCGATAGCTGCCGTCAGCCTCAAAGAGAGCAGGAGACGTTCTGAACCTAAACCAAAAATTAAAACAGAAGTGATTTTAATTTATTGGAAGATTTCTGTTGGGTCTTAACTGCTAAATGCATTTTTCATGAGTTGAGGGGCAACTTGTGCTTAGATAGCGCTTCAGCATCTCCTGAAATACAGCCTGGGGGAAATGGGGCAGCACTTTCCTCCCCATCACCAGAAATGGGGATGACATCTGGGCAATGCCTCCCCACCTTTAACTGTTCAAACTGCAGCAGGGACTGGTGACAAGGACTCAGTCATTCAGCAGAAATTCAAAGGAAAAAATAGGATCAAACGATGATCCTTTAGAATTTGCCAGGCTGCCTCTGACTGCACACCAAGCACGTACGCTCTTTCCTTAAGTGGATTGATAAGCGCTCTGAATCAGTATTAACACATGCCAGATGCTGGGGAATCATCTCCCATTTATGGCAATTACGAGGATGTCCCAGAATCCAATAAAGCAACTGAGAAGATGAGCATCTGGTGGTGGTTGTCAGGTTGACACAGCGAGATAAATCTATGTAATAAAGAGGTGTGATTATTTTTTGCTTGAGTCATATGCCATTTAGCACTGGATACGTGCGATTCCTCCTGCCTTCGGGGGTTCTCCTCGGGAGGAGGTGAGCAGAGCATCCTTCCTCCAGCGGGATGCTGAGCTGTGCTCCCCTGACCTTGCCCTTTCTCTGCTGAAATCCAGCTACCCCGTGTTGATCCCCCAACCCCATCAGCATCACCCAGACGCAGGTCTTCAGAGGGAACCCTGCAAAACAACCCTGCACAGCCATCAAACAGCACCTCCAGCCAGAGAAATCAGCAGGTGAGACCATCTCCCTCTCGCTGACCTTCTCCCCTCCACGCTTCCAGCCAAGGGCAAAACCCCACAGCTCGAGATAAGAGAATCCACCACGTGTTCAGATTTGTTAAAAGACATGCAAAGTGGTGAAGCAGTGAAGGTTACTTCCTACATCAATGAGCCAAAAAATAATCATCGTGCCCAGGGAACGCTGGGGATTATGCAACAGCAATCCCATCTAGCGCAAACACAGGGGCAAACACGTGGCTGAACAGCATTTTAAAAATACTTAATGGATGATTCCTAGAAGTAATAACCAGCAAGTTTTATTTGTGTGCAAGGCAGCAGAGCTGAGCTATATTTAATAGAGGGAAGAAGATAAAAGTAATCTCCAAAGGTCTGATAATGCAGACTCTGTGCTTAGATATACTTCGGCACAGCTTTATGCGGTAAATGCCAGTGTAGCTTCAAGGATGTTTTTCTCGGTTTGGATAGCAATTTAGGGACTCATTGGCTTTAAGATCAGAAGCAGCCATTAAAACATCTCATATGAGCTGCTCTCCAGCACAAGCCGAAATGTTTCATCCAATAACTGAACAGGGCCAGAGGTTTGATAATTCAGAGCTATTTGCGATGAGTGACACACCAGCCTTCGCCCACAGGCAAGGACCAGCCTAGCTCCAGCCGTTCTCACTGCCCCGGCCCTTCTCCCGTGAAGGCTGCTCTTGAATTCAGTCCCTGCCCTCACAAACAAATTTTACTCCCATTTTCCTTCCCAGAGCTTTCTCACATGTGGAAAACGAGCTGAGGAAGAGAATAGCAAGAAGGAAAGTCAGTGAGCGAACGTTGGGGACCATCAGTGCCAGCAAATGCCACCCATCTGGGACCATGTGCTCACCTCTGGAGGCCCTGGCCATCACGGAGAGCATCCTCCCAGGCTCCAACCCTCCGACCCTGCTGAAACGCCTCCTGCCAGGAAGACTTCCAGAAGACCTCCAGACTCAGCAGTGCCTAGAGAACTTGCTCCTTCTTTTCATTCCGTTTTCCTTTGGGCTTTTCCTAAAGCAGAGCTTTTTCTCCATGTAATTTCCTAGAAACATCTGAAAAGAAACATGACCAACATCTGTTGTAACAGCAGCATCCATTTAAAAAGCATTGAGAGGACCCGAAGTCACATAATATACTTACAGTGTTACGTACAATGTTAACATTGAAATAATTTTAAAAGTCAATTTTTATTTAAATTTATGCTCATTGTTTACTTTTGGTAAGATTAAAATGCTTGGCATCAGTTCGAGGTTTTCAGGACTGTGGATTCAATTTGCAGAGGGTGCCTGGGAGAGAGGGGAACATTTTTTCCTAGAGAATAATACTATTTGTTTGAAACATCTTAAAGGCTATTAAACCATCATTCTGGATCCTGGCTTATGTAAAAGCCAAAGTTAAAAAAAGTTACATTTGGAGTCAAACTTGCCTTATTCCTTACAAGAAGCTGCTGCTTTTCTTCTTAAACCTTTGTTTAACTTTGATCCATTCTGTGTTTGAGATCTGTCCATCTCTTTGCATATGCACTACCTGGGCTAACAACTTTCCCTTCTATCGCTTGGGGTCTTTGACAACACGGTGTTACAACTATATCAACTACATGAAATACATTTTTAAGGTCCCCATTAGGCGACATTAAAAATGGGCTTTAAAGTATGAATTTAATGACTTAGGATAAAACTTAGAACGAACGCAATATTTGACTTTAAAAGCATTGTGTAAATATTTTAGTAATTAATGCCCAAAGTCCCATTGCAGGGAACACAGTTAAGATATTTTGTCTCCCATTTTTCAGAAAAATCTATCTGTGACAGAGCTTTCGTAAGCGTTTGTGCAAAGTGCCGTCAGCAGCACCAGCTGCAAGGCTGTGCAGGGAAAGGTGCTGTGCTTTTGGTCCGACCGCAGAGGCCCAGGGCTCAACGTGGCCAAGCCACCCTGCTCCTCCCAGGTGCCCTCAGCTTAACTAAACCAGACCATTTCACCCGGTTTAGGGACCTCTACGCTATTTAATACAGCGTTAACATCGCCCACGACCACAGAGCGAGGCTGCGGTGGGGCGTTTTGCTCCACTGAGGTCCGTGCGCAGGAAGGAAAGGGCAGAGCGTGTGTTTGCCCAGCTGGACGCCTTCAGAAAACACGTCCATCTCGGTGCCTGGGGGTACGTGTCTGTAAAGTGCTGAACCACAGGAAATCATTTGACTTGTATCAGACCAAATCCAGAGAGTATCAACCCTGCAATTAGCTATAATTAGAAATCCACTCCGGCAGTGCTTCCCCAGGCACAATCCATACACACCCACACACGCTCGGGTGCTAAACCGATGATGATGACCACCTCTCGCTGCGGGTCCCTGTCACCCACGAGGTGCAGGGGCCAACCTCACACCAGGACTGGCCGTACCCCCCAGATGCTGAGCAAGGAAATGGTTTGTACCACAGAGTCAGACGTCAGGTCCTTACAAAAACCCTCCCAACCAGCCAGCTCCCTTCGCCACTGCCCGAGTAGCCGTCCTCTGGCCAGCCATGCCAGGTTTCAGGCCCAAATTCCCCTTGGATAAGCATATAGAGTTATTTTTTGAATGTGCCTTTCTGCACTGTAGCTTTTCTGTCTTTAATAAGAAAAGATAACCTGCTGATGTGAGATCCCATGGTGAGCAAAGATGAATTAATTCCCCAGCCTCCACTCCAGCCGTCTTCGTCTTCATCCACCATCACCCAAATACCAAAGGGCTCCTAACCAACAAAGCGTATGTGGCCAAACCCAGTGCTCTTATTGCATTGCTAATGCCCCTCGGAGCCTGTGCCAGCTCTCAGAATAACATCCAGAATATAACGGGAGAAGCCCAGCCCAGTCAAAGAAAGATTCAGTTGTCACCTTCTTTGCAAGGAGATTTTGCACTTGTGATTCCCTGGCAGTTGAGATGCATTTTGAAAGCTCCCTACTTAACTGTGTCTCCAGCTAAAGCTAAACACTGCCATATGAGTAAAAAACCTCAGCGCTTATGAGATCTTGGTGCTTAGGGATCTAGCAAAATGACAGCAACCTCAGCTATAATTACTGCCCTGTAATCTGCATGTCATGAATAACTACGTAATTCAGCAATAGCTGCAATCACTGCACACAGTTATTTGCTCTTTGCGTTGAAATAAGACGGTGGGGAAGACAGACAGCAATTGAGTGCTGTGTAAATATGCGGTAATTTTCAACCTTTTTCTATCAACAGACCTCTAATATTTTTCCTGCGGAGGTCCCATGCAGCAAATAGAGCAAAGATGTGCAGAGGCTTTCCTCACCGAGCTACCTGCTGCACACCCCCAAAACCACCCATCAGCCCCAGTGCGAGCTGCGGGCTGGGAAGAAAGGTGGGTAATTTGGAAAAGGAAAAAAAAAAAAACTTTAACCACAACTAAAATTGAGTCTTTTCTCTTGTTGTTCTTTGAGCCATTTGGTTCACAGATGTTTTTAACGGCTTTCAGAGCATGAGAGTTGAAGCCAACAGGGCACCCACACTACAGCCAAGGGGAAAAATTGCTATTTTGATCTCGCTTTGGGTGCATGAACTAAATGTTCATGTTTTGTGCACTGAAAAAGTTCTGAGCATTTTGATTTGGAAACCATGAGAGGCCCCATCCAACGCAACGCAGTGCCAGGGTGGAGGAGGAGAATGAACACCTCTGGTACCTCCCAGCTCTGCTAGGAAAGGTTGTTACTTCCAGCTATTCATCACATCTTTGCACATCAGCTGGTTTCCTCTATAACTTGTTTTTGATGAAACAAGCCGGGTTAGCTCTGCAGCCCAGCTCAGCTCTTTAAAAATCTTACAGCCAGCTGGTACCTTCACTGGACTGAGACGGGAGCGCTCGCAGGAGCAGGTCCACGAGGAGACCAGATGGACACCAACCCTGGGCACAGGTGATGCTGAAGGTGACACCGGTCCAGGAGCCACGACTCACCCATGGGACTCACCCACGTCCACATCAACACACACCTGTACGGCAGGAGGCCCCAGGCTGCAATTCCCATGAGGCAGGTACAGGTCAACCTCTGGACCTACCCAAAAAGAAACCTTTCCATGTCCTCAGAGATCAAGTCCAGCAAAGCCAAAGCTGTTGCACAGACAACACAGGCCTCCTGCAACTGCAATCCCCACCAAAAAAAAAATCACATCCACAGAAACCTCCTGGCTGTGCTAAAACATCCCACACAGGATGGCATCCCCAGCACGTGACTTAAACACAATGAAACTGCAAAACAGAAAGGATAAGGCCAAATTCAAGATTTTCCACTGCTAAATCCACATGATTCTGTTGGTTATAATGGTTCTTTATTAAATTACAAACAGTTCAAACCTTTCTCTAAAACTCTTAGTGCTTGCAAATGCCTCCGTGTGCATATTAAGCGGCAGAGATGGACAAAATGGTCATTCAGTGATCTCATAGCTCCTTCTTTCCCAGTATCTCATTTGTTCATAGACTGAAGAGACCCTGGCAGTAATAATTACTTATTTTAAATTAAATACAAGACTGGGAAGAGGAGAAAGATATTCCTGAGTGTGGCAGACTTCTTTATATCTTGCTAAATTTCCCTCCAGAGCTGTAGCTGTTGGTGCCGAGACAGAAAATCAGCTAAGCCGTGGACCTCAGCCCTGCACGCTGGAGGAGTGCAATAAGAAATGCAATAAGAAATTCACACTCGGGCCAGGAGGATCATGCGTTGAGCTGATGAGGTTTTGCTGACCTCCACCCCACCGTGTGCTACAGAAACCATGCTAAACTCCAGCCGGCTCCATCGAGCAAGCATCAAAATTTGAAGGCAATTTTCATATGTGACCTAAACCACCTCTCATGGGAGCAGAGAGATGGTGTGAGGGAAAGAGGAGCCAAAGGATCCCATTTTCTTGAGGAAATCTGGGGGACAGGAGAGAGCATGGGGAGGTAACCTTGATGTGAGACCAGCACCCATGTAGAGGGGAGGTCGCTCACCCCTCTGAGCCCAAACTGTCCCTCTCCCAGCTGCGATGCTCTGCCCATCACTCTCTGGCCTTCAGAGATTGCTCTAGGGTGACAGACAGACCCAGAGGAACATCTGGAGCAGCAGCAAGCAAAGAGACAATTTAAGCTGTTTGCAGGAACAGCTGGGGCTTCTCTTACTGCCAATTAAACAGTTTCCCTGACCATTTTTTATATAAAGATTAGACATCCCTACAGATCAACGTGGCTCTGCAGTTCCAGCAGCCAGGACACAAACGACAAGGGCTCCACAGCCTTTTGCTTCCCACCATCACACAAGGCCAACTATAAGGACAGGAAGAAATACTCCCTCTCCGTGGTTATTGCACACAGCAGATGAGCAGCTCCATTTCAGAGGCATTTGCCTCCGGATGAGCAACAAAGGCAGAAATGAAAAACCCAAGAACAAGCACAAACCCCCCGCAAGAGCTCTTGCGTTACGCCTGGTAGCTCCTTGGAGAAATGTGATGCTATAGAAATACTTTGGCTCCAGCTGAATCCCTGTGTGAACACGAATTGTTGAGTGGAATAATTCATTGTGCATTGACTTTCACCATGGGCCCAAAGAGACAAATCCATGTTCTTTCCAAATTACTGTAATTTTCAGCCTATCTCCTGTGATGATGTACATAGCTAGCCTGAAATTCCCTGTGGCACTTTAATAAATAGTTTAACCTGAGATATAATTTACTAAGGTTTAAGTGCGCGCTCAGGAAGATCTATTTCTGTTGTGGGAACTTGTACTAAAATTGGCATCACCTCTCTCCAAGGCTCTCTCCACTGTGCTTGGGTGGAGAAGACTATCTGTGCCCTTTCCCAAGGACCACAGAGGCTTGAAAATATGGAGAGAAACAAGATCAAAGATGTTTTCCAATCTTGGAGTTCCTAGGAAAAGAGAAAAGTGACCTTCTCGGGCCCTGTCCAGAGACCCTGGCTGCACCCTGGTTATCCAGGCTTTCGTTGCAGCACCCAAAACTTCACACTGTTGGGACACAGTGCAGAAACAGAAGCAGAAATAGGCATAGCTGAAAGCGATTAATATTGCCCTAAATCCCAGCAAAATATGCCATGTAGGAATCAAGGGTTAACCCCCAGAACCTCCAGACCAGGTGCAGAGATGGCAGCTCACCCCTGCTCACCTTGGCTGAGGCTACCAGCTTGTCCCCGTGTCCCCTCTTCATAAGCTGCCCCCAACACCCGTCCTGGTCCTTTTCTGAGCGCTTCAATCAACAGCTTTGTCCAAGTGCGTTTCTCGGGGGCTATCAGAAAAAACTGCTAATCTGACGATGTGCCTGAAGAACCAGTGCAGCTGTAAGTAGTCCAGGTACCTCCGTATTCACCCTATTGCCCAGATCAACCTTCTCCCTCCAGACGGCAGCTCGCTCCCTGCCCTACACGGTGCTCCCTGCCCCGGTGCTACCCCTTGGGGGTGACTAAGGGTGAATGAGGAAGTCAAGGAAGGGCTGAGCTGAATAACAGCTGAATTTTCTGCTGATAAGAGACTCCTCCTTCTGAGCCTCATTAAAACTATCCTGATTATTTTCTTGCTTCAAATAAATACCTTGTTGCTGGGTCTCCAGCAAGACAGCAAGTTTTCTGCATCCCCTCCAGTGCTGGGGTGAACCAACTATAACTGACCTCTAAAACAGTACTGGAGGGCAGATGAAGTCAAAGATCATCGTTCTGCCTCAAGAACCCATGTTTAAAATGCTAGAGGCATTTTACACAGAGACATTTGGACCTACAAGAAGTCCCAGTGCCATAATTGCATCTTAATTTAATCTGAACACACAATTGTGCTGAAGACAGATGCAGGCTCCTCCCGGGCGAACACATGCAGGCTCAGCGGCTCTTCGGCAGGGCGCTAATTTTCTGTTAATACAAGAGATTTCACTGATTCTCCTTATTTTACATCCTACTGGTAAAAAAAAAAAATCTCAACATTACTGTTGACTTCCAACAAAGTGAGAAAACAGGAAGCAAAGCTGACAAGCCGTTAAGGCCCAAACAGTTCAAGCTGTTTTGATGGCGAGAGCGCCGGAGGAGCCGGCAGGCAATCAAGCTGGGTGTGGATCCCCCAGACACATCTATTCTGGCATCGTTAGGAGCGGAGCAGTTGTCCTCTTGAGGTCCTTCCCAGCTCCTCCATGTGTTCTGATTTTTTTTTTTTTTTAAATTTATGCTGCATTTATTGCTGTATAAGCTATTTAATAAATTCCTGTGGCGTAGCTTCCTAAACGAGCGCTCTGTTCCAAGATCATGACTTTTATTACCGAATACTACGTCCACAAAGAGAGCTCCCCCCAAGAGTTATTGCCGAACATCCCGTTCCCGGCAGCCAGCCGCCCAGCCAAGGTTAAGACGACCCCGGTGAGTGGCAGAGATTAATACGATCAGGAAGGGGAAAACCAAATACAAACACAAAAAAAAAAAAAAGGAAAAAAAAAAGCTCAGGAAAAGCTGAGCAGGGATATGTCGCCACAAAGGATCTTCCCTACCAGCTGACATGGTGCTTACACCCACCTACGGCATCCTGACCTAGCAGGAAGCAACAGATCGCTGCTGCAGTTTGCTTTTGACCATCCCAATTCACTGGTGATTTTTAATTATCAATTTTAATTGCAGATTGAAGCTGAAAGGGCTTTCCCTGCTCCCCTCAGTAAAATAAATAATACTGAAAAACAGTTTGTGATTGAGAAGTTCACTCCCTTTCCTTTTCTTTCCCTTGCAGTTTTGAAACATGAGGGCATTTCCAAAAAATCAAGGTATACAGAGGTGCTGGAATGGAACACTGATGATGATGATTATCAATCGGGCATAGGCTTTCCTTTTGAAACTTGTTACTAATTACATTGTAATGTTACTCATTACAACCCAAATGAGTGCATGGCTGACTTCAGAATGAAGTTTGGGGACCCAGCTCTGCCCCCAGCCTGCCTCTGCCTGCAGCACAGATGAGGTCTGAAGCATTCTGGAGGTTCAGGGCTCCGGGATCTCCTGCCCTTACTCCCACCCTGCTCTGACACAACCATTGCCTTGGCAGAGATGCCCTCACCAATGAACCAGCCACAAGCAAAGTGCCCACACAACCCTGAGGTTGTGGCTGGTTTTTACCCTTTTTCTTCTTAAGCTTTTAGGGAAGGGTTGGGGAGCCGCCATCTCCTCCATCATTTTCCTCCCCCTCCCTCTGCAGTGCCCTCTTCACGTGAAAACACACAAAGCCAAAGTCTCTCCTTCATCCCATGACTCATCCCTTGGGACCTCCAATGCCATCTGAGGTCTTTCTCAAATCCGCGATTTCACCTATAACAATTGTCCCCAGGATAAACTAAAAGCGTCCATCCTTACCTGGTTTAACAGTTTCACTTTATCTTCCTACTAAAAAAACCAGTCATAATTTTACAGCCTGTCTGCCTGCGGTTTTCACTGGGAGAAGATGTGCAATCGTAATAGCAAACAGCAGCCAAGATTGTATAGTTTCCTGTAAATAATTTAAAGCACTGTTCTTGCAGACAAAGAGGAGTCAGCCAGCCTCCTCCATGGAGGGGCATAATGTACAAACTACATTTAACTCATGCGATAACTTATTATCCACTGATAAATGAATGCTGCTTTTTTTTTTCTTTTGAGAATATATATACTCTTGAGATAAAGGTGTCCCAGTTGCTATCACAGCCTACCATGCCCAAAAACCAGAGACTGGCTATTTTCTTTTGTGGTCTGGATGAACTGGTACTGGACTGGGAGTTGGAGGTTTGGAATCCATCTGTGATTTTCCCATCAATGGAAGGAAACACAAAGCCCTTCATTTTCTGTTTTGTAAACAATCCTTGTCCCATCCACTGACACGCTTTTAAATCATTATATAGGGAGTCCCACACCACCTCTCAGCGGTTTTACTAAGAAACCGGTGGGCAGATGAGCTATTGAAAGAGTTGGAAAATGTTACAGCAGCTTCGGAGGGAGGTTCAAACCCTCTGCCCTGGGTTTGGGTGCCTGGCCCAGCCAACAGCAAAGGGAACATCTGTGCCTCTTCCCAGCCCTTCTGCTCGATTTCCACTGGACTGTCTGCTAACAATAGAAAAAAATAGTAAGAGTTCCTCTCTTTGAAAGCCATTAAAATTAAAAAAAAACCTCTGCAAACAATCTGCATTTTATCTTCTTAATGGCTCTAAAGCCTCCACTTGTATCCAAAAATAATTGCACTCAGCAAGGGTTGAAGAATATTCTTTTCAAATCATGGACCAGATGTTCCACTGAGACCATTACACAGTTAACTACCAATAAAAGTAATTCAACAAACTAAATACTGATTAAAGAATGCGTGCACACAGCCCAGCACCATTTGCAGACAAGAAATGTGATGTGCTGTTATTTAACCTTTAGCGGCACAGACGCCCTGCTCCCTCCCTCCTCGGCAAAGGCGACGCCAGCCAACGAGCCCGGCTGTCCGAGAGGATTGTTTTGATTTTACTATCTTGGAAATCGGATCTCATAAACTCAATGCAAGCTGAGCCACTGGCCAAACGGCCAAAAACCCAGTCTTGCTTAAGAGGTCAATGCTGTTTTCCAGTTCACCCCAGCACGTCCAAGACAAACAGCCCGTGTCACCCTCTCCGCAGGGGTTGTACAGGCAGCAGCAAGGACAGGCAGCCCTGCCCACGTGCTGGGCTGCATGCAGGACATGACCACCTTTCTCCGTGAGCTCCGCTTGTTACAGCCCTTTTTTTAGGCTCCAAGGGTTGGTGTCCATCAGCCAGACTCCAGATGAGAGCACAGGGAGCACAGCCGGAGCCTTCTCAGACCCCAAGCACTGGGCAAGGGTTTCCTGACTTGCCCACCATCCTGGGACAGGACGGTCTGGTGTTGGGACCGACCACAGGAACTGCCACAGCCACCCAAGGCTCTGCTCTAAATACACACACCAGCTTCAGAGACGCTTAGAGGGAGAGAGGTGAGGGCTGAAAAGCAAAGCTGCGGTGGAGGAGACAGCCCAGAAACAGCCCCAGCACACAACAGCCGCTCTCTTGGACCACGAAGGTGGTTTCATCTTGTTTGTGCTTAGCAGTGCAAAAGCTAATTGCCAAGTAGGATAGGAACCGCCCGGCCTCCCGAGCCCAGAGCAGCTGGGAGCTTGCCGAGGCCAAGGGGATGAGCCTTGAAGAGCTGCCAGGAGAGGTAGACGGGAGGAAGAAAATGAAACCACGAGCTGATGGGAGCTGCTGCCAGGGCCCAGGACAGGGAAGTGTTAGGGGGTGTCGTACCTGGGGCGTCTCTCACCTTCTGCCTTCCTCATCCTGCAGCAAAGGAGGCTTCAGAGCTCATTCCCACTTTGCATGTTTCTAAATGCTTCCTTTTATATCCCATAATTGTATTTTTCTACCAAAAAAATCCTCTGGAGTGAACAGGCTTCCTCTCTCAAAAGATTCATCTCCAATGCAAGTGGAGAGGCACTAATTGCCCTATCAGGGTCTCCAGGGCTTTTCTCTGTATTGTTAACTAACAAAAATCTGTTCTTAATTTAAGCACTTAGCCCAAATAGTTCTTTTTTAATTACAAGCTGAGGCAGAACACGAGACAGCCCAGAGCAACGGCGAGCGCTTCCCCCACCAAACCAGCAGGACAGAGACCGGGGAGGGATTTCACACAACCCTGGGGGTGAAACCCCCCCCAGCCCTGGGGGGTCCAGGCAGAGGGGACCCCACCGACCACCCTGCGCGAGGTGTCGCCTCCCCTGGGAAATAAACACCCCCCCCCCCCCAGGGGCACGAGGCTGCACCCAGGCTGGGAGACACCCTTTGGGAACCAGGACCAACTCCTCCTGCCCTCCCCAGCTGCTCACAGGCAGTGCTTTTATAGGCGGCACGCTCCCTGATTGGCCCTTCCTGACCACGCCTTTTGGGTGGGGCTTCCAACCCATGGCTCCTCCCCCAGGCCGTGGCTCCTCCCCCCACCCCAGGGGCTGCCAGTGCCCCCTGCCCATCACCCCTGCCTGCAGTCCCTGCCTGCACTGCCGGGTGCTTTGCAGCTGGCAAAGGCGGGATCCGCTGCTCCGAAGGCAGGAGGGGAGCTCACACCCAAACCGGGGGGTTTGGGTTCAGCAGCCGGGTGGGAGCTGGCGCTCGGTCCTGGGACCAAAGAGGAAAGGGGGGATGAAACCCCACGAGGGTCTCGGGCACCCCCCTGAGCCCTGAGCGCAGCGGCCGGTACATCTGTGCTCTGTCTGGGGCCCTCGCTTGCCAAAAATCGGGTCAGATGCAACTGCTGAGCATCCGACCTCGGGTGGGAGCCCGAGCCAGCAGCTCCATCTCCCGAATCATCTTAAGGGCAGGCGAGAGGGGGGGCAGTGGAGGTGCCCAGCTCCGGAGGGGCTCCCGCCAGGCTCCAGCCAGGACTCGCAGCCGAAGCTCCGTGGAGGACGGGAGGGAACAGCAGGACACACGGGGACAGCCCAGCGAGCCCCGGCCGCGGAGCCGCGTGGGCAGCCAAAACCCATCATGGGGTCAGGGAGACAGCAAAGACCTCAGACATGAACTTGGGTTCCAGAAGAGCTGCAGATCAGCCTGGTTTTTCCCTGGGAGGGTCCAAGCTGTGGCTTTGCCTCTATTTCCAGCCCTGTGCTAACGCGTCCCCAGGCTCCCTTGCTCCTTGTGGGTTTTTCTCCCTCCTCACCAGGGATACAAACTGGAATCACCTTTTTTCAGCAGCTCCGTGTGCGGAGCAAACCCCTTTCCCCACACCGTGGTCTCCCCATCCCCCATCACATCCCAGTTCCCCCAAACTCCCGGCACGGAGGAGCTCTGGTGCAGAAAGAGGGAGAAGCTGGACCTGGTGCTCCGAGCCCCGACCGGACCAGCGGGACCGGGAATGGGACGGGAGCTGCGGGATGTGCTTCTGGCATTCCCTTCTGAGGAATGTGGCTTCTGTGCTCAGACACATCGTGATAGTGAAGCAGCAAACACAGAACTTGGCTCCTCCAATTCATATTTTTATTTTCTTTATAATGTTGTGTAGCTGCCTTGGCGTTTAATCCTTGTAATTAATGAGACAGCGGGGAAGGGATAGTTCTCATCTCTTTCTGCCTTTTACAAACATTGTAATCTGCGGCGTGGGACTGGGTCAGTTCTGTAGCATTTCAAGTAGAGTAAAAAAGACAAGAAGCAGCAGACAGAGGCATTTACCTTTTGGCAAGTAAGAGGCGTTTCTAAGGAAGATGATTTTTAAATCAATAATGGTGAAAAAATTCAAATTACATACTTACATATCCAAATATTTTAAGTTGCATGTCTGGAAAAACAAGAGCAATATCTTTTGTTTATTAAAAAATGACTTTGAAAATGACCTGGCTTGTTCCTATCTGAAATACAAAGGAAGTTCTTTTTTAATACAAGATGTCATCATACATTTATTTAAAGCTTTAATGATACGTTTTGGGACATCATCTACGCCCGCATATTTCTCCATTGCAGTTGTCTGGAAGAGGGAGCCTTTTTTTTTCATCTTAAAATAGTAAATGAGGCCAATTACCTCATGGTAATTCCAAATGATAATTTGATTCCGCTTTAGCTCTCAGTGTCCTATCAAATCAGTTTTTGCAGGTTAATTTTAGGAACACTCTACCCCTTCCAGTCTGCTCAGATGAGCCCTGCTGAGGCTCAGGGTGGGAAGCGGTGCTTACCTTCCAGCCCAGGCGCGGTCCAGGTACAGCCTGGCAGCAACAGCAAAGACCCAAGAAACCAGAACACGGTGAGATGCTGAGGGATGTGTGTGGGATGGAGAGGAGCTCCGGCGGGATCCCCCTGCTCCCGCGGGGCTCCGAGCCTCGGCCGAGCAGGGAAGCGGTGCTGGGCTGGTGGCCGTGCCGGCGAAGCCCAGTTAGCGCTGGCATTGCGGAAGCATCGCTGGGATGTTTTAAATAATAATGAGAAGAGTGATTTTCCATTGCGGAGTGTTAGGAGCTGGCAGTCACTAATGCTTTGGGAAGGACCGTAGTGCTTCAATTTATTACAGATTAATGGGATTGATTGATCATTTTTTGTTTCTTTTTAATTAGTCTCATTAAAAAACAAAACGATCTTCCTGTGGAGCATGCAAATAACACAAAGACACAGGCCCAGCTGATGTTTTGTTCCTGATGCATTTGTTCAGAATTAGCATTGCAAACCAGGAAAGGTTTAATAATGGTTTCTGGGAGAGATTAGCAATGGGGAAACAGCTCAGGGAGGATTAAGAGCAAAGCAAGTATTAGCCAATTTTTTGATGGAGTGTTTGTCAAAAGTTGCTCTTTAAGTTTGAAGTGAGTCAATGAGTGCCCTTCAAGAGGGCTGACAGCCACGGAGCGGTGTTTGTTCCTGGGGATTCATTCAGGTTTGTTGAATTCCAGAGTTTGTTAACGTCAGCTGGTTAATCTCATCTTTTTCAAAATAAAAAGAAAAAAAAGAAAAATCCTATTGATAGTCCCAGGCCATTACTTATTATCGGGCTGATGATGATGCTGGTTTGGGGAAGCTGCCAAGCCGCCTGGCCCGTGGAAGGGCTGAAGACCGGGGCGTCCCCGCGCCGCTGCAGCACAACACCCCTTTGCTCTCCCCTGAGCAACGCAGCCAGGGAGCTGGCGATCGTTTTTCCCCTCTTTACATCCAACTTTATGTCCTGAAAGCTTCTTCTCTCCTTCGGTATCAGGAGGATCAGCTCTAAGGCCGGTGGGAGCCCTTCCCATCCTGCAGACCCTAACCCAGCACCTCTGAGCAGAGCCCTGCCCGCCCCCCGAGCCTTTCCAACACAGGCAGGACCCCAAAATTTTCCTTCTTGTTACCTCATGTCTGGTTTAGAGCATAAAGGAATCCGAGTGTAATCGTTACACCAATTTCGTCCCCAAAGGGCACAGAAGTGCCGGCACAGCCGGTGTCCCCAGGCAGAAGCTGAGCGGTGTGGGGAGCACATCATTTGCTCCCACTGGTCCTTGCTGGCCCATAGAAGCACCAGCTGCAGTTTGTGCTTAGGATTTTTCTGACATACCATGGAAAATACATAAAACTTGGTATTACAGAAAAAAAGCTCAGAGCAAGCCCCCAAACCTGAAACCCAAACTCTTCAAATATCAAAAGATGGAGCAATTTTGCAATTGCATTTCTAAATGAGAGCATGAACTAGCCCCCGCCTTCCAAAAATCAAGAGACCGAGGGGACAGATGTGCTCCAGGTCCCTCCAGCCACAACCCAGATCAGACCAGGGGACCATCTCCTTCCTCCTCCTCGGCAAAAGGAGGACCCCAGGCTCCGGGACAGATGCTCAGCCAACAGCTCCACTGATGCCTGTTTGCACGGCCCCAAAACCCCGATCCCAGCAGACTTCCCAGAGCCTCCCTTCGCGGTGCGGCATGCAAAACTGAACTCTGCTCCAGCCAGCTGAAAGCCTAACTGACTTTTCCCTCTTTCTGCAGTTTATTTTTTGTTCTCCCTTCAGCAGAGTGCCGGAGCCAGGCTAGTCTAGTCACGCTCCCTTTGTTTACAGCCAGTTTCTCCTCCATTTCCCTCCCTTGGCCTGGTGATCCTCAACCTGTTCCTTGCTGGGCTCTCCACGCCGCTGGCAGCGGAGCTCTCCTTCCCCCCATGATGAGCTCGATGGGTCCCAGCCCAAGCACATCCCCAGCGCCAAGCCTCTCCGAGCAAACTGCAGGGAGGGTTTTCCTCAACTATTTTTTTTTTTTTTAATACTAAAAGCAGAGTCTGAACCATGTGCCGAAGAACACCGCGGAAGGGCTGCAAGCCCAGCTCCGGAGCCAGAGCCCACCAGGGCTCTGCCCGCAGACACCCAGAGGTGTTTAGGCACCTCATCCCCGTACCCCGACTCAAACACCGCCCTGAGTCACCTGCGGCAGCGACACTCGCCAGCTTCCAGCTCCTGCCAAAGGGTTTGGCCGGGGGGACCTTCCGCCTTCGGGAGAGGGGGCAAAGCCCCGTCGAAGGAGTCGGAGGGGTGAGGGCGGGGGGAGCCTGCAGCCTGCCCGGGGCGAGGCGGAGGGAAGCCGGGCGGCTCCAGGTGCTCCGGCCGCTGCGGAGGAGCGGGTGGCAGAGCCTGGGGCGGCTCGGCTCGGTCCCTGCCCGGACCCGGACCCCTCGCCGGGACCCCCCCGCGCTCCCTTCACCCCATTCCCCAACCCCGATCCCCCGCCCCGGCCGGTCCTCGATCCCCCGCCCCGGGCCCCGAGGGCCCTGCCCGGTCCCCGCCCCGAGGTGCCCGCACCCCCCGGCTCCGCCGCTCGAGCTCCCCCGTGCGCTCTGCCCCGGGAGGCGGCGGCGGCGGCGGNTCTCAAGTGCAGGTACCCCCCCGGGCACCCCTTTCACGGACACTCCCTCCACGGACAGCCCTTGCATGGGCATCTCCTGGGCACCCCCTCCCCAGGCACCCCCTGCATGAGCACCCCAAGTGCAGGTTCCCCCCCCAGGTACCCCCTGCACAGGTACTCCCTGCATAGGCATCTCCTGGGCACCCCCTCCCCTGGCACCCCCTTGCATGGGCACCCCCCTGCATGGGCACCCCCCGGGCACACCCTGCACGAGCAGCCCAAGCGCAGGTACCCCATGGGCACCCCCTCCCCAGGCACCCCCTGCACAGGTACCCCCTGTATGGGCATCTCCTGGGCACCCCCTCCCCAGGCACTCCCTGCATGAGCACCCTCTCTCCGGGTACCCCTCCCGGGTACTCCCCCGCACAGGTACCCCACAGGCACCCCCTTTCTGGGCACCCCTGCTTAAGTACCCCCTGCCTGGGCACGCACCCCCTGGGTACCCTCCATCATCCCCTCCCCAGCCTGGCTTGTGCTTCATGGCTCTCGTCCTCCCCATCACCCTCTCCCCAACAACCAGCACCCCACGGACAGGCAGGGCTGAGCCCGGGGCTCTGCTGGGAGGGGGGTTCTTGGGGTGCCTCCCGCTGTACTGGAAGACCCCCAGGGGAGGGGAAGGGTGGCTGCTGGGGTACAGGGTGAGACCTGCGAGCCGGCTCCTCCCAGGGGTAAGCGCCTCCTTTGCATCGCGTTGCCTTTTCGGTTTGGGGGCAGCCACCCTCAGGGTGGGTGACAACCGGAGCCCCTGGGCTCCAGCAGCCTCAAGCCCCCAGGCCAGAGCCCTGCACGTCTCGGTGTCTGCCTCCAAGCAATGACCTGGGTCTCCTCTGATCCATGACAGCGGTGTCAGGGTGCTGGCTCCCCATTCAGCCCCTCTCCTGTTCCCACTGCTGACTTCTCCGCAGGAAAAGGTGCAGAGGCTGTTACTTTTGGGGAGAAAGGGACTCCCAGCTCAGGGCTCTCTTCTTGCTGCTTCTCCCAGCCCCAACAATGGTTGCAAGAAAACTCCCCCGTCTCCTTCTTCTGGGGTGGGACTGTCACTTACCCCCATGGCCCCGGCCTTGGAGGGGACGGTGACACTCAGCCTGTGCATGACCCAACTGCTGAGGCTTCATAGCCCGGGACCCCTGAACCCCCAGTCTAATCCCTCTCCCAGGAGGGGTCCAAGCTGGAAACAGCCAGCGCTCCCCAATGTCCCCGCTCCTCCCTGTACCCCAGTTTCTTCCCTCGTGCGCAAATTCGGCCCCAACAGGGATGGCGACGGTGATGCGGTGCTGGAGCAGGTCACCGCGGTGCCTCCGCGCGGAGGCTCCCAGCGTGCCGAGCTCCCAGCATCGCCTTGCCTCCCCCTTTGTGGGACAGGGACGGTGCCCACCTGCAAGGGGACAGCAGCATCTCCTGGGGACCACCTCGGAGGTCCCTGTCCCGGCACTTCCCCACTGCCCAGGTTTGGTTTCCAGCGTCGGACCCGGCCCCTGCTCCTCCCGCCACCCACACGCTGTTTGCTGGACCGTGCGGGCAGGATTTCCAAGCTCCCACTTTCTCCACTTCGATGCGTATTCCTCTTATTGTGGGACTCACCCAGTCCCAGTTTCAGGCGCGATTCGCGGGGAAGCAATAATGGAAGAAACCGAAGAATAACCTCCATAGCCTGAGCAGCGCCCGGGGCCTGGAGCCGCCCCATGTGCTCGGTCGGGGGTCACCCCGGCGAGGCTCACCCCTTGCCCGAGTCAGTCCTGGAGCAGGTCGAATCTTTCTTCACGTCGCTTGAAGCCCATGGGCGGTGGGTTTGGGTATCCCTGGGGACACACACCACGGCCAGGCTGTGCCACGGACCCCCCTCGGGTGCATCTTCTCGGAGCTGAGCAATGCCTCCTGAAGACATCAGGATTTGGGCAGCAAGATGGATGTTTCCCAAGCAAAAGCCCGATGGGGATGGGGGATTAGAACTGAAGCAGCTCACGGCACGTACTTGATGGCTCCTCGAGCACCACCAGAAGCCCTGAGCACCCAGTGCCAAGCGCTTGCAGCAGCGCTGGCATTACCTCCACAGCAGCCTCGCCTGCGGGAAGCCCCGGCTCTTCGGTAAGAAGGCTGCATTTCCCGACTTTATTTACTGCTTTGTTTAAACGTGCTCTTTGCGATGAAGCTGTGGCTGCACGTTGCCTTTTGTTCTGAGGTTTGGTTATGATGTGGCCGGGAGGAAAAATGTGATGCCGTTTGCCCTTGATTGACTTCACTTTGCACCTCCGGGAAGGAGAAGGGAGGCAGAGTATTGATTATTCCTCAGTCACTTTGAAATGAAATATATGGTGCTCATAAGCACGTAAAGCTTTCAGAGAGCGTGCGCGGGCCGAGGTGACACACCACCTCTCCTGCCGTCGGCGCTGCAAATTGAATATATAATAAGACGGCACTTGCCAGGGCTGATGCATTTCGTAAGACCATTCATTTGCTGTGGGCATGGAGGAATTTCTGCCTCGCTAGAAGCACTGCGGAGCCCATGTCCTCTCCGACGTGGTCAGGGAAAGAGCTGTCCCTCTGTTTGCTGAGAGCAAAGGGCAGCGTCCTCCGCAGGACCCAGGAACCCGTGGCTTTCCCTCCCAATCCATAGGTTTAGCAAAGCTGCTGCTGTTGAGGACTGAAGATAGTGCTGCGGGAGCAAGGTCCCCACCAGCTCTCACCGAGGTGTCACCACATCCACTACCAGGCAGAAGAGGGTCAGAGCTGAGTGTCCGTGGGCCACCCCCGCCTCGGCTCGACTGGGTGACCGGGCACGTTTCTGCATCACGCGTAGGTCTGACGGTTGGCAAAGCAGCGTTCGGAGTGGCAGGATGCTCCTTTTCAGTGGAACAAGCGGTAGCTTAACCCTGTAGCTACAGCACAGCATGTCCATCTTCATTTCTGCGGCCAGAAGGACGTCAGCTGGACTGGGACTCTCTGCCAGCTCATGGAGCAGCCCCGGGTACGGCCTGTTTCGGATACCCGCAGCCAGGGGAGCACAGCAGCGCGTGTCCTACCTCCCCGGTGCTCGCTGCGTGCTGGCTGCTGCCCATCACCGTGCTTTTCCCTGGCACTTCAGTTAGGACCGGGAGTTTGATTGCAGGATGCAGAACCAGCTGGAGAGACTGATGGGGGATGCAGGAAGGAAACAGCCAAAAAAAACCATCCACACCTCTTCAAAACCAAAAAAAAACCCCTTAAAAACTCTGGAGCTTATTTTTGTCTTTGAAGGACCTGCTTCAAAACCCCAAACTCTGTAACCGGCTCCGCTCCGGGGGAGGCACGAGGGGAGCGGACACCGGTGGCCTGTGCCCAGCATCACCCCCCGCCGTGCCCCTCGCAGCCCAGCAGCGAGCTGGCTGAGCAGAGAGCTAGGGCAACCCCGGGGCTATTTATAGCAAGTTAGAAATGAACCCGGTTTTTATACCGTTATGTCTTTTGCAGAGCTCTGTTCTTACAGGGAAATATTTCAGGAATCCTGAAGGAAACGGGGAGGCAGAGGGAGCTGGAAAGGGGCTCGCTGGCCCTGCAGCAGCTCACCCGGGGCAGGGACCATGCGGGCGCCGGGCTGGGAAGCAGCCGCCGGCCGGGAACTGCCTCTCCTTGCATAACCGCTGCATTTTTTTCCCCATCAGTAATCTATTGCTCACTGCCACCCAGGGGGAGGAACAGCCTGTGTGCATGGGAGGCAGGAGAGCAAATATGGTAAAATATTTGGGCAGCTTCCCTTGGGAAAAATCCTGAGTCATTCTTCTGAATTACACCGGGGTCTTTATTGTCCCTGGCGGGGGGTTAAGGTTGTGCCTCAAAGACTTGCCCACGCGAGACCTGGTGCACGGCAGCGCGCTGGAAGGTTGAGGCACGTCCGCCGGAGCCGACAGCATCCCGGGACCGCGTCCTCGTGCGCAGCCTGCCAGCCAAACCCGCCGACGAGTCTTAGCATGCTCCCGTGTTCGCCTCCTCCCGACTCGCGGAGAAGCCTCTGCCTCCTTTGCAGATGACCTGAGCAAAGAGACGTCCCCAGAAAGCCCCGTCCCTGCCGAGCGGCCGGCGTGGGGCCAGGCGAGACCCCGCCAGCAGCACCCCCTCCTCCCCTCGGGCTGCAAATCACTTGAGCTTCCTCCTAAACCGGAGCGATGGAGCGATGCTCCGACACCCCTATTCCTGACCACGTGCACGTGGACTTCGTGCTGCAGCTGATCCGATCCAACTGAAAGGCAAACAAACCGGGGGGCGAACGGGCTGCTCTGACCTGCAGATATGCCACGTCTCTCCGTTTCCTAGATTTCTCCCAGGACGCTACTGAAACGTGTCCCTCACCGAGAGGGTTCATCCCTTGCTCATGGTTAGACCGGACTAACCACACTGTTTAGCCTGCTTGGATGGAGAAGGATGATGGAAAAAAAAAAAACAACAACAATGCTTTCCTGCTGGTCAGAGAAGGGAAGAAAAAAAAAACAGCAATGCCCATGAGCCCTTTCCAGCCACCAGCGCCAGCTCCTTGGCTGATAAATGACTGGGTGCACGGTCAGCACCCGCTTGCTGCAGCCACCGCTGCAAGCCACGCAGCGTGGCAAACCCCGGCAGAGCCACACCGCTGTCCCAGAGGACACCCTGCTGTGCCCGCCGATGCCCGCACGCGCTCCCCTCTCCCACCACCCTTGAAAAGCCCCCCTCTCCTCCCTGCTTTTAGTTTTGTTTGCGTTGGGCAAAAATTTAAAAAAAAAAAAAAAAGGAAAAAACTAAAGGCGGGCAGGGAAAAGTCTCTTTTCATCTTTTGTCTTTCCCAGAGCGTGTTTTGCTGAGGGTCTGGACTGGGACTAGCGAGGCACGTGGCACCTCCCTCTCTCCATCCCAGCCTTGGTTAATGCCCCACTCGTTATCAGCCCCCAGCTCCTGTTTTCTTTCACGGATGTATCTTGGCACTTTCAGTGCAAACTGAACTCCGCTTTCCCTTTATCAGGACTGGCTACTCCGTACACGGCTCGGCCGGCGTTAATGAGAAACTAAGGCTCTGTCCTCTGCTGGGTGGAATAAGTGACCTTTTGATTGCAGTTTAGCAAAGCGTGGGTCCCAGCCGTGGAGGTCTCAAGGTCGAGGAAAATGCTGATCAAGTGGGGAGATGTTTTGGGGTTATTATCGGCTCCACCTGCCAAGAAAGGGCCGAGTTCAACCTTAATTTTAAGAGGCGATGGGCAGGACGCTGCTGGACGGCCTCACCGCATCCCTGCTTGCTGGATGGCAGCTGTGGGTCTGGTCACAAAGGCAATTTGTGGCTCTAACTTAGTGATTTGTTTTTTTTCCCCCCTGCCTGGGACCGCTGGCTTCAGGAAAAAATACTGCCAGGGATTTAATGACCGTAAAGACAGTCCTCTGCAGAGGCTCACTTGGACAAGACGCTGTTGTTCTGGGCTCGCCAGGCACCTCACTGAGCAGTTAAGACCCAAGTTATCCGCCGTCACATCACATCCCCTCCCCAAGTCTGGCCTGGAAGCTCTTCATCCATCACATAGGCCAGCTCTTGTGTTGCTGGAGACGCGGTTTAGCTCCAGCCATGCCCTGACACCCCTCCTGGTCCTGATGGGGCGAGGAGAAGACAACGGAGTCCCTTGTGTTCCTGCTTTTCCAGGGCTTTGCAGAAGGCAGCACAATTTGTGAGACCTTTGACCATCTCAGTCATTGCTCCCTGCCTCAGTTTCCCCTCGGATAGCACCCAGAGTCCTTACCCACCCCATGCCCCCCGGCTCTGCTCCCCAGCACCCTCCCCGCTCCCCAGCAGCCTCTGGGCTCAGAGCACTAAGGGTTTCCATCCCAGGGCTCATCCTCATCACCCCATAACCGCTCTTTTCCAGGAGACACAAGCTTTACAGGGAGGAGCTGAACTTAACCTCCCTGGTGGCACCATTGCCGCTCCGGCCGGAGGCCAGTTGGCTCCAGTTCCACCTGGGCATCAACCGGGACGGGCTCTACCCACGCTCCAGCCCCGCCGTCAACAGGCTCCTGCGGGACATGCAGGACTTCACCACTATCAGTGCTGGTAAGCACCCTCCTGCCGCGGAGACAGGGATGGGGCCGTTGGGAGCTGCACGGAGCTGGGGGGCTGCACCCCCCCAGGACACTTTTGCAAACAAGGCAGGGGCTGTCGCTCGCCGGAGGAAGCCCCGAGCCCTGTGCCGGCTTCCCAGCGGGTTTTGTGCCGTGTAGTTGCCGTGCCTTTACCTTGAGATGGGAGGAAGGACTTGGCTGTGGCCCTTGATGCAGCATTTTTTGGTGCCAAGCATGCTGGGGACTCCTTGCATGACACTTTAATCCCAACAGGCTGCCTCAGGCCCCCCCCCGAGGGGGCTGCACCCCTCGCTGGGCACCGATGGTACCGGGGCTGCCAGGCGGGGGCAGCACGGGCAGGCAGGGACTGGCAGCAGGGACTGGCAGGCAGGGACGGGCAGCAGGGACGGGCAGGCAGGGACTCCCTGCATGCCCCATGCTGGGAGGGGGGTCAGCAGCAAGAGACCGAGCCCGGCGGGGTCTCAGCCCTCCTCCTGCCCTTGCAGACTACAGCCAGGACGAGAAGGCGCTGCTGGGGGCCTGCGACTGCAGCCAGAGTGAGTTGCGACGCTTCGGGTCCCTGCGCTCCCCCCGCACGCCACCGCTTCAGCTGACCCCAATCCCCAATTCCTCCATCCTAACCTAACGCAAAGCCAGGCAACGCCAGGTCCTTCTCCCTCCAATTAAACCCCACCACCCCAGCTGAGGCTGGAATGTGGGTGCCAGGACACCAGTACGCCACTGGTTTCTACTGGGGCGGGAGAAAAAAGTCCCCAAGAGGACGTAACAAACGGCTATTGGGAGAAGTGCTGGAGGGAAATCTCCTCTATGGCACAGGGGAGAGGGAGGGAGAGGAAAAATAACGGCAGAAGCAGGGGGGAGCAGCTGGAAGGAGCGATGGGATGCACTCACCGGGATGGAAAGCCGAACGGCACCGGAGCGCGTAACCGCGGGCCGGGGAGGCTTTCCTTTTCCGAGGCGGCTAACGTCTCGCTTCCTCCCCAAGTTGTGAAGCCCAGCGGCGTGCACCTGAAGCTGGTCCTCAGGTTCCAGGATTTTGGGAAAGCCATGTTCAAGCCCATGAGGTAAGGGCACGCCGGCAGAGCCCCCCCCATCCCCCCAGACGGCGAAGGACCTTGGGGCACTTTGCTGTTAGGGACTGCCCGTTCCTTCCTCTTCCCCAGCTGACTTTGTGTTTTACCTTGTTTCTCCTTGGATTCCCCAAAGTATTTCCAACAAATAGCCATCAGTCCCAGTCACCTCAAACAGAAGTTTTAAATTGCTTTTGCACTTATTTCTGGCCCCTTGGGACTCTTCACATTTATTCCCCCCTCACTTTACTTTCCGTGCACGGGCAGGACAGCTGGCAGCACACCGGCCGTGATGGTTTGCTTGTCCCAAAAGCAGCCAGCTCCTCTCCCGTTGGTTTCCATCCACCTCTGCCCAGTGCCCGGCAGGTCCGGGAGGTGAAGGAAAGCGTCCGTGCCCTCAGCTGAGCCAGGCGGGCTCAGCAATGCCTGCGGGCTTTCCTGTGGTACAGAGCCGCTTGGGAGGCTGCGCACGCAAATTCACACGCTACACATGTTGGGGCACTGTGTGACAGCCAGAAAATAAAATTAAACGAGCTGGTGTTCCCCTCTCAGGGCTGTGACAGCATCAAACCTGAGCTCTTCTCTACCTCCCACAGGGACATGGCCTCTAGCATCCCCCGATGTTATACCCACTCGAAACACTGTCCTAAGTGGATCTAAACTCTGGCACAAATGGTTTTAAAGCCCGCAGTTGGCCCTTCTGCCTCCTTCACCCACCCGGCACCGAGTCAGGGTTGGCTCCGGCTCAGCACCGGGGACTTTGGGTCCTGGCCTGGGCACCAGGCGCTGCAGCTCTGCCCGGTGGCCCTGGCACCAGCGCGGCCACCCGAGGGCTGTTCCCCAGCACATCAGCTGTCCCTGGGTGCCCTGTCCTTGTGCCACCGCTTTGTGTCCAGGCTGCCCTGCCCGGTTAGATTAACCCCCTTCATCTCTCCCAGGCAGAAACGTGACGAAGAGACTCCCGAGGACTTTTTCTACTTCGTTGACTTCCAGCGGCACAACGCGGAGATCGCCGCCTTCCACCTGGACAGGTAGGGACCTGCCGCCTCCTCCGGCTGCCAGCGCCTGCTCCTCTGCCCGCGGAGAGCTTGGGCGTGAGGAAAGCCGTGCTGAGTCCTGCCGGGCTGCTTGGCCTTAGGTACGCGATTGCTTTGCAGCACCCTTTTGGGAGCTGCCGTATTATTTGGGGATGGGGCGGCTCTGGCTCTCATCTGAAGCCCAGGGTCAGCTTTGCCTTGGCCGCTGCACGAGAACAGGCTGGCCGGTGACGTCCAGGGTCAGGTATTTGTCACACGCACGTGGTCCCTCCTGTGCACCGAAGTACAAAGATGAGCTCTGGGCACAGCCTGGATCCCCTCCCGGTGCGGGAGTCACACGCTTCATCAGCAATCAAGACGTGTTTTGGATTGAGACAGAGCGCAGCGATGCGGTTTCAAGCCCTCAGCTAATGAGCAATTAACCTGGCACCTCTTCCCAGCAGACTTTGTATTTAATAAAATCAAAAATACTCTTAGTAGAAGAGGAGGGCAGCAGCCTTCTTCCCCTCGATGGGAAGAGTATTGAATATCAAGGGGAAGTGACCCCTGATGACGATGGTGGCTGGGGGTCTCCAGTTCCCAAGCCCAGCTCACATGATAAGCAGGACTAAGTCCTGTAGCTCAAACTCTGAACGAGGGAATGGAGAGAGCTGAACTCCCTTTCCAGCTCTTACCCCACATCACCGCAGTGAGAAAGCATGACTCGACTACCATCAGCTTGCCTCTCTGCATCCCAGCTCCACCGCCAGAAAAATGAGGCCGGACTGCTTTCCTGAAGTGCTTTGTGGTTTTTAGAGCTGGAAGATGCTAGATGAAAGCAAATGATTTTTTTTTTTTTTCTTTCAACATTGCTCAACAAGTAACAGGCTAAAGCCTGTTCTGTGCCCGACTCTCAGAAGCAGAGGGCATTACCCAAGGAGCAGAGAACAGCATTAGCCAGTTCACTCCACGTTACTGACTCAGCAATCAACAGCGGCTTTCCATCCACTGACACGAATGCCTGCCTGCCCCGGGCCCTGATTTTTTCAGCGATATTTGAGATGAATCAGCTGGGCATGAGTGCCTCCGAGCGGGGAGATCCCTCCTCACCTCCCGCCGTCTCGGCCGCCGTGTACAAAGTTCAACGCATCTTTTCTCCGTGTCAAACCCAACATCGTAGAAGGGCCTGAAGAGCTGTTCTGCCTCCTGAAGGACCCAGCTTGCATGGAAGGGAATGGGAGAAACTGGTTAGGGAAAAGACATGAATCCGGGAGAACATCCAGATTATTCCAGACGGCAGCTATTAAAATACCAAAATCCAAACTCGGCCGCATTTTGGTCCAGAGGGTAAAATGATCCTGGCTATTTGCTAGAAAGAAGCTGGGAGAAAAAAAATCCATGTGGGTGCAGTCATCAAAAGGCTTTACCAGCGGAAGGGACGAGGGCAGCATCTGCCACCCACGTTGCCGTCCTGTGCAGAAACGTCTCTTGGCACCGCAGGCTCTGAGCCACTGTCCCTTTTGTGCAGGATCCTGGATTTCCGGAGGGTGCCGCCCACAGTTGGGAGGTTGATCAACGTCACCAAGGAGATCCTGGAGGTCACCAAGAACGAGATCCTGCAGAGCGTCTTTTTTGTCTCACCAGGTAGGCGAGGGCTTGGCTGCCGCAAGCTGGGATTAGACATGTTGGTCCATGGTGGGTGGAAGGGCAGGGTCTGCATGCAGCAGGACTTGTGCTGTTCAGCAGAAACTAAATTCTTGGGTGAAACGTGCACAAAGACATGGTTATGGTAGAGGTGTCCCTCAGCCTCCACCTGGAATCCTCTGCCAGATCTACTCGCCTGCCCAATTTTCCCCAACCTCTCTCCTAGCACGGGACCAGGTCTGTCCATCCACCAAAATCCAGGTATTGTCCACGATTTGGCAGTTTCACATCCATGATGTGGTTACATATGCCACAATATATGCAGTCACCGTCACGCGATGGGGAAGAAGTCAGCCCAGGCTGCCTTGTGGTCTCCTGCAAATCGCAGCTCCTTTCCCCGTTCTCCTCTCTCTTCTCCTCCCAGCCAGCAACGTGTGCTTCTTTGCCAAGTGTCCGTACATGTGCAAGACTGAGTACGCGGTGTGTGGGAACCCTCACCTCCTGGAAGGGTCCCTCTCCGCCTTCCTGCCGTCCCTCAACCTGGCACCACGTCTCTCCATCCCAAACCCGTGGATCCGGTCCTACTCGTTTGATGGAAAAGAGGAGTAAGTGGGTAAATGATGCTGCTTCCCATATCTGCGTTGCAGGGAACGCATGGGAAGGAGAATGAGCAGGGTACAGACCCACAGACATACGTACAGAAATTGTACGTCCAGGCAGAGGAAGGCCAAGGTTCAGAGATTGTCCATAATTAGTCTAATAACTCTTAATGCCTGGAGATCTCTGCACGGGAGACCGGCTTTGGGGTGCTGTTGGGACCCAGCAGCAACCACTGAATGCGTCTCCCCCTTCTCCGTCTCCTGCAGGTGGGAAGTGAATCCGCTCTACTGCAACACGGTGAGGGAGATCTACCCCTACAGCAACGGCAACCGGCTGCTTAACATCGTTGACATGGCCATATTTGACTTCCTAATAGGTATGACGAAGGGGAAAATAACCTTCCCTCCTTCCGTGTGGGCCTTCAGCATCAGTCTGTCTGCCCTCCCACGCCACGGTGTTTCTCAACGCCGTCTCTTCTGCTCCAGAGGCAGTTTGGGGAGACTCCTGTCTCCCCGCAGCCAGCCGGCACAACCCCTCCTGCTGTGTGGGCGAGGGGGAGCCCCCAGGCCCACCCCAGCCCACGCCCCGGGGGGGTCCAGCAAGATGAAAGCAGCAGCTCTGAGCATCTTAAACACTTCCAGCAAGGCAAACAAGTATTTCATGCAGATCTGAAAGAAAACGTAGGATAGTTCAGAAAATTACTTGGTCACATGCAAGGGAAAACTCTGTTCCTCTGTCTGCCCTTTACCAGGGAACATGGACCGTCACCACTACGAAATGTTCACCAAGTTTGGGGACGACGGCTTCCTCTTGCATCTGGACAACGCCAGAGGGTGAGGCTGGGGGAGGACATCGGGGAGGGGGTAAGGGGGTGGGCAGGCACTAAAGCTCTGCACTCTCTGCTCACCCCCCCAGGTTCGGGCGGCATTCCCATGACGAAACCTCCATCCTGGCCCCGCTCTCCCAGTGTTGCATGTAAGTGCCAGCTTCATCTTCCTTCCCAGACACGCTGGTGTTCCCTGGTAACGGGCTGGCAGGGCTTGCTGCTGGAAGTCACCCAGGCCCGGCCCCATCCAGGGAAGACCCCCTGCTAATCCAGCCCCGGGGGCAGACCATCACCAGAGCATGGGAATCACGACTTGTCCCTGAAACAGGGATTAAGCTTTTCTATCAGTTGGAGTATTAAGCTCTGTTGCGCTGCAGCCTGCTACGGTGTCATAGAACCACAGAATCACTAAGGTTGGAAAAGACTTCTAAGGTCATCGAGTCCAACCATCAACCCCCCCGTGCCCACTAAACCATGTCCCCAAGCGCCTCATCTACACGTCTTTTAAATCCCTCCAGGGATGGGGACTCCACCACTGCCCTGGGCAGCCTGTGCTAAGGCCTTTTTCAGGAAAGAATTTTTTCCTGATGTCCAACCTAAACCTCCCTTGGCGCAACTTGAGGCCGTTAAGATTTCATACATCTACCCTTCCTGGGTACTTTGCCCTTGAAGCTAAAAGTCCTTGCAGGTGTAAAAGCTTTCAGTGATAGACCAGGAGACACTGTCCGTTGGATCAAACCCTTCCAGAAGTGTCTCCTAGCATTTCCCAGCCCCATTTCGACATGAGGTGCTATCAGCCCCATTCGTCTACATGAAGCACAGAAATCTGCATTCCAAAGCCTGGTAGAACTTCAGTACAGCTAATCAGGTTTCTTCTTCCCATGGCATTAAGCAGCAGCTCATTAATTTTACTATTTGATTCCTATCTTATCCCTTTGTTAATTCACATAAATCAACTGAAAGTTAAATTTAAAAGACAGAAAAAGCTGCTCTCCCCTGTAGTTTCTCTCCAGGAGATGCCTAACCTATTTCCTCGCTGTCCCTGCTCCATCTCAGCCTCGGGGTGTTAACTGCACTCTCTCCCCAGACACTTGTAATACTGGATCTAATTTTGAGAACTGGTTATTTGCACCCAGTGAGTCTTTTCACTTATAATTACAGGGTCACAGCGAATCCTTCTCACAAACTCCTATTTTGTGTGGTTTAAATTAACCCTGCCTCTTAATTTGACCTGTGTACAGTAAGATCCACAGGTCAGATCCTTCCTATTCTTCCAGATCCACCTCCGAGAAGTTCTTCTTAATATAGTTCTCCTTGTAAAAGACAGTGGTAAGAAGACCTGCAAGTCGCACCTTATAATAAGCCAACTAGGGCCAAGAACAGAGTAAAAGCATCTCATGCTGCCTGAGGGAGACACACAAAACTTCATTTCCCATTCGGAGTGGAGGAGCATCCAAAAACACTTGGAAAGGAAATAAAAAGGGTTTTTTTGAGTAGGTAGAGAAGCCACAGATTTCAGCCTGCCCTGACCAACTAGCTGGACACAGCCCACCGAGTCACCCCCCTGTTCCTCCGTGAAGTCGAGCCGTGGACACCCAAGCAGAACAAAGTCCTCCAGCCCCTCCAGACAAGAGGGACCACTCAAACCGCAGGGATGCTGGATAACAGCCTGCTCCATTTCCTGTGAAACACATTCATCTCGTTCCCAGCTGAGTTCTTCTCTAAGTTTGGCTTCCAGCAGATTTAAGTCTTCTGGTATTTTTAGCTACCTTGCCCAGCTCCCACACCAGTCCTTGTCCCACATGTTGAAGTCTGCTGCTCTCCTCTCCCAGCGTTGCTCCGAGAACAGTAAATGGACAAATACAAGAGATGGTCCTTTTCCTGAAAGGGTCAAAACCCTCGACAAGGCACAGATAGGCCCGAAAACAGCCCCCAGTTAACCTGGCTCATGTATCTTCTTGGCTGAGGAAGTCCGTAGAAGGCTCTGGGTCAAATCTTCAACAATTCAGAACAACAGCGGGGTTACAACTGCCCTGCGGGAGAGGAGCAGGGCCGGGGGCAGGATTTCCATCTCACGCTCCTTTCCATATTCTGCCTGTTTCTGACGTAACCGTTACAGCATTAAATAAGCCATTTCCCACAGGGTCAGACTATCCCCTTCTCCACCTCCGAGCCCCGTCGCTGTTCGGACCAGAGCAAACACAGCTGGTGTTTACCCACAGCAGCTCCTCACAGTCACCCCTTGCCTAGAAGGAGAGCGCACGCACGCTCGTTTGCCGCGGTTCGCATCTGCTCTGTATGAGGCTTTCTCTGGCAGCAGCAGCAGAACCTCACAGCCGTGCTCCGGCAGCGATTTAAAGCCTCCTTGCCAGCTTTAGCACTTGATCAATTGAATTATTTTTGTTGTTTTGTTTTGGTAGGAATAGTACTGCAAGCCTGGCAGCGGGCAGCCAGGACAACAGCCACAGTTTAAGTCGCCTGCCCCCGTGCCAGCGCTGCGCCGGAGGCAGCCGGTCGCAGCACCTTTCTCCCTCCCTTGTGCAATGCAGCAGCATCGCCGACCAAAGACCTGCCCCTCGCTCGGCTGCTCCAGGGCATTACGAGCACCCGGTGCAGTTCAGCCGCTGCTCGGCCAGCAACAGCAGCAGCAACAAGCCTTTCCCCCGGCCTCTGAACAGCACGCGTCCTATTAGCGTTGCAGAGAGCCAGATCGCTGTTCCCGATCGATGCCTTGGGTAAATAACAGGCATACAAAGGCAAATTCTGGAGCGGGTTAAAATGTTTCTGACTACACCTTTTTCCATCTGAAAATTCTGGCTCAGCTAAATAGAAATGGCTCCACAAACTCGGACTACTTTGTTTCCAAAATTTAAAGGGTAATAATTAAAACTACTGATTAGTTTCAGTATTAGAGATGCTGAAGTCAAAACACTTTTGCTGGGGATTAAACAAATGATTTCAGAATACTTAGTTTCTTTCCCAAAAGTGTTCCACAATTATAGCTTTTCATCCCACTTTCTGTCAAAGGGAAACAATATTTAAATCTCAGTACCTCTTAAGATGAACAGTCACAGTTAAATCAGCTCCAGGAAATATTCCCTCTTTTTGCTCAGAGTTTTGACAGAAGATTTTTTTTAACATTCATGCCTCTTCATTTTACCTCCCCCTCTGCCCCCACCCCATAAATGTCACCTGGCACCACCCTGCAGTTATCTGGGGAACGGGGTCATCTCTGACTCAGAGGAAAAACACTCACTACTGAACTTCTATCATGTTTGTCTCTCTGATGACAGAAATCTGCACTACAAATACTCTGCAGTCTGGAAAAACAAAGGAAGAAGCAGAGGTTTCTGCCAAAATTTTCATTTCCTTCAGAAAGAGAAAGTTTATTTCCCTCCCCAAAGTTCTTTGTCAATCAAGTATCTTCACCCATCTCTGCCCTCCCTCTTTCCCCTACCACCAAGGGGCTCAGACAGCTGGTTCTTGCTAGGATGCCACAAGAAGTTTGCATTAAGATGTCTGATTTCTTTTTTTCCAGAATAAAGAGGACAACATTATTACGTCTCCAGCTCTTGGCTGAGCCTGAATATCGCCTCAGCGATGTGATGAGGGAATCCCTCCTGCAGGACCGCCTGGCACCTGTCCTCACTGAACCCCATCTCTTGGCTTTAGACAGACGGTTACAGCTTATCCTGAAAGCTGTGAGGAAATGCATAGACACATATGGAGAAGCCAAGGTGGTGGCCAACGACACCAGGCAGCCCGAGGCTCCTGCATCTGACAGAGTGAAGCTGACCACTTAAGCAGTCCTTAACTCATGCTCAGAGGTGGGGAAAACCCCTGCAAGGCAAGTGTTTTAATAGCTGGTAATTTCCATCTACAAACGCTTGTGGAGACTGAGAGGGGAAACTCTTCAGAAGATCTTCAAGAATCACACTGGGCTTCTATGCTGGGTATTCAACCAGAGCTTCTGTGCTTGGCCAGTGCGTTGGTAAGTTGTGGTCCGACGGCAGCAGACTTTTACACCCCGAATACCAGCTCTTGGTGGAAAAGCAGGGATCTCCTGTTCTGTAGTTGGTCGTGCCCTTGGGAGGGCGGGGGAACACACGGCCATTGGTTTGCTCAACCTGCACGGGATCTCGGTCTTGCTAGTGAAGGACAAACTAGATCCAAGGATGAGGCTTGAATAAAGAGATGCCAAGAACGTTTTCCTCTTATTAAGTCTCTGTTCTGTAATCAAGACTGTGTATTTGAGAAAAGAGCAATCTTTCTTCACAGGGGCAGGACCTGCCACTGAGACAAGATAGCACGTTGATTCGGCGTGGTCAGACTGAAGAGCATCTGCACAGCATTCACCATCAAGCCTGTCCGTTGCCTCTCGGTCTCTTCAACAGTGATCAACCCGCTCTGCTTCGATCTCTGCATGTCGCTCAAAAGCCCATTGCCTCAAGGGCAGTAAAACCACTTCTTTTACCTGCCTCATGGGCGGAAGAGCCAGGCTGGGTTATGAGAGAAAGGCAGGTGTGTGTTGCCTTTGACCTCAAGGGAAAAAACTGAAACAAAAACTGCTCAGAGGCATAGGACTGTATTTACAATTCAAGAAGCCACCCACTTCTGGTGAAAACATTTTGCCAAAGTGGGAGGATCTATCTCAGGTCATCTTGTCACTTCTCATAGCTTTAAAATCACTTACGTTGTCAGAAGTCCCTAGAAAACAGAAATAGTACACACACACCCCACCCATCTCTGTGCACTGAGATGCAACAGGAACTGGTGACAAAAGAAGAAAAAAAGAGGGGAGGGAGTTTTTGGCAGTCTTTCAATTTGTAGTTTTCCCCTTGCCTCTCAAGGACAAGGCCTAAGGATGGTTTGAATGCTGAAGCTCTCTTTAATAGCTTTTTCCTTTGACTGTTCAAGAATGAGTGCACTGAGCTCTTTGGCTGCCTAAAGAAAGTAGTTCAGAACTTTGTTGATAATTTATCATCGGGGGGTGGGGAGGGGGAGAAAACACCACAACCAATCTACTAGAAGCTCATTCTGAACTAACCTTTAAGTTAAATAAAAACCATCTACAGCATTGCAGACCTTTCAGAGGAGAATCCTAAAGCCATAGGACCAATGTTGTCAGGCAGCAGTTGTTAACAGGTTCTCGGCAAGCTGCCGCACCTACCCCTGGCTCATTGTCTCATGGGCTGGAATTTTGCCCAATCTAAAGGGAACTCTGACACTGGCAGCAAGTGCCTGGATCATGCAAGGAAGGAACAAAGCGTGTTTGGCCACAGCTATCGTTTTTCACAGGGGACTGTGCTGACATTTAATTCAGCTCCACAATAATTCTACAATACACCTGTCTCCACACTGTAAAATCACAGAGGAGACTGTAGTTGTAATTTGAGTATGTCCCTACAGGTGCCTATTTTATTTATTTGTATGGGGAAGTTCGGAGTGTTTCTACTTAGCAAAGAGATTCCTCCAATATTCTGAAGCCACAAAGATTAGCAAAAACCCCACACACAACCAACCAAAAAAAAACCAACCCACACCACGCTCCTTTAGTCTCTCCCGACTTGTGATTCAGCCATGTCCTTCCATTTCCAGCTTTCACAAAAGCAAGGTTTTAGACAGCCTCAATCAAACAAACAGGATTCTCGACGTCGGTGGGCTTACATACCTTTTTATTCTTGTGGACAGAGAAGAGATGAAAATAAAAGGATTTAACTCACTCTCGGCATGCACGGTGCAGCGGTTATTTCGGTACAGGACACTGTATTCCCAAAGTTGTATCTCCCTCTACCGGTGACTTTTTGTGCGCTTACCACACGTGACAAGCCCAAAATTAATTTGGTCGGTGTCATGGAATGGTTATTGTTGGCTGCTTGAACAGGAAGAACATGGCAACAGAAGATAAGTTTAAAAATAAATTTATACGTTGGAAGTGGAAATTTTGAAGTTTCATTTTAGGTAATAAAGTTTTCAGCCTTTTTTTTTGGTCAAGGGAATGGGGGAAAGGGAAGGCAGGATGAAGGAAACAAACCCACAGATATTTAAATAGCTGGCACACTAACAGGGATTGCAAGGTTGCTTTCTTCTTTTTTTTTTCCTCCTTTACATGGAAGCTTTTTAACATATCTTCAAAGTTGGGTGATAGCTTTCTCAGAGCTGGGTGCAAAACATGTCCAGTCTGAGCCGCTTCAGGTCATCAGTCTTCAAATTTTTTCCTACTTCATCATAGTGTGAAAATCCCCCTCTTCTATTTCTCACTGCCTGTCTACCAGAACTCATCCACGATTAATCATCACATGTTCAAAACTTCCATTAAGGGTATGCATAGATGGGAGCAGACAACTTAGAGAAGCTTATGAGCTCCAATAACAGTGGCTGGGCTGAGAATTAACAGAATTAAGAGATCAAAGCAGCACGAGTTGCTAAGAGACACTCAAGCAAGACGCAGGTACCTTCTCACTTCAAAAACAGTCATGTGCACCCAACGCCAGAACTCCAGAGAAGTTCCCAGTCAGAGGCACAGGTTGGCTCGTGGAGACCAAGCTCTCCGGCAGGCTCCAGAGGGGAAGATTCAGTTGTGCTGTAAGCTGGGACTTGAACTCAAGCCTCCAGAGGTAACACAAAGCTAATCCATTAAGCTGCTTAGTTTCTACCACCTCATTAATAATGTATCCTCTAAGGCCAAAGGAAAACACAGTATCGGGATGGGGGGGAGGGGAAAAAAAAAAAAAAAATAAAGAGAGACTGTTTGCATTTAAGAATTTAAATCATTTTATTGCTTTACCTGCCATTAGGACAATCTATAACAAAAGGAATATAATATAATATATTAGCACATACAGTAAATCAGACTTATATAGTCAGGTAACAATACAAAAATGGTCCTCTGGTTGACTATAGCTTTCTAGGGCAATAGACTTCATAAATTCGCTAAAGGTGGACTAGCAAAAAATTACTTCTAAAGCCCTGAATGTTAGCTAAGGCAAAACTATGCCAATTGTGGTTTCAAACATATTTAAATTGCACACAAAGGTAAAGCTATAACTGTGATTAATATTTAACTCAGACTTAGCTGATTTATCTTAAAATCTTGTAGGTAAAACTACAAAAGGGAGTAAACAGCAAGCTAAAAAGATGCAGTAGTGAAACTTGATTAGAAAGCCTTATATAAAAAAAATGTGCATTTTTTTTGTGGAGCTCTAACTAGTTTACACAGTTTTTGGTGCTTTAAAGTAATACAAAGAACACATATGAAGAAAAAACCTGGATAGAGTCAAAACTTAAGAAAACAGTTTTACCAAAAAAAAAGAAAAAGGTAGCATTTGCTTACTCCTTAAGGACTCTGGCAGAAATCCTCTACTCAACATCCTCTGAATAGAGAACTCAAACCACAAGCGTTTAAATCCCATTATTGGGATTTCAGGTTCGGAAATACCCTGAAACCTTTTGTAAAGGCTTGATACCCTCAGTATTATTTTGCATCAATTAGCAGGCTCTTTCTGAATATCCACATGCCTGGGAGAAAGTGTGTTGAATTTGAATCCGTATCACCTCAGAAAGGAAATAAAACGAGGGCTCCATCATTAGAAGTAGTTGCACAACAAATGCAAAACTGCTTGCTGTCACTCCCAAATACAAACCTACACTACTTTATATAAATTACAGTTTAAAGGAAACCTTAAAAATTGCCTACCATTATTGAACCGTGGAATTCAGTAAAAACTTTTGGGAAGTATTGGTGCGCACAGAGTAATGGAACACAAAGCTGGTAAATACTGAAATACATTTAAGACTCCGCAACATATTGAACTTGGAAAAAAGAGTGAGTATGAAATACGTGTCATGTAAATTCCATAAGCAAGGAAAGAGAATGCACCTTTTGTATTTAAAATTATGAATTGACTGATTTAAAAACTTAAAATAACTGACTGTTGCAGGAAAGTTAAAACATTCACTTTTTCCTGCCTCACATTCTCTACCAAGAATAATGGCATCTATATAGACCAGCAATCTTGCCACCTGCAACTGATGCTGGCCATAAATACTCAACATTTATTTTCCCTGGTAAAAGGGTCACCTGAACTGATGATCATTTTTTAAGAAGTCAACTGAGGAATACAAAGCAAGCAAGATTCACAGGGAAAATAAAATGTTTGCTTCCAATTTCTACACCAATCTAAGTACTTGAACATTACTAACAGCTGGACAGCTGCACCATTCTTACACCAATCTATGTACTAGAGACTAAAGTTAGGCATTTAATGTAACATTTGGTTCTTGCCACTTTGAACAGGAAGAGTTTTAAATGGCGTAACTATCGCTGAAGAAAGAACAAGAAAAAAAATCGGTTGCGGCAAGTCAGCAAATTAAGTAACAACTGCAGTAGTTCACCAGAACTATTAACCTTGAAAGCTTTGATTTACACTTGACAAAAACATAACTAAGCAATCTTAAACCAGCAGACACAGGAACAACTATACTGTTAAACTCCAGCTGTGGCTTTCTTAGCAGCTGATGCCTCACGATTGAACCCACGATTACAGTACCCAGAAAATTAAAAAAAGAAAACCCCAAGCCCCAAGAAGCTCAGTTAGAAGGGCAGTTCTCATTTGAAAAGAAATACAGCAGATTATGACCACAGCCTTAAAATCTGTCCAACAATTTGAGAAACACCTTTAAAAATTTTTTTTTCCCCTCTCTACTGTCACCTCCTTACTGTGTGGCAATTGGCATGGAGTCAGGAGATCTCTCCCTCGCTGAAGCAAGGCTGCATTTGCCCGAGTTGGACACTCTTGCACAGAGAGAAGCCATAAGAGCAAATGTCTCCATAGAACTTTTTCTATTAATTTAATGGGACAGAGAGCACAGAACTAATATGCTCTAAATTAAAAATAGTGCCATGACAAGCAATTTTTTTTTTCTTTTTTTTAAACAGACAGGAAGCTGCAAATGCCAGTGGCAATGTGGCTCTGCACAAGGGTAATAAAGCAGTCTGCATTCGTGAAGCATGTTTTGGATAGGGAGGAAGGTTTCAGACAGACAGCGATACAAAACTGTTGTACTGCTGGATGTTTCGCTTGAGAATATCCGAGCACGGACCCAGAACACGTTCAAATCGGGGTCGATCAAGCTTTACACATTTCAACAGGCCACGAGCAACAACTGTGGCAGCACGGGGACGGTTCATCAACAGAGCTATTTCACCTAGGGCAACAGGAAAATGTGAACAATGTTAAAAATCACGTGCAAAAGAGCCAAAGAAATTACCCTGTTGTATTGCAAACTGCTACAGGAATTGAACAGAAGATAATTCAGGTTTTAACACTGATCAGAACAAGTATCTATGTAGTAACAGTAGAAGCAACTGTGAAGGCAGTTTAAAAAAAACTACTTGAGTTTTTTTTTATTAAAAAGCCTGTCCACATTCAAGACTCACTGAAGAAGGCCTAAAGAATTTTCAACATTGGTTCTATTTGAGAAAAGGTCATGTTTCAATTAACCATGTATTTTTCCTGGCCAACGAGTAGTTATTTTTCTAATATGTAAGATATGCTACTGTTCAATTCCGATTTTTCTAGGAAACTCAGGACAACAAGATCGTGGTATTCAAGTACAAAACATTAACGCACAAGGCAGAAGTCTTTGACCCATAGCTAGCCAGAATGAAGAATCTGACTTTGCCATGGGGCTGTGGAAGATGAGTATCTTGAAGTGCCATAGGATTCCCATTTTGTAAGTTATGCACAAAGATGTCAAAAGCTTTGTTTCAAGTATCTGTTACAACTGCTAAACAACATATTTGGAAATGGAGCTTTCAACAAGGCCGTTTTCATTAGTGATAACAGCTACCCCTGACATTCCTAGCAACAAGCATGAAAGAAACCACAGCATCACCTTTTGGGTTTGTTTGTTTTTAAGCAGTTGGACTGGTTATCTCCATGTTCAGGACTGAGGAAAGAACTCAGTGCTCCTCGGAGAATAAGTTTGCCCGCATTATCAGAAGGGATGTTCAAAAGAAATGAGAAAAACTTTTCCTCTGTGCCCAATTAAAACTCTTGAACTGACTAGCCTCCAAAACACAGGCTTGCAAAAGAGTAAGTAGGTTCTAAGGGAGAGTTAAACCCCTGGGACAGGTCTACAGCACCCGAACACAACAGTAGAGATAACGTTTAGTTTAAGAGTGGGAAACTCAAGAGGACACATCAAGGGAAGTATTAGAAAAGACTGAAATGACACACACAGAACAAAAATCTAGTACTAAATCCTGAGCTAAGCAGACCTTTGGTCAGATCCAGTACTACGACTGCACTCGACTACACCCCACTCCAGGCCTTGCAACGCAGTATTTGTTGATTACATCATCTACAAAGCTGAAAAACTGAACAGACAACCAGAAGGCTTTAGCAAGAGGACTGCTTAGAAAGAGTAATAAGGAGAGAAGATCTACCTTAAAGATGAGAAAAAAGTTAGGCTTTTTTTTTCTTTCTTTCTTCTTTAGGGGGGGACGGGAGGGGAAGTATTTAAACATTAAATAGTAGGTTCTGAACAGGCTGCTTTGTTTCAGAACGGAAAGCCATTCTTCTTCTGAACCCAAGATCAGGTTGCCAGGAATATCTTGCTATATACTGTTACATTATACTCCTAGAACACTCTGAACATACATATCCAGTCCTTTTCTGAGATCCAAAATAAATCAACATACACTAGACAAGTGATTTAGTTCCATGTGAAGACTATTTCGAAGTCTTCACAAGTAAGTATTTATAATAGGATCTTTCCCTTTTTCTTTGTCAGCACACTTAAGCTTTTTCAAGCCAAAGCAACGTATATACCATGTAACTTTTAGCTAAGTAAGAACACCTTCAACAGAGGAGAAATGTCCCTGATGTGCACTTGGGAGACTGTGTCCAGAGTACCACAGTTTCAGGTGGTACTTTCACCCAGTACAAGGTGCTGACAAAGCAGAGCAAGTCCTGCAGTGCCACCCAGACGGTTAGGGGACTGCAGCACAGGACGTACAAGGAGATGCTGAAAGAGCTGGGTTAGTCTGACCTGGAGAAAAGAAGGCTAAGGAGGGAATCTTATTGCTGTCTTCAGCTACATAATGAGCGATTATAAAGACAAAACCGGAGTGCTCTCTGCACAGTGAAAGGCAGACAGAAAGCAACAAGTTGCAGAACAGGAAATTCTTGTCAGGCATAAAGAAAAAAAAAATTCTCCACAACAGGGCTGGTTAAACAGCGAAAGAAATTGCCCAGAGAGCTTGCAGGATCTCCATTCCTGGAGACACAAAAGACTTGACTGGACACAGCCCTGAGCAACACGATGCAATTTCAAAGTTAGCTCTGCTCAGAGTAGAGAGGTCTGACCAAATCACCACCAAGCCCCTTCCAAATTCAAGTACTTTAGAACAATCACCTTTCTGTGACATGCATGCACACCTGAATGCCAAGCGACTCTAACACTCACCTGACATTGAGTGAAACCACAGGAGTTAGCCAAAACAGTAATTAAGCTAATCCATCCCATCACTATCATCCACAGCAGTCATCAACAGCACAAGTAAAATGGTGACAGTGATGTACGTAATCATAGTTGTCACTACGTAACTCACCAAAATAATCAGAAGGTGCCAGTCTGCCCACTTCAACAAATTCTTCATTTTCTGATCGACGCTGTAACACTGCAGCTGTGCCCTTTAATAAATCACAATAATTAAACAATTGGAACTTCCAGCATCACTCGAAACATTGAATTCCACAGGGAACCAGCTGCTTTGCAGAAACAATTGTTACGATGTCTCAGTCTTTAAAAACCACTTCACAGTCCTTGCAGAGTTCACCAGACTGCTCTATGAAAACAGCTGGTCCCACCTCCCCTCTAAGCATAAAATGTCTCACGTATTTACATATCCGCAGCACTGATTTCTTCCTGTGTTTCTTCATAACACTAAGAATATAACAGTAAGACTAGCCAAAAAAAAAAAAAAGCCATCAAACACCCAGACAGAAGACAATGATACCACTAGCAAGACATTATTAGCTATCTAGAACAGGTCTCTACTCTTCTGAAAAAGATAAACTGGTTTCAGCGAGAAACTTGCTACTTTTTTCCTGGATGTACCGTATGTAAAAATAGCAAAACTAAATATAAGCTTCTGCATGTCCAGCAATATTATATTTCTTTAGCAATTCTCTACAAGTACATTCTTACACTTCGTTTTTCTCCAAGTGTCTATTTAGGGGCAGAATAAGTCATGTTAAAAAAAGTAAAGTTCTAAATTTGACCTTTTAGTTTTGACCTTACTTACCTCCAAGATAATGAAGAACTCATCTCCTGGCTCTCCCTGGACCACAATCTTTTGCCCATCCTCAAACTGTACCGGTTCCAACGCATCAGCTACCGTGAGACGCTCCCACTTGTCCAGAGATTCTACAAAGTTAATAGTTCATTAAAGAATTATCTTTTCAAGGCACAAATTATACTTTTTGTTCTGTCCTTATACAGAGGTCAACCTATTTCTGGCTACATTTGTGCATCAGATATCAAGAATTGAATTAGAATTATTTTGGAATGATGCAGAAAAGCAGTACAGGCTTTGCAATCACTTTTAACAGACTACCACAACAGCCTGTAATCGTAATAATGCTGGACAACACCTTTATTACAAGATAGCAATTTATTCCACTTCAGAACAAAAATCTTCTCACTTACCCAATATAGATACTTTACTAAGGAATTCCTCATACATCTTTCTCTTTCTCAATGTACTCCCCTACAAAAAAAAAAACACCACTAAGTTTTTTCTACTTCATGTTTTACACGAGGCTTCAAATAAAACTTAAGACAAAAATCTATTTAACCAGACATACTGCATCCTGTCTCACAGACCCCAAACCCACAAGACTGTTTTCAAATTTCATTATTTCAGTAATATTTCAGAGTTCAGCAACCTTCATAAAGTACTTCGCATTCAGTGCAGCCTTAGTGTTTCTTAAATGCGTTCGTACTGTATAACCTTACCAAAATTCACAAATATGCTCAAATTAGTTACAACTGTTGTACACACGCACTGCTTACCAGTAGCAAGCTAAATAGAGAGCAGGATCAAAACATCTGACAAGCTAACCAGTAGATATTACATTTTCAGTCCAGTTTAATATTGCATTGGTATTGTTTTGTTCACTAATGCAAGATTCCCCAGGGCCCCCATGCCTGATAAACGTATGCTGAGTGATCAACTTTCTGATTACAAAAGAGATAGCAGGATTTTGAATAAATAACTCCAGCAAAGGATATAGAAGGCAGAGATAGAAGGTCAAATGACCACTGTAAGTTGAGTGAATAGTAAAACCAAAAGCGTAATTCCAGGTTAGCACACACCTACTTGAGTCAATGGCATATCAGCTAGAGAAATACTTGCCATCAGGATCCTTCTATAGCTATCTCTATCAATGCCCCACAACTTCACATTTGTCTTCGCTTTGACAGTCGCAGCACGGGGAGTCCCATATATAAGGGCAAGTTCTCCAAAGCTTCCACCCTCACCAACGCTGGTTGCCCACTCGTTGTTCACATAAACCTGAAAGGCAGTACATGGTGATAAGCCAAGATCCACGGTGTCAGAGACAACAGGAAGCTCCTGCCACCCCATATTTCCTTTACGGTAAAGGGAAATTCTCACGTCTGTACAATCAGAGTTGACCATTTCAGGGTTTCATCAACACTTCACAGCCAACCCCAGTCCCATCCACAATTTTTACTTTCCTCGACAAAGGGACTCTTTTCTACGTCATATGCACAGAGACTACACACGTAGACTCCCGAGATCGTTTGATAGGAAATAAAATCTCAACAAAGTCTCTGTCAGAGAAAGCTATGGATTAGTTGGACTGGAAAATAAAAAGCCTGGTCATTCTTAAAGCCTATCCCACACCTCAACTAGACACCACCCCGCATTTGTAAAGCATTAGTACTGTATTGGTGTCTGAATCGTTCATTTTGAAACTCAACACAACTCACGGTCTGTGCAGCCAGACTGAGCCATTAAGGAGTAAAGAGGCTCCAAAGCAAAATAAGCTTCTATAAGTAAGAACTTATTATGAGAAAAGCTGCTAAAGGAAGCACCTGTACAAGAGTACAAATATCAGACTATTCCTCTGCTAGGGATGAACATGTCATTAATAAACTACCAATAATGCTTACATCCATTTCTCCTTGATCAACGACATAGAAGTTATCACCTTCATCACCTAAAGAAGAAAAAAAAATTTGAATACACGCTAAAGAGAGTAACGCTACACAAGCATTCATGCCTCACAGAACTGGCATCTCTGCCAACTTTGATGTTTAGAATCTAATAAGGTTGGCAGGGACAAATTTTGCACAGCTTACAGGGTGAAACTTCACATTTTGCTGATTGCACACTCCTCTCAGCCCTGTGAAAGAGGACATCTACTGGTATGGGGGAGATCAGCAGCATTTCCAGGATTACTGGAAAGGTGTACCGGATCCATAAACTGACATAACGTGTTCTACAGAGCCATCAAATGACAGTCTTTCCAATAGATAACAATGAAACCACATCTTCCTACAGTTGCTCCACTCCTCACTTTAGTATGAGCTGTGCTTCAGGGAACATAACAAGAAAGGGTCACTGCATCTGGACAATGTTTTTATTTTCAAAAAAACCCCCAAAACTACCAAGAGCACTAGGCCAGAGTCTGCTCACCACCTCCCACTTACTCATCAATGTAAACACTGTCACTTGCCTTGCTGTATGACAGTCTCTCCTGCAATGTAAGTGACGGGGAACATTGCATCAAAGATGTCACTGAAGAAAAGGATACCAGGATTAGACAAATGCCTGGACACTGCCATGCATGCATCCATACATCTGCACCTCCAACCCACCACTCCCTTTTCCTATAGCCTCTGTATGGTTCCACTGACTGTTGTAAAGAGGCTGTGCAGCTTTGTACGTTATGACACATTTAGCTCTTAAGTCTGCACTTTAAGAACCTTTCTTTAGGACTACAAAGATTTATTCCTACCTTCTTTCGTTGTCATCAAGATGGGCAAACAGCACATTCTTCTCAATAGCTTTTGCCAAAGCAGCCATAGTCTTATAATCTTTTGGAATAACCTAGGATAAAATCAGAAAAAGTAACGGATTCATTTTTGGAAGAAAAATTTCTGCATTCCCCTGGGTAAATAAATCATTCAATTCCTACAAAACACTGGCTGAGTTTTTCCAGTTTCTTTCAAGCACTATATATCTAAAATCAAATACAGTCAATGTTTGTAGCCAGTTTATGTAGAAAGTAAATAAAATCTTGTATTATTTTATGCAACTCTAAAAGCATCATTCCATGCTGAGTTTGTAAGGTTTTTTGCAAGAGTACAAGCATCTGTTCCACCTGCGTTTTCCTATGAATAGCAGCAAGTCTGCTCTGCCATTAGGCTAAACATAATGTTATTGCAGCTGTCGAATAACTGGAAGCACTTTGTTTATATATATAAACTATATAAATATATGTACATATAAATATATATTACTTCAAAAGGAACTGATCTATGTTATACGTAAACGGTTTAATTGCGTGACAGTTTATTCTAACCTCCAGTTAAACACCTATACACACAGGTCTGCTTTTTACAGTTATCACAAGACTTAACAGCTACAGGAGCTGTGTTATTTAATACACTGGATAGAAGGTGGTCTTAGATAAACCCGTGGCTTGTAGATGCAATTTTTAGCAACGTTTAAAAGTTAGAGCACCTTTCTAACATAAGATGCAGCATCCTCTTCTGTATAGACTTCTGCACTGATGGCCCCACGCCTTCTTCGACCCTTAACCACAGGGTTCATAGGAGGAGGAGGAGAGATTTCATCCTCCCGGGAGTCTGAGCGTGAACCAGACTTCTGTTGATTCAACAACTGTTTTGTTTCCTCCTAAACAGGAAGGAAGACATCTTTGTGTCACATAATCCAGTAAAGCAAAAGAGCCATTACGTATTATATTCCAATTTAGTCTGCCAGTGCAAGGGAGCTTCCTGTGTACTATTACTCCCACATTAAGGCAAACAGGAGACTAGAGCAACCAAGATCAAAGGCCTTTCAAAATAGATGGTAGATATGCCTTTCATTCATAACATTCATATCACAATGGTGTTTATTTTAATAAGTTACACTAATAGTTTAATAAATTAAGAAGTATAAACAAGTTGATTCTACTTTCCGCTACTGTATTCAACAGGCGACGAAGAAATTCTGCGAATGCTAAAGACATTTTCCCAACTGTAAACCCAGCAGTTCTTTCCCCTCAGCTGCGAGCTGTTAAGCCTTTTTTGATTCGAAAGACAGAAGAGCAATTCCTCAGAAATCCATGCTACATAAGAAGCTTTTGAAACAAGGTCAAGTCATGGACCAACTCGATACTCGATAACCAACAGTTATTTTAGGAGAAAGAAATATGAACGCTGCTTACAAAAGAGCTGAAGGAAGGATGCTAGAGGCCAAACAGTAGGTTTTTTCTGCAAGCCACAGATTTGTCAGCGTTGCACAACATTATACATTTTCCTTATTTCCCTCAGTTACTTGTTGTGCTGTGTTACAGTGATATTGCAGAAGACTTGAGTATTTAAAATAAAATGAAGTCTAACTAATTTCACACACAGAAATTTGATTCTTGTACCAGAAGATTCACCTTAATCTAATAAAATCAGATTAAAAACAAAAATAAAAAGAGCCAAAGCATTTGCATCATAACAGCTCAAGTGACTTTCTCCCAGTGTTAAGGAAACAGGGTTTTGTGACATGCCTTAAAAGAACAAGGAGTCATCTGTTCTCTGGGAGCTCCCGGCACTTTTAAAAGCTGGGTTTGTCCCAGTGTCCTTGATGAAGCCGTCCCCTGCCCAGCTGGGCAGCTTGCTGCTTGGCTGCCACGCTCCACTCCGGAGGTGCACAGAGGCTATGTATAACAACAACACTTTGAGGAAAGAGACATCAGATAACCATTACAGTGAGTTTACATTTTACACCTCTCAGATGGCCAAAGAGCAAGAACTGATCTGTCGAATTACATTTCACTTCCTGCCTTTTGCCCATTGATAAAATAGCGCTACATTTCAAAACGATGGGGGCAAAACATATTTAAAACCTTGTTTCTATCTCCTGTTTTTAGAGAAACAAGTCTCAACTGAGATGATGTTAAAAATAGCTGGAGCAGCAGTAAGTGTTCGGTGTAGAGAGTGCCTCTCTACAAAGCGGGCAACACCACCAACCACAGAAATATACTGTTCGTTCATAGACAGAATACTTAACCCATTAGAAAAAACTTGACACTTTTTAAATCAGTGAACACCAGCTGCTGTATTTTTTCCAGTCTCATGTAAAATATAAAATACTGAAATCCTGTACTTTCAGAAATAGCAGCACTTTAGCAGCATTTAGCTAGGGAGCTGTGTATGAAAATAGTGTTCAACAAGAGACTCGCCAAGGTAATGGCCCACTCAAGGAACAAGGAAACTGCACTAATAGAAAAAGTACAACTGGTAACTTCTGCCTTATCTGAGATTTAACGTTACTATATTAAAAAGAAGTATGATAAGGTAGGGCATGGACACAGAAATCAGTTACAGGAGGGTAAGATAAGACATTAACTTAAAATATACCGGCTCTTCTAAACAGTCATATACACGCTCATCAAGAGGAAGATTACCCCCGAAGGAGCCAAATGACTATATGTTCACATTACACATCGGAAGACAACAAATATTATCTTTCCTGACAAGTAAGAAATGGTTATTAATTCCATTTAAATTATTACAAGTAAGAAACATTAAAGAGATGGGATTTCACATACTCATATTTTAAGACTATCAGCTACTGAAGACAACCTTCACAATTCCAGAATTATGTTTTACACTGTATAGTCCAGCATCTGGTAGTTGTCATCACACCAGAAAGTCTCAACTTATTCTGGTTAATTTTGTTTTAATTTATATCAGCTCTCTACATATTTAAAAAAAAAAACAAAAAAAAAACCACCACTCAGAAGCTTAAAAAAGCAGTGTTAAAAGCTCTGTCATAAATTCACTACTGCAGAGTATATCCTTCTTAACTACCATGTTTTGCAAAAGAAACACTTAGGAAATAGGAAAATATTCAGGTATTTTGGAGGCAGGGCAGGTGGTGGGGAACAGGTACAGTGACTAGATGTCAATCACACTTCATAATTCCAGCTTTCTATAAAGCCTAATACGCACATAACTGCATTACACACAATATTTCAAACATACACTTATTCCAGGGGACAGCCATGCCCAATATCCAAGATTCATCTGGCAGGCAGTAATAATGATCTCTACATTAAATTTCCATAGCTCAAACTACGTTACACAGCCAAGCACAGCACTGGATAGCTATTAGCTTTTAGTATGCATTGGTGTTACCAGACACGTTTGCACAGCAAAGAGAACAGAGGCCTTAGTACACCACAAACAGATAAAATAAAAACATTTATACAATCAACGTGCAGTAATTAGATTCATGTAACAGCTTTCATAACTCAGAAGAGGACATCTGAATTCCTACAGTAGCTACAACGATCTCAGAGGCAGTAATTTTAAGGTTTCTGAACGTAAATTCAAAAGCATGTTTAAACGTCTTCAATGTATTTTAATAACATGACAGTGAATCAGCTCTGCGTGTGTGCGCTGTGGAAGAGATGACTTGTCAGGATAACAAGAGAAAATAGTAACCTCGCTTCAGTTTTAAATGGTTTTCCTTCAAAATTCAAGTCTTTAAAAAAAAAAATACTGTATCTCAACCTCAATTTCATCCAGCCTAACAGATGAACAGATTTAGAAAGTATTGAAAAGTTGCTCTGCTTTATTAAAGATGTAACAAACATTACTTCTGGAGGGTGAAGCAGATTCCATTTTAAACATTTTTGCTCTACCAGACCTAAGTACCAGGTTAGAGCTGGTTAATAATAGTACTTAACATTTGTGCTTTCCAGACACAGATGTCAGCGGAGTTTGCTAACGTAGCACAGGATGTTCACTGTTCTGTTACTTGATAGTTATTAAGGTACCTCGTTACCTGGTTAAACTAAGACCAATCCATTAGACTGAATGGTGAAATTACTTAGAGAAAGCTGTAGCAATTTTTAAATTCAAGAAGGCAAGAAGAAAAATGCTACTGTTTCACTTTTAGCTATAGCTGCACTAGTGGGCACGTGTAACCCACGCCAATGCAATTCATAAAAGACCCTGACCAAAATTGTAAGAGTAATTTAAGGGGAAAAAACATTACCTAAGCAGCTTTATATTCAGCTTCCTTATAGGCTGACAGCGTACATAGACAGCCTATCTGCACCAGAATAAAATCATCAAGAGTTACTCAACTCCAGAATAAGTGTGATGAAGTTCAGAGCTAGACTTGCTAGTCTAGCTAGCTAGCAACTAGTCTTGCTAAAAACAAATTAGGTTTCCCAATACTGCATGTTGACCATAAGTCCACTACACAAAAGCATCCAAATATTCCTATTTTACATCCCCACCTATGGATTGGTTTACAATCTATTCTAAGTGCAGTAATGCAGTTTACTTTATAAAGTTTTGTATATCAACACTTGTGGTGACATTTTAAAAATTACCAATCTATCAGTACTTAGAAACTCGCGAATCCAAGGTAGAGAAGGAGGCACGGTAACAGGCAGGGACAATGGATTTTTAAGAACCTGATTACTATGTGGTTTGCTGCTGGTATTCTCTCCGAAACAGAATGTACTCAAGATGCAACCACACACACAAAAAAAAAAAGTCAGATATATGATAAGAGTTCTTGTTCATTTAATAAGCAAAATGTTCCTCAAATACATTGTGAGTATAGGAGGTTACCTTGCAGCATTTGGTCACTTTCTAGTATCTACCTTGAACACTTCTATTAAAACATAATTTCCACTAGACACACTTATGATCTCTAGTGTTAATTTCTTTCTTCCTTACATCAGCAATTAGTAACTAGCTAGAATTAAAAAAAAAAGAAAAAGATACATCTCCCATATTCAACAAGTACTGAAAGCAGCACCTGCAAACGACTGCTGTACAAGCTCACAGCTACATTATTTACTAATGGTGTATTCTGAATAGAGTCGTATCTAACCTTTCCTCTGCATTAGCCTTTAAAACCTCCCATTTTCATAGCAGCTTCTTTTCCTATCCTATTTCAATATATAAAATGAAGAGTTCAAAAGAACATGAAATGATACGACCACTGAGATGATAAAATGGTCTCCATTCCCAAGATCCCAGAATGCTTCCAACAACAACAACAAAAACACCAGAGACCCTAAGGACAAACGCAAGAGGAACAACAAAGCAAAACACCAACACTGAACTCCCAAGAGAAGGCAGAAACAGGCTTGCTCTCCTAGAGAACTGGAATGAAAATACTTCTGTCTGACTTCATCTAGGCCTGGGTAACTACCACTGGCCTACTACTTCTCTGCTGTACCCAAATTACTGTAATTGTCTGCATATAAGAAACCAAACGCCTGTCGCCCGTTTCTAACCAAGGTCAAATACCACGGTTATCTCCTAGCTACAGACAGTATGCTATCCATTAGATTCTATGAGTAAGCATTAGATGGGGATTACATCTGCATCCCAGCTGGGTAAGTCTCCTTGTCAGCTTATGTTCTGCCCTACCTGCTTTGTTACGACAGAGGTGCTCTTACACCATGATCAACTGGCATAAACTACTGGAAAATAGGATTTGTCTTCCAAAAACATCAGGTCCAATTTCAAACGGCCCATACGAACACTGGTTCAAACCTGAAGCTCAGCCTCTAAATCACAGAGATGATGTAAATTTAGGTTGTTCCACTCTCCTTCCCTCCCACTATGTATTTTTACCTTCTCCAATCTTTCAAAGTATTCTCTGAGGAATCCCATAGGTCTTTCAGGTCTCACTGTGCATAATTGTACAATGCAATCCTTCAGAAGTTGCTGGATGTTGTGTTTTTGGACGTAAAGTTCACATTCCCGAAGACTACGTTCCTCCTCGCTGCTGCTGCTGCTAGAAGCTGCCATTGCTGAAGATAAGAGAAAGAGAAGGTTAAATAACTAGTGGAGACAAAGATGCTGCTGCTCTATATAGTCAGGCATGTTATGCTGCATTATCATCTTACTGATATCACAGCATAAAACTACCTTTATCTGTAAGGCTAGTAACTAAGCTAAATCATGAAAGAAAAAGCTATGAATTTATTTAGCACCTGGAAAGAAATTAAAAAATCTCAATGCTCTACAGCCACAGGCACAAAAGTAAAAGCATTTGATTGAGCTGGAAAAGCTTCAACTCAAGCCCTGCGAGCACTCAAAGTCAGGGAAGTTTCTACCTAAACTTTCTGCCGACTAAACCTGGTATTTCGTGGGACTGGAGGCTCACTTCATGAACAGAGCTGTGTGGTCTGTATGGGGTCATGTGGATGACGACCAGGTGGGTGGAAGCTGGGAATCCGAGAGGCAAGTATGAAAAGCATTAGGAAGTGAAACCCAAGGTTGAAGCCAAAGCCAGTTTGCCAAATGCCAAGGCAGAGTCCGCTAACGGAAGTTATGGAATTAGGGGCGTTACTCCTAAAAAGCTACTCTCCAGTTTAAACCGGTCCATACTTCATAACTATCTCTGTGCAACCCCCAAAAATATTTCTTCAACTGTAAATAATCAAGAGTACATCTTTAAACGCATCTGTTACGGTGCCAGGTTTTCAAAAGACTTCAAAATCATAGTATCAGCTGTAACACTTTCAAAAATGTTCTTAAGCAGGTTTTTTCCCCCCTTTCAGGCTATAGAACCGTTTCAAAATACATTTTTACATATATATAAACATTTCACGTCATTTTTGTCATAAAGCAATTAACACTGAGACAGCTGAAGAAATAGGAAAGAATTTCTCAGGGCATTTTTGATGAAATATAAAGAAAGTTACCTGGTACAGGAACAGTGGCAACAGCTTATGAATATGCAGTAGATATGTTGATCCCAGGATCAGCTTTTGAAAAGGAAAAAACGGATTCAGGCAAAATAATCTTGAGAAATGACAAGTCACTCAAAAGCCAAGCGGTGCAGTCATATTGTGCGTTTTATCCTACTGAGGCAGCAGATGGAGAAACACAGGCCACGCAGGCAATATAACACCGTGCTCCTTTGAATTACACTACTGGAGATTACAGGAGGACTAGAGCTAATATGGAATTGCTCACACTTCAAACAGGTTTCATTCTTGTCACAGTTAATCCCCGCATAAGTATGCACAGACAGATGTATTATGCGTTGCATAAACACCAAGCATGGACTTCACATGGCCTGAAAAAGTGCCTTAAAGTTCTCCAGTTACTTCTTTTGTTTTGACAACTCGCACAGTGAAGGTCAGTGCTAATTAGCAGCCCCAGAGAAACTCGGTGGCTCCATGACAGCCTACAAATTAGCATCTATGGAAAAAGCATCACACTGCTGATGGACAGCAGACACGGGCCACGGCTGCTCACGAGAACAGCAAGACCAGTACAGAAAATACCAAAGAAGTAATGAAAACTCCGGCATTTTACATAGTATTTTTTCTGCACATTGCAAACCCGAAGTTTTCCAGAGCACGGCTGCGCTCAGGCTGCCGCGAACCGCCCGGGCCCGGCCTGCCCGCCCCGGGGCTGCCCTGCCCTGCCAAGCCAAGCCCGCCCCTCACCGCAGCGCCGGGGCTGCTGGCCGCTCCCCGGAGGCGCCGCCGCCGCCACGGCCCAGCGGTGCGGGCGGGCAGCCCCACGGCGACAGTAACGACAAGGCGTTCCCGGGGCGGGGGGACAACCCCCCCTGCCGCCCTATGTCGGGCCGGGGAATCGTTTTTATCGTCCGAACGGCTCCGTCCCCAGCGCCTGGAGGCGGCGCCCGGCGCGGCCCGAGAAGCCCGCGGGGGCCCCACGCAGCGCGGCCTCTCTCCCCCCTCGGACACCGGGCCCCCAGCCAAGGCAGGAAAGGGGACTCTGCCCGCCCCCTCAGCAGGCCCGGGGGCTGCCGGCTCCGGGCCGCTCCCCTCAGCAGGGCCGGCCGCCGCCCCCAAGGCCGCAGGCCTCCCGCTCCGCGCCCTTCCCGCCCGGCCTGGCCTTGCCCCGCCGCCCCCTCAGGGGCTGCTCCGCCGGGCCGGGCACCGCCGCTCACCTGGCGCGGGCGGCTCCGCCGGGCCCTCACCGCCCCCCGCCCGTCCCGGCCCGCCCGCGGCCTCAGCGACAGCAGCAGCGGCGGCGGCGGCTCCCACCGGAAACCAACTGGCCCGGCCAATCACCGCCCGCCGTGACGTCAATGCGCCTCGCTCTCACCCGGAGCCGTCGCCGCGGTAACCTTAAAGGGGCAGCGCAGGGCGCCTCTGCTCCAACGGGGCGACGGCAGCCCGGGGTAGCGGGGCGCCTCGCCGAGCGCCGCCTGCGCCTTTAAGAACGGCCGGGCCGCTGAGGGGAGCGCGCACCGCGGCGGGCCGGGCCGTCCCCCCGGGGCCGCTGGGTCACCGCGGGGCCCGCGGCTCGGGCTGGGGAAGCGGATGGGGCGGGCTCCCTCCCCGGGCGGAGGGAACCCGCCGGCTCCGGTAGCGGGGCGCCCGGAGGAAGCCCGCGGTGCCCGTGCCCTGGGTAGGCCTTGCCCGGAGTGACTGACCGAAGTCCCGCTCAGCGGCGCTTGCGGAGAAGGACGCTCGGGCCGGCCGTGCGGGGCGTCAGTTCACCGGCGATTCCCGCAGCGCTGCCCCCAGCTCCGGGTCCTCGGGCACGGAGCTGCTGGAGCGGGGCCGGAGGAGGCCACGGAGAGGGTGGACGCCGCTTCTGTGAGGAAAGGCCGAGAGAGCTGGGGGTGCGCAGCCTGGAGAGGGGAAGGCTCCGGGGAGAGCTTATGGCGGCCTTTCAGTGCTTAAAGGGGCTTATAAGAAAGATGGGGACAGACGTTTTAGCAGGGTCTGTTGCGACAGGACAAGGGGGAATGGTGTTACACTGGAAGAGGGGAGATTTAGACTAGATATAAGGAAGAAATTTTTTATAATGGGGGCACTGGTTGCCCAGAGAGGCGGTAGATGCCCCGTCCCTGGGAGCATTGCAGGTCAGGTTGGACGGGGCTCTGAGCAGCCTGATCGAGTTGAAGATGTCCCTGCCCACGACAGGATAACCTCAAAAGGTCCCTTCCAACCCAAAGTATTCTATGATATAGTGGTGGATGCTGGTGAACATTGGTCACGACACTGCTGGGTGAAGGAATCAGGGACTGTTAAGGGGGGGAAATAAATTGTATTAAAGTTTGGCAAAGATTTCACTATAACCGATTTAAAATCCACGTGCAGAATTATTTCATATGTCTTCATGGCTGAGATGAGCCCATGGAATCCCTTCACTTTGCATACGTACAGCCTGTAAGAAGTCACCGGAGATCTTGGCTGTGCTGGCAGAGACACAGCCCCCGTGCAAGGACTTGGGAAAATGAGCCCCAAATCCTGCCTCTGCTGATCTCCCTATAGCTGAGAAGATAACTCAGTTTTAGACTCAATGTTACAACTGCTGTGGGAGCATTTACACCAAAATTCATCAGTGCCTAACTCATTTGGGAGAATCATATAACACACAACACACATATAACACACAAAATTATTCCAGTAATAGATATTTTGAGATTAGAAGCTATTGATGTTTTTTGCAATGACATAACAAGCTATCAGGAACTATCTGCCATGGTATTTCTTGTTTACTAGTTCTCATATGAAAGAATAAAGGATAACAGCTTAGGTGTAGATCTTAGATCTGCATTTACACCAGACCAAAGCTAGCCCCTGAGTTCACATTCCTTAAATGTTTGATAGCCTCTGTCTGTTATGAGTTAATTAGAAGCCAGGGTCCAGGATTTTCTGACACTAAGCCAAAAACTGGAACTTTTACAAAAAATATGAGTTGTAAGGAACCATTAATGTTTGTTAAATACTGTCAGAGTACAGTATTAGTAAATATCAAATCTACCTGCTCACCTGGTAACACAATATTTCGTTCTGTAACTGAAGACTACTAGAACTTTCTGAACACTGGAAAAGAGTTGTACATTCCCTCCTACACACTTTTTTTTTTTTTTGCTTTTTATCTTCCCTTTTTGCAAGCTGTCTGCTACTGTCACATCTCCCTCCTCCTTGTTTGGACAAGTCCTGGTGCTGTTTTGGGATAGATCCCATCTGGAACAAAGATCAGACCTGTACGTAAAACCTGTTCTGCAACGTTCTCTTTATTAAGAAAACAAGTATCCTGTGGTACAGCGTGCCCTTGATGCAATCCTCTCCTGAGCTCTGGAGCCAGAGAGTTCAGATGGCAAGGCGGGAGCATAATAAAGGGAACAGAACAGGCTTTCAAAAGGAGCCTTGTGATGCCAACCTGAGGTCCCTCTTTTAACTGCATACAGCTCCTTCACCGTGAGTCAGCACCGATTTATCTTTGAAAGTTAAATCATGCTTCTCATAAGCATATGTTCGTACATACTCATGTTAATTCTTACACTGTTAAAGACGTAAGAGAAATTAAAAACAAACAAAGCCCTATTCCATTTGGTCTGGTCTGAATTACAGTCAAACCCTAGTCTTAACTGCCTAATTAAATAATAAACATTCCTGAGTGAATAACTTGCATTACCGTCAGCGCTATTCCCACAACTTTCGTTTCAAACAATTTTATGCATTGGAGTTTCTCATGAAGCAATCCGTTGCCTGAGGCTGCGGCCGCTGAGGAGCGGAGGAGAGCTGCCCAGACTGCCAGCAGAACTTACCAACGCAAGCACAAGAGACACAGTGTGACGCAGCCCGCGAGCCACCACGAAGAGGGTAAGGTGGGGACCATGCTTTCACAGAGCTGTACTAGCTGCTTTTAGTTACATTTAATAAGAACTCCATAGAATCATTTTTCTAATTCAGTTTCATCTCCTATCTTGCAGCAGAGGCTGTCCTAAAGCACCGTTTTATTTGGGTTTTAGACAAATCTAGAAGTCAGTCCTGGTTCGAACCCCAATGGCAAGGGCCAAGGGTTAGCATGGTAGTGATTTCAGTGATGGTAACCATCGCATGTCCTTGGTGGTGGGACATTCAGCTTCCTAGACTGGTAAATACCGGCAGAGTCTGAGCATGGGTGAGAAGAGATGACTGCCCAGGCAGGGGCTGTCAGGCATCATGTCGCAGCATGGACTTGCAGAAGGTGCAGATAGGACTTCCTGAATTTAGCAGCCTGACTGCTCTCATTTTTAAACCAAGAAACACTGCCCGAAGTATGATATTTCTTGGCAGACTCTGGAAGAAAATATCCAAAGATACTTAGGTCCTTCCAAGTTAAGAGGAGTCGGCTACCTAACTACCTTGGAGAACCTGGACCAGTATGTCAACTCATTTTTGTAAAGTGCTCTGCTGTTAGGTTTCTGTATTTGGCCACTTCTGTCTCAGCCTCATAAGGAGCAGTCAAAAGCACTATTTTCATGATTAAAAACAGCAGCCCTCCTCAAGATCATCGCAAGTCCTTCATCAACTGACGATAATGCCACCTCATCATTCTCAGACATTTGGATCATCTCCATTCTGCGTTAAGTCATGTAGGATACATATTCCCGGTCTTGTAAAAGACCAATAAATTTGTCTGTAAAAAGCATCTGAAATATCCCAAGTGGGAAGATAATTTGTTTGCTTTTTAACAAAGCTTCCCAGAAGTTCTTACAAAGACTAAATTTATTACTCTAATTTTTATGGTGCTATTTATCAACATGGTGATCAACAGTAATAGAAGCTAAGAATGGTCCCTGGGAAGGAAAGAAGTCAAGGCTTTCTATTCTGCTTACCACCATGCAATCATATAAACCCCACAGAGATACTGACTGACTCAGTATTATCCTGCAAGCATAAAGCATTGCAGCATTGACCGAGGATGTAAATGAGAGCACACTGGCACGGCGGGCTAGCCGAGGGGAAGGAGATCCAGGACAAGGTAGCCGGGTGAGAAGGCTGTGCGTGGAAGAGCGAGGATGACAGGGAGAGGGCACAAGGAGCAGTGTTAAAGGGGTGTGAAGAGCAGCTTGAAGCTGAAGAGGCTGAGGAGTCACTGGATCCATCTGAAAGGAAAATGGAAAAAAAAAAGAAAAAACCATAGAACACTAGGCCAGAAAAAATACCTCCATGAGCAATTGCCCTCTGCCAGGAGTAACAGCGGGGCAGTGACTGGGGAGCTCAGGGAAGAGAAAGTTATGAGCCAAGATGAGAAATAAGAGCATACAAGAAGTTTATCCCTGCTGTGTGCATAGAACAAACAAAAATCTTCCTGATAGGTACTTTAGTGGCAGCAAAATTAACATGGCCTGTGGGTATCTGCTGTGCTGCACAGGAGTTATAACAGCAGGGTTTTCCACTGAAGATACCATCCAACAGTATCATGTTCTGCCCATGAGGTACCACCATCTCGGACAAGCCACTGGGATTGAAAGCAAATGAGTCAAACAAGTGTTGGATTGAAACAGCCAATGTTTGTCCCACACACACAGTTTNGGGGTTGGGTTGGCGGTTGGACTCGATGACCTTAGAGGTCTTTTCCAACCTTAGTGATTCTGTGATACAAGCAGGGTCCAAAGAGGCGCAGCCCAACATGCAACACTCTTGATCGCAGTGACTGCTGCATGTGCACTGTCTTGGGGTGGGGGGAGTGAAGCAGCTTTATGGTACAGAACCCCATCGTGACCTGTTGCCATGGGCTAAAAACCACTCTGGACCCTGAAAGATGGTGCGTGGCAGCTGGCTTTGGTCTTGCTGCACGTCACCTCGGCAGACAGTTGTGTGAAACGGTCCCCAGTGCTGAACGAGTTTGCTTTGAGCAGCAGATCTCAAATCATTTCCATATGTTACTTTGAAGAAGAAAGTGACTGGTAAGACTCAAAACAGAGTAACCAAGAGCCAAGAAACAAAATGCCCCGAAGTGCCCAGATCTTACAGATAGGCCAGTTGGGGAATCCATTTACATCTGCAAGACGTGCCTGCTGCAACGCAGCCCTTCACACACTCAGCGTGGTTCCCAGCTGGAAGGCTTCCAACACCCAAGGGGCAACGCTGGGAACATTTTACCTCCCGAGTAAATGCTAAACAGCTCAGCAGGGCGAGGGAGACAGTGCAGCCAGCCGGGGTGCCCTCATCATCTGAGATATGTCACACAGCTCTCCTGTGTTTGCTTAAGGACGGGCTCAATGGCACTTTGAAAAAGCCATGATACCCTGATTAAATTCTAACACAGATAATTGCCCGCCATCCAACCGTGCTTAACTTGAACTCAATGTTCTCTCTTTCTTCTGACCTAAGGAGTTGTGTCTAGACCAGCAGTTAACCTGCACCTCAGCAGTGGGGCAAGAAGTTCTAAGCACCCTCCTGAAAATGTTTATTGGAAACTTCTTGCTTAGGCATCTATGCACAAGTCTGAAGGACTTCAGGGACTCTCTCTCCTCAACTCGGAGTGAGGACAGGGATTAGCACAGTGGGAAACAGGCAGGTCAGAGTGCTGAGCTGCCTCACAAGAGCTGGGAGATAGAAAACAGCACCCGAAGCACTGCAAAAAAGACCCTGTGAGGTTCAGTCCTCCAGAGAGAGGGAAGGAGATGGGGGAGAAGCAGGTCTTTGCCTCCTGCAATTCGGATGCGAACCATCTTTGCTTTGCATCGTTAACTTTACACAACCTCTGGGCTGCTTCGGCAGTTCGTGAACTGCCCAAGCATCTGCAAATGTCATTCTTGACTTTAAGATCTCTCTGACGCAAACCGAATTAAAGAGCAAAGAGACAGCATGCAGCTACTGTTGACTTCTTTTCCAGGAACAGAAGTGAAATACTACCAGTGTTTGTTTTGTAATAGAATGTAAATACCCCATTGAAAAGAATCCTCAGTTGCTGTGCTTTTAACACAGAAGCAGTCTGGGGAGAGCTCCCTCTCCGAGCATCATCTGTGACACAGTTCTCTTGCAAGATAAATGCACACATAAAAGCTTTCAAAACAGCCATTTGCTTATGTGCTTGTCTCTGAAAGCAGGTGGCAAAGTAAACACATCATGCAGTCGGTCAGATCCACTATTCTTGGTCTGGACTGACGTCCAAACAATGTCTGGACCGACATCTAACAAACTGGCTGCAGAATCAAACGATTTCTGATGCAAGTTTCTGCTTCCCTCCCCCCAAGATAATAGAACATTTTCCCAGATGGAAGGAACACGCTTTAAAAACAATAGGTCTTTGAAATGTCAGCTAAGACTTGCTTGGCATGTGCTGTGTGCCACAGGAATATGATATAGCCTTTTTCATTCTCCAACTGTAACCCTTCAAACCGAAGCAGCAAGATTATTAAGAGATGCAGGTCTATTTCCTGCTCTGCTACCGATTTCCAGCCTCTCCTGTGGCAGTCTCTTCGCCTCACTCCATCTCCGCTTCCCTCAGCGGGGTGAGGATAAAAGCGCTTTCTGGGCTGAGGATGAAGCCAAGCTCATGAGATGCTCGCGTGCTCCAATAACGGGGATCAGTAGTTGAATTACTTGAACAAGGTGTAAGCCCGTCACGAGAACTGATTCAGTATGGTTTGCAAGAGAAATCATGAAGCTGCATCCACGTGAAGTTGGAGGCTATGGCTAGCAGCGGCTACGGTTACCTTGGCTCTGTAGCCCCATGCTAGCTACTATGAAGAAAATTAACTCTATCCCAGCCAAAACCAGCACACTCCAGCATGAAAGAGGAAAAAGTCACCCAGTCACGAGGCAGACTTACGTGCTAGGAGCGGGGGCAGTGATCCCAGCGTTATCCCTCCACAGCCTCACGAAGCAGAGCTGCTCCGCTGGTCTGGTCACACCAGGCTGTGCAGGAACCCGACGTTCCCCTGTCTGTCCGGACTCCGTGCACTCCCGGTCTTCTCTCACAATGTTACTTGTTCTGATCTCTCATGTCAGAACATTCTTTGATCTTTAGATAATTACAGAGGAATTACAATTAGTGGTGTATCCAAGAGTTAAAGGGAAGGCAAAAGTTTCTCTCTCCCCCCTTCCAGTTTTAACCCCTTGGCTCTCTGTGGCACAGGTCTTATGGTTTTCAGCTGAAGAGACTCCAAGACTTTAAAGAGTCCAGTGTGCACCCCAAAGAGACATGAGGACCAGCCACGCTCAACCTGTACCACTCCTGTGAGCAGTGTGTCACACCAATTTGTGAAAGCCTCCAGTGAGATAATCCATTACCAGGGTAAGTGTCCTAATCCTCATTAGGGAAATGGCATATTTGCCAGAGCAAGGACAAGATAAGGAGCATTAATCCAACTTACAAGGAAATGCAGCATTAGGTTGCAAGCTCTTCCCTGACCTTGGCAAGCACTTCTGAAAGGGCTACTCACAAATGACAGCTCGTTACATGGCAGGATCTGGCTCAGGGTCAGCATCTAAAACTGAAAAGGAGAAAATACTAGAAGCAAAGCTCTCAAAACTTTGGTGACATTCAGACTGGCCGGGGAGTCAGGCGCGACTCTCTTGTCCTTCCATCACCCTGGTTGATGTGCCGGCAGATGGCTCTCGAGGTCTCGACGCATCTTCCCCCATTTCTGTACCTAAACAGAGTGCAATGAAACTTCTTGTACGCAGATGGCTCGCACACTTCCACTGCGTACCCCTTCCCCTCCCCACACTAGGTTAGTAGCTGTCCAATTTAGCAAGACGAGCCAGTCTGCTGGTGACTGACATAATATGTTCTGTCCATTGTTTTTTTCTTTCCCACATTTTTATAATTGATATAGGAATCACTATATTAAAAAAAAAAAAAAAGGCTTTGAACTGATGACTTCTCTGGTGTGTAGATCTTGTGATCAGGGTTCCGCCAAACTCAGATTGGCCTCTGACAGTCCAGCTCTCCACTTTCTTCTCACTTTTCCACCGTATAAGAGAAAAAACACAACTTATTGTCCTGACATAAACAAGAACTCATCAAAGCGAGAGGAGAACGCAAAGTGTAAATTCCACATTCCTTTCTACAGCATTCTATTAGCAGGACTACTCGACTCTTCCTGAAGTCAGTGTTTTTCCCTACAGCAGCACTGAAAGCTAGTGGAGGTGCAGGTAATCCATCGGAAAATCCACAGAGTAAGCAAAGACTGCTCTTTCCATTTAAGAAGTACCTTGTAGAAACATTGCCGCGTACTGATGCCAGACCAGCATGAACGCTGCGTGCAGCCGGACTCGGGGCACCAGATGGCAGCAGTTATTGTCTGGAGATCCTAGAGCAGTCGGGACGGGCAGTTTAGTGCTTGACAGTTCATGTTATTAAAGCCCCTAAAGGTTGGGCTGCAGCCCCTTCTTCCTGCTCCACCTTGACAATCATGATACCACTTGGTAAGGGTAACAGATACGAGCAAAGCGAACGTGTCTGTGCCACCTCTCCCCGCTCCTTTCACGTGCAAAAGATGGTTTTCCTTGCTCGCTCTCCTCATTAGAAATCCACCTTTTGCCTGTTCCTTCCTGCCTGTTCTCCCCCAGAAGGCTCTAGACCCTCCACAGGTTATCAGGAATACCAGTGAAGGATATTTAGCAGATTTAGCCCTTGCCAAGAACTTTTTTTCTGTGGCAGATTTCATTCAAATACCAGACATATCAGTAGGAACTTTTATCTGAGAGGGAAAAGCACGGCTGGAATTTAAACACTGAGCTAGGGAAAAGCCTAAAAGCTATCAAAAGGTACCTAACCCTTCTCACGTTGAATGGCAAGATGCAGGATGCCATGGATGGGAGAGGCCCTTCTAGGCACAGGGGCTGGTTTCCTAATTTCTTCACCTCCATTTCCTCTTTAAGGCTTGAACACATGCACCCAGGGTGGAGAATGCAAACCAACATCTGTCATACAAAGGTTTTTTGCATTGAAAAATATTCCCAATTAGATGGCCACACTCGGGACTGGTGTTAGAGTTAACGACTGAATTGAGGTTGTTGCTGTCAATGGTTGTTGCACACAAAGTAGAGTTACAGCAATCACAGCGTTGTCAGGAAAGGGAAGCCACCTCCTGATATATTCTTCCCAGCAAATGCACGCATCAGAGCAAGAACTATCCTTTTGGTGTCTGATGTGACTCTCTGCTCTCTCTGCCAGACATTTTGCCCAGGTGTGACATATACCCAGGTCCCAAGAAGGAATTCAGCCCCTAACTACTACCCCCTTCCTGAAACCCACAGTTCAGCTATTTCTTTTAGACATCAGAGAAACCTCATTTCTTTACCAGAAAGACCCATAATTTCCACACACAGCACCTCAGCTTCTATTTCATGCCCAAAGTCCAAGTGCCTCTATCTGCCAGAGCACAGATCCCGAGATCTCTAAGGGCTCTTGGGAGGTTGAGCTTCCCGACACACAGAAGCTATTCCAGCCAGAGGAGCAGCTTGCCCTGATGCTTGGTCTTACAGCCGTGGCCATCGCTGTGCCATGGCTGTACTCGACAGCAACACCTGCTCCAAAGGCCACTGAAGGTTTTCACACTGTAGCAGAGGACAAGAACTGTTTGTTTCTCCCACCTCTGCTAATTAAATAACCACGGCAGGCAGCTGGCTGAAAGGAAGATTGACCAACATGGTTGCATCAGTCAGACTACAAAAATAATTGTGTTGCCCAAGTCTCAGATGCTTCCGTGGCTCTGCTTTATCAAGGCTTCATTTTAAAACCAGCTCATGGTGATTACCCAAGCAGCAAACATCCAACTGTAGCAGTTGCTCAGAAACTGTTTTTTGAAATGCAAGGCACTGACTCCCTGGTTTTGTTTGCTGGGTTTTCTTGTTTTGTTTTTAAACATTTTCCTGCTCCACAACCCCATTTTCCATCTGACATCCCTGTTTCAAAATCCAACTCTGCTGATCCACAGGGACAGTCTCAGGACATTCAAAAACCAGCTTTTCTGTTTCATTTTTGGGTTTTATTAGAGCTTCCCACTAGGCCCCTATGAATAGAAGATGTTTTCCCCCAAAACATGATGAATTTAAAATTATTCCCCTGCTGCCTTTGCAAGTGTCGCTCATGTGCTCTGTGTCCTAGGGACGATCTGCCATCAGCCTCACTCCAAGCTAATGCTGTTTTGAAGCTGTGTTTTCATAATTCCTCCCCAAAATCAATCATCTTCACAGTTGCAGGTTTCAAACTCTGTAACAGGGGAATATTACAGACACTTAAAGGCCCACATGCTGCAAAGGGGGGATTAATCTAGGCAGA
>VZTQ01008060.1:1318947-1371972 GCA_013400755.1 Pelecanoides urinatrix
CGCTCCATGGAGGCCGCGGCCGAGGCCCCGGGGGGGCCCGCGGCGCTCAGCTGCTTCTCCTACAACCAGGACTGCACGTAAGCGGGGCGGGCGCCGCGGGGCGGCNTTAGAGCTTCCCACTAGGCCCCTATGAATAGAAGATGTTTTCCCCCAAAACATGATGAATTTAAAATTATTCCCCTGCTGCCTTTGCAAGTGTCGCTCATGTGCTCTGTGTCCTAGGGACGATCTGCCATCAGCCTCACTCCAAGCTAATGCTGTTTTGAAGCTGTGTTTTCATAATTCCTCCCCAAAATCAATCATCTTCACAGTTGCAGGTTTCAAACTCTGTAACAGGGGAATATTACAGACACTTAAAGGCCCACATGCTGCAAAGGGGGGATTAATCTAGGCAGATATATGTGTCCGCATGGAATCTGCCTCATTTAGATGGTATTGCATGTGGCTCTTTTTCCAAAAGTCCTGTGGTGCACATCAAGTGATCTAGGGCCAATGACTTCAGCACTCACATGAGGATTACTCATCTAATTAGGGGGTTTGCAGGCTCTGCCCCTGCGTTTCTGTGCGCTGTTAATGTCATTGTACTGACTTCTGGAACATTTGTCATTTAGCGACTGGCTCTAGGCTTTGTTTTTCTTTGTATTTTCCCCGGTAGATTTGACCCCACCAGGTAGCAGCGGCGTTAATCACATGAATGAAGCTGCTCCGTGCACGAACGCAGTGAAGTTTAGAGGGTAAATTTTGTGAAGAAGGAAAAACTTGACCCTTCACAGCACTGTCTGGCCACGGAGGCAGAGCCACCCCCGCCTTGTACCGCACCGCCCCGGCAGGACGCTGAGGACCCCCCGGTAACGCCGCTCCAGGCAGCCGCGACCCCCCCAGATGTGCCCCCCCCCCCCNACGGCAGCCGGGCCTGGCCCGGCCCCACGGCCCGGAGCGGGGCTGGTCCCACGGCCCCCGCGGGGCATGACAGCTCGGAGCGGGGCTGGGCCCCCGGTGGGGTTGGTCCTACAGGGGCTGCTCCGTCTGGGGACACCCCCGGGAGGGGGGACACCCCCACGGGTCCGGCTCCGCGGGGCTCCGGGCGAGGCTCTTCTCCCCACGGCCCAAACGGGGCTGGCCCCGTGGGATCCCCCGGCCCCGCAAGGCCCTGCCCGCCTCTGTGGGGGCCCCCGGCTCTGGAGAGCCATCTGCAAATGCCCCGGGTGAGGTCTCTGGGAGTCCAAGGGAAGCAGCCAATTCAGAGGAATCACTTTTTTTTTTTATACCTCCCCAGCAGTTCAGGAACCGTTTTTGGATGGTCAGAGAAGTGACTTTCTCTCAGGGCTTTGCCTCCTGACAGCCCCTCCATGTCTGGCTGGCCTGTGCTGTAGCCANCCGGGCTCGTCTGATGCAACCACAACATCACCACGTGGCCACGCACAGCTGTTCCCCGCCGCCAGCCAATAGCGGCCGGCTCCGCTAACGCCGGAGGCGGGCCCGTCCCTCCTGCTCCTCGCGGATAGGTCGATTCGCGGGTCCATCGGTGAGCTGGGCGGACCCTCCGGCGGGGCGCCGGCCAATGGGAGGCGGCACCGCCCCTGGCCGCCGNGACACCCCCGGGAGGGGGGACACCCCCACGGGTCCGGCTCCGCGGGGCTCCGGGCGAGGCTCTTCTCCCCACGGCCCAAACGGGGCTGGCCCCGTGGGATCCCCCGGCCCCGCAAGGCCCTGCCCGCCTCTGTGGGGGCCCCCGGCTCTGGAGAGCCATCTGCAAATGCCCCGGGTGAGGTCTCTGGGAGTCCAAGGGAAGCAGCCAATTCAGAGGAATCACTTTTTTTTTTATACCTCCCCAGCAGTTCAGGAACCGTTTTTGGATGGTCAGAGAAGTGACTTTCTCTCAGGGCTTTGCCTCCTGACAGCCCCTCCATGTCTGGCTGGCCTGTGCTGTAGCCACTTTGTAGGTGGCCCAGTTGCCCGGGGCTGCGGGCCGAGCGCCCTGCGCAGGCTCTTGGTGAGCAGCCTGGGCTAACGTACCACCCCCCGCCACCCCAAGACAACAGAGGGTTTCCTTGGAGCCTCTCACCCTTACACCATTGCTAACCTGTGGTTTACCTGCTTCAAAGCCAATCATTTCAGAACTATTTCCAAGCAGGACAACAAACATCCTGAAGCAGCGAGCTGCACGCAGCGTCTGGCAATCATAGCCCAGAGCCAAGATCAGCCCAGAGCATGGGGTGCAAGATAAGAACCACTGATACCAGCCTCACACCTGGAAATATCATTACCTTTGCATTTACTGTGTCTAACAAAGAGTGCTTTGATGGGTGGCAATGCGCTGCTGACGTGAACCTGCTGGCCACCAGCACAAACACTGTGTGTTGGTATTCTGGGCTGGCTGCTGGTTTAAGACCTAGATGTTGCTGCCTACTGTATCTGGAACAGAGAGAGCCAGCGCTTGGCATGGCTGTGCCTTGCGCTACATGCCTGCACCCACTGCCATCAGCAGTGAGATCAAAGCTCCCACAGCCCTCGCAAGTCCATGTAGGTGAATCAGCTCCTTGCTTAGGGAGCCCTTTTATGTCCCAAAGGTCCCATCTGCAGCCTCCTAGGGAGAGAGATGCCTGCTTGTTCCTCCAGCTGCAGGACCATGTGAAGGGATGATAGTTTGCTGTCTCACAGGGATACTGCGAGCCTACTTCTGTAGGCTGCAACAGCCTCAGTTAGAAAGCAGGATTCTTGGGTTTGTTACCTTATAAGCTTTAGGTTGAGAGGGGAAGCTGAAGTTGGGCCTTCACAGATGACTGTACCAGGAACTACCCCTTTCCCCTACATGCAGGGACTCTTGCTATCACCTGGAGGCCACAAGATCTAAACTAGCAAGCTTTTGTCTTGTCTTTGCAGCTCCCTGGCAATTGGAACCACAACTGGATACAGGCTTTTCTCCTTAAGTTCTGTGGAGCAACTGGACCAGGTCCACGAAAGCAGTAAGTCTCCTGTTTTGCTGTGGTGGAATATCGGCCGACAGACTTTACCTGTGTTACTGCACCTCAGTCTGCCTTGAGGGGGTGACTCTGCTCACTGCTGTTGCAGAGATGGCATCTGTTTCTGCTGTACCCGTATCAGGAGAGGAACAGCTCTGGCTATTGCCCTGTGCACAGCAGCCTTTAGAGCCAGCTACCGCCTTGGGGAAGCTTCTAAACAGTCAGCAGTACTTTAACAAAGTTGAAAGACTCCCACAAGTTTAAAGTCCAGCTTCTTTTTCACTGCTGTCAGTCTGACAGCAGCAGTTTGTCCTGCAAACCAGCATTCAGAGGTAGTTTACCACTAGGCATGTTTCAAATACACAGGCAGGAAACTGCCGACTCCCAGCACAGATGCTGGGTAGCTCACAGGCTTTTAGTCCAGTGTGGTATTTACAAGCAAGATGTTTTTAACAGGTTTCCCCCTGTAAGAAGGTCATTCACAGCAGGCTTTCAGCTATTAGCTGTGCTCAGAGCAGCATGCAATGCACTTAACAGCCCAAAACAAGTCAGGCCTCAGAACATGTACTCTAGCCTGGTTCAGGCTGTGGCCAGAAGTATTTTACTCTCTCTACTGGCTATAGAGGGAGCCTGAGCAACCAGACATAGCTGCATCATCTGGAACAAAGTCCAGGCTCCTTTCCTCTTTACCTCCCCGGGTAACTCAGCTGCTATACAGCAGCAAGCCATAGACTTACTTTAAAAGTATTTAGGAGTTTGGATTGCCCTCAGACCAAGGGCCAGGGAGAAACAGATCCCTGCTGGTAACATGCTCAAGGTCACAAGCTGAGACACGAGCAGTCCCTGTACCTCCAACACAGCACAGCCCAAGCACTCTTCAGAGCTACCCACACTAGAAGTCATGGTCCCTGATGATTTAGGTACAGGTCCACCAGGACCATTGTAATGGTGCCTTCTCAGCACAACAGGAGTCATCCCAAACATGGTCTCTGCAAGACATACCACACCACAGCTCTCTAGAGACCACAACCCCAGTGACAGGGAGGGATTAAACACATCAGCCTTCCCTAAGAAGGCCAGGAGAAATCAGATACCCTACAGAATAAACACTGAGTTACACACAGCTTGCTCCTTACCTCAGTAAGTCCTAGCTCACCGGCTCCAGGAAAGCCCCTGACCAAGTTGATTGAGCTCCTCCTCCTTTTTATATCCCCTTCCCAAGGATGAACTACAGCTGGAGGGCCCAAGGATTACCTTCAGCTGGAGGGCCCTGTCCAGGAGAGGCACAACTGCAGTGTCAGAGGGGGCTGGCTTAAATTCTGCCTTCAAGGGAAGGTTCATTAACCCCTTCCTGCTCTGTCCTAAATGCTTTGTGCCAGGCATGAGAAATTTTTAACAAAAGCAGACGTTGAACACCTTAGCACTGAGCGTTCCAACCCGATTCCCTGTTGAGTCTTACTCGTTGCTGCAACCAAACCAACCATAAGCCAAGCTAAAGACTCTGTCTTGCTTTCCTTCTGTGCCCCAGATGAAATCCCAGATGTTTACATCGTGGAACGTCTGTTCTCCAGCAGCCTTGTGGTTGTGGTCAGTCATGCCAAGCCACAGCAAATGAATGTCTACCACTTCAAGAAAGGGACAGAGATCTGCAACTATAGCTATTCCAGTAACATACTGTCCATCCGGCTGAATCGTCAGGTAAGAGGCTGGCGAAAGGGGTTAGCCAGGGTTGTCCCACCCTGGCTCTTTGCTGGTGTTGACCTTCCAGCTGGGACCCCGCTGCCTAGCAGAACAGCGGAGGTTTGCAGGGGAGGTTGGACATTAGGAAAAAATTCTTTCCTGAAAGAGTGGTCAGGCCTTGGCACAGGCTGCCCAGGGCAGTGGTGGAGTCCCCATCCCTGGAGGGATTTAAAAGACGTGTAGATGAGGCGCTTGGGGACATGGTTTAGTGGGCATGGGGGGGTTGGGTTGACGGTTGGACTCGATGACCTAGAGGTCTTTTCCAACCTTAGTGATTCTATGATTCTATGAGGTTTGCATGGGGACTGTGAAGAGGGACTGGAGAAGTAGGTACCTGTCCTCTCCTACCAGCTTCCCTTCGGGCTCGGTGACCTCTGAGAGAGGAGCAGGATGGCTGTGCATATCGTCTGCTGCAACTGTTTGCTTCAGTAAAATGAAGCTAAGTCCTTGTTTTCGTAGCAGTTACACAAAGGCTTTTTGTTGTCTGCCTTCTTGCCTATTCAGCACGTAGCTCTGCCAAAAGAACACCTTTTCATCTTCCTCCCTCCCTTGGATTCCACATCCTGACTTCAGGCCCACCTCTGCCATCTTGGTTGCAAATGAGGCCTTCAAAGTTGGTAACAAAACCCAGGAGTAACTTGAACTCTGTGGATGAGGCGAAAGGCTGCTTCTCAAGTACTGCTAGCAGCCTTGTTTTATTTTTGAAGGTATAGAAAACATTGAGGCCACTTAGAAGGGTTTTAGAGTGTTATTCTCTGAACTGACACAGCCTCATGCAGCCCTGAGCCCTTTTGAAGGATTTTAAGTCATCTTTTCATTTTGTCCATAATTATTTTCAGAGTATATGCCATAAGAAGCAGAGGACATTTTACAATGAAGAAATAAGCAGTCTGTGTAATTGTATATAATCAGCCTCTCCTCAGTTAGCTACAGTGAGTCCTGCAGTAAGGCTCTCCCATAAGGAAACTCTGGGTTGAATTTCCAGTAAAGCTGTGTTTGACCAGAAGTTCCTGTACTACAATTAAATCTGCCCTAAATTGATTTTTTTCACTTAAACTTACAATGAAGCTGGCAAAATAAGGACTTCCTTTGAATTGCAGATAGATGTATATGTATAAAAATAAACTGGGAGGTTCTGCTTAGCAGCTCTGGGAGATTAGTGTGGGAATAAAATAAGTTCAGGCTTTTGCCCATGTTCTCCTCTGGATGTTGCCTGAAGATGATGCATAGGCCCAGCCTTGCATCCGCGTTCCTTGGCTGCTTTATGAGCTCGGGTTCAAATCCTGGGCTGAGCTCATCCTCTAGCCATAACAGACACACCTGGAGAGATTTGAAGATGCTACAGATACTTGGGTAGATAGAAGAGAAATCACTCTTTCAATATACGTTCAGGATTTCAGCTGGTGGCAGTCAGGTTCTGTACGTGCTGTGACATTTGAACCCCTTGCCTGGGCTTCTGTATGAAAGCTATACTTCATTAAAAGTCCATAGAAGGCCAAATCCCATACAAGGCATTAACACAGGAAAATAGTGGCAAATAAAACAGGATCGGGTCTTAAACAAACGGTGCATGTTTCGATTTGATCCCTCTGTGAAAAAGTCCTCGTTGTGCAGACGAGCGAATCCCTCAGTTGTTGCAGATCCATGGGAACTCTTTGTGCCAAGCTCCATTATAGCTCTCAAATGTGTTAAGGTAGATCGTGATTTGTCTTCAAGTGGGGAATAAGGCTGTGCTGTGGGACCAGTGAGAAGCTCTCCCGCAGCCTCCCGGGGTTGTCATTCACTGCTGAAACCCTGCTGAGCTCTTTGGAGAGGTTTGATACTTTTCCCTGGCTGTGCCCATACCCAGCACATTTAAGTCCTCAACACACAGCTCAGTTATCAAACCTGATTCGTGTCAAACTGAAGTACTAAAGGAAAATACTGATGAGCAGTAACCTCAGGCGCAGTGCCTTGAACCCTGCGCAGCAATCACAGCACCAGGCACCTTCTCCGAGGCTCCGTCTGTGTGCACGGTGAGGATAAAACCCGTTCCTCATCTCAGCAGGGTTTGCACTGAGCTTAGCACGGGCTGCAGGGCTGCGTGGAGGGCAGGAGGCAGAGAACCAGTCCTCTCCCACTGCTGGGGAGCTTGTCCAGGCCTCCTTCGCCTGTTCACCTCCCACCCCCATCGCTTTCCTGGATTTTGTCCCTGTCGGTGCCAGCATCTCTTGCTGCAGCTCTGGCTGTTGCTTTGCCGTCATCTGGAAACCTCCCTTCACCTGTACCTCAACAGCAACGCGTTTTGCAGTTCTGGGAAAGCACATGGTGGCTTTGCCGAAATCAGCTGTATAAATATTACTCTGACGGTCTCTGCTAGCAAGTTGATGGCTGTTACTGTAGAAAAGGCAAAGTCTTCCTGGAAATGCAAAATGGCTCTGACACAACCCCAGATGCTGTGGTTAGCAGGAATAGAAGTGGGAAAGAGTTTGATCTGAGAGGAATGGTGGAGCAAGGCAAAGATTTTCTAATGTGGGTGTTTCAAGTTAGTGACTAAGCTCCACATTTAGATACTAAATAAGTGGCCTCATTTCTAAAGAGGTGGAGGCTTCCTGTACATGGATTCGGGTGCTCCAACTTCAGGAGCCTGGATGGAGTCTGGCCTTAACGTTTTTACTGGGAGGTTTTCAGCGCTTCTGGACACTTGGCACTAACGTAGGTGGAGCTGTGCGCTTGCTGGGCTTACGAAGCACAACCCCTCAGCCAGATCCAAAGCCTGGTCCCAAAAAAAGCCTCTACGCAAAATGCCTCCGTGGTAACACGTAGAGATCTGGACCAAGCTGAGACACAAAGCTGGGCGGTCATGGGGACGGTGACCCCGTGCTAAGGTTGTAACATCAGGCTTCCTTTCTCCTTTCTGCCTTTCCTCCCCATCGCTTGGCAGCTCCTCGTAGCGGCTGCCTCTTGGCTGGGTGGGTGGGTGGGTGGGTGTTGCTGACGAGTTCAGTGGGAGAGGTACAAGCACATTGACTTGGAAATGCCCTTCCCATCTGCCAAGATGGTGTAAATACTCGGTGCGAAACACTAACCGCTGTGAGTGTCCCTGAACAAATGTTTCCCGGCCCAGTTTTTACACAATTCTGCTGCACAACTCAGGGCACATAAAGCAGAATCTTGCCTGCTGATGCCGAAAGGGAAAAGAAACATTGATTTGCTGAACAGATGCATTAGGTTTAGCAGCAGTGGGAGGCCCATCACCTAAATATTTGCTCCCAAATCAGGAAAAAGTCAGGGCAAGGGGCACGTAGTCCCATCTGTAGGGCATGCTGACAAGCAGGATCGGCAGCCTCTTTGCTGCCTGGTCTTTATGATCAAAAAAGTAATTTGCTATGAAAAGAACTGCAAAGAAAAGTTGGGGTAGGAATGGATGGCAATCATATGGCTAGGGTATAACCCTGATGTGTCTTCCCGTTCCTGGGGTGCCGTGGGCTGGAAGATCAGCTCTTAGAGTAGCAGAGAAGATGTTTTATCTGCTTTCCAAAACAAGACCAGATGCAGGCAGCTCTCAAAAGCAGCGTCGTACAAAATCAAAGGTTGCCCAGCGAGAGGGGATGGAGAAAGAGATGATGTTTCTGTTACGTTTCAGTGCGTGAGAAATTCCTGTTGAGTTTTTCTGACAGCAAAGATTTGGGTTTGTGAACTGTGGGAGCAGCAGACAGAGGCACCGTGCCCATGCTGACGAGGTGCTGTGCATGTCCCCTGTGTCCTTGCAGAGGCTGGTTGTTTGCCTGGAGGAGTCAATTTACATCCATAACATTAAGGACATGAAGCTTTTGAAGACTATTGTGGATATGCCTCCAAATACAACAGGTAAGCATGGCAGAGCTGTGTGAAAGGGAGAGATCAGCTCTGCAGGAGCTTTGTAGAGCCACAAAACTCGTGTTAGAATTTAAACCAGCCTGTGGTTTGTGTATCCTCATTCAGCATTGGGGAGCCAGAAATGCGTGGAGGCAGTAAGTCGGGCTTGGGAGAGCAGAAGCCCTGTTCTGTCCTGAGCAAAACCCTGCTCTTTCCTGAGCAAAACCCAGCTCTGTCCTGAGCAAAACCTTGCTCCGTCCTGAGCAAATGCAGTCAAAGGAGAGAAATGGTCAGCATGGTTTGCCTTCACCTCCCAGGTTCGATCCCTTCCTGTCCTTGCCCGGGCTGCCCGTGCAGCTCGCGGCTTCCCACAGTGTGCCTTTATTCTCTTCCACAAGCGGAAAGCTGTCGGGCAGGCCAGGACCACAAGTTTCCCTCCACATACAGGACAACTTGAAACTCTCCCTCCAGGGCTCCCTGCCCTTCCTTCACCGTGCCCTGCATCAGAGAGTCCCGCGGCGTTTTTGCTCTCCGGACAAAGGAGCCCCGCTTCCCCGCGCTGCCGGCGTGAGTCAGCCCGGCAGCGTCACAGCGTGCTGCAGAGCTCGGCACTCCCTGCAGACCTGCGCTTAACCCAGGTTCTCTCTCGGCCGTGGACATGCACTGCTCCGCTAAGGTAGAAAGCTCCTGCGATTATTTACGGGCTTGGGGTCAGCTCCCAAAGTGATTAGCGCTGTGAAGATCAGCCGGGGCAGAAAACACAGCCAGGCACAGCGCTAATTCCCTGCCAGGGAGTTCCCAGCAACCCAGGCTGCTACCTGATATTATTCCATATACGCTGCAAACCCAAGGGGCAGGGCAGGTGGCTGCGGAACAGATTCTCTCTGTGCAGTGTAGGGTGAATCCAGCTTTCCTGCTCATGGGAGAGGAGCTGTTTTTAGCCGCGGAGAGGGAAACTTGGCCGAGCGCCTGCGGCAGCGCTGCCGTGCGTTGCTGTGATATCCCGCTCGGTCGCAGGCTGCAGCGTCGTTTCACGGGTGGTTGATCGGGAAGTTGCTGATGTGCTCCCGCCTGGCTTCTGGGCTTTCAAGGGACGCTCTTCCGCCGGCTCCCCTGACCTACTTCAGGTCTCAACAGATGGCCTCTCCATGTGGATTAAACGTACTAAATACTGCAAATATAATTAAAGTTTAAAACCTTCCCGAGAAAGCCCAGCAGCGGCAGGGAGGGCAGGGATACCCAGGCCTGAAGCTGTTCTGCAGTGGGGCCGAATGATCAGATCATGGTTTAAAAGCAACAGCCATCACGGCTCACCGGGACAGGACTAGGCTGCTGCAGATCCCAGGATTTCATAGGGGCTTAATTTTTTAAAACCCTTTTACTGCAGCAGCTGTCACTGAAATGAGCTGAGTGACAAGCGCTGTGCCACACGTGCTCCCTTTGTCCCTGGACCATCTGCTTTGGTCCCAAGCCTGACCTCGAGGACAGCGTGTCCAGGAGGCCGAGGCAGTCCAGCCTCACCGCTCTTTGAACAACCCTTTCTGGAGCAGGGACCTGTGGTGAGGGGGTGTAGGATCACACAGCAAGCGTGCCACCCCCCCAAAGTGTGCACCATGGGCACGGTAACGCCAGCACGGCGAGGACCGGGATTTGCTGCACGGCCAGTCGCAGGGAGATCCCTGGTTGTTCCTGGCCAGGCCCTGGCTCCCGGTCCAGCCTCCTCCACGCAGGAGAGGCAAAAGCCCACGGTGGGCGAGCCTGTTGTTTTTCACGTGTGCTCAAACATGTCGTTTTTCATGTGGCTCATGTCAGAGGCAGGATTTGCACCGGGGAGGTTGCAGTGCTCACGCTGACGTGCGTGCCGTGGGGACACATCTTGGGGACGACTGCAACTTTGGAAACCACCTCACGTGGCTTCCCCCAAGCTCCAGATCCACCTGGACCTGCTGGTTTGGGGGCAAAGCCAGGCTTCTCAGATGCGGTAGCTTTTTTCCCTGCTGCTCGAGGAAGCCACCTGCGATGTGGCATTCCCAGAGGTGCCATCCTGAGCAGCACCAGCCTGCCTCCTCCCTCCTGAGCCTGCCACTGCATGCGCCGACCCTCGTCAGGGCTGCCGAGAGCAGAGGAGCATCTTCAAAGGCTGCCCGTGTCCCTTGTGATCCTTGTTCTTTGTGCGTCCCTGAGGTCAGCCCAGTACACTCGCATCTGTGTTTTCCCCTGGCCTGGTTTCCCGTCCGCCTCTCCCAGCCAGGCGCGGAGCAGAGGGAGCGGGTGACTCACACCAGCCGCTCAGAGCTTGCTTTGTTTAGCTTGAGCGTTCTCTAGATCCTCCACTTAGAGAAAGGGCTGCGCTGATCCCCCCCGTGCTGCCTGGGCTGGGGGAAGACCATCCTGAGAAGACATTGCTCATCACGAGCAAAGTCTCTGGGCTCTCCCTGCCGTCCTCCTATCCCTCCCTCTTTGGGTGCCTTTTAATTCCTTGCACTTTGCTGCTGCTTTGCCTCTTCTCCCCCGGTGCGTGCTGTCCCTTGCATGATGTAAATGCCTCTGATTGATAGGGAGTGGATCCCTGGGGCCCCGGGCCGATCCTGCAGCTCCTGGCTCCGCTGCGGTCTCTTTGTTTAGTTATAAACAATGACCTAAAACGAGAGCTTCAGCCGATCCTTCCCCGCTGCTGGGCCGGGGCCAGGGCCGTGTCCTGACACGACGGGTTGCACGGCATGTGTGCGCGCGTCCGTGCGTATACGCGCACGCGTGCGTCCTGTTTGGGGAGTACGGCAGCATCCCCGGCAGCCTTTAACCCCGCGGCTTCCTCCGCACGTGGGACTAGGTGGGACCCCTCGGCGGGGGCCAGGAAGCTCAGGTCGTGCTGAAGCTTTGGGTCGGATTTGGGAGGACTGTGAGCACGCGGATGTGGTGCAGGAAGCAAGTGAGACCCGTTTCTGTATGTGACAGGATTCACTGGGATGGGTCCTCAGCCAGCGGCAGAAATGAGAGGCAGGAAGAGATGCTCTTTTCCGAGGTCACCTGGGGGACAGGCGGATGGACGTACCCACACACACGTCCATCCGTCCCTGTCTCATCCTGTAATTCCTGCTCACTTTGAAAGGGGTGTTTGGGAACCTTTATGCTCACGTTGGCATAAAAACAGATGGCTGTTATGGGGAAGAATTCCCCCTGCGGTTAAAAGTTAGCTAGGTTCAAGTTCCTTGTCGGCCAGAAATGCCCTGCACAACCATGGCATTTGCTTTATCTTTCTCTGCTTCCCTTTTCCACTCAGAGAAAAAGGAACCGGCACTGCCCAGCCCCACAGCCGCTGCCCGGCCGTGCCAGCCTCCGTGTGCCAGGCTTCATACCAGCGCTGCTCACCTGAGCTTCCGAGCCGGCACCTACACCCTGCGCACATCTGGAGGTGCCCAGATGTGCCTGGACAGGAGTCCTGTTAGCCCTGAGACCCAGATGTTCCTTTGCTGTGTCTCATGCACCTACTCTTGCCTTCTCAAAAGAGATGATTAAGGGGGAGAAGCCAAAAGTGTGCCCAAAAGCAGGACCTGGGCTCCTCCCGAGCAGGGTTTTGGGGAGGACGGTGGCTGGGAGAAGGGAGCCGTACTGTCCCATACCAGCAGGTGTCCCCACGGCCGAGGCATTGCCAGCGCGCAGCCGGCGTGCGCCCGGTGCCGGACGCTGCCCCAAAATGAGACAGAGCCTGAACCCCCCGCGGTGTCCATGGCCGCGTTTCTACTTTCTGTTCTCCACCAGCAAACAACCTCAGCTGCGTCCTTCTCGCCTTGCCAGGTCTGTGTGCTCTCTCGATCAACCACGCCAACTCCTACTTGGCTTATCCCGGCAGTGCAACCAGTGGAGAGATCGCGCTTTACGACGGAAATACTTTGGTAAGTGCGAAGCTCGCCCATTTGGATACCGGCAGGGACTGAAAACAAACAGAACCACAGCAAAACCAACAGGGCCTTTGGGGAGGATGAATAAATACACTCCGCCGAGCTAGACTGCAAGGGAATTACCCGGGGCAGGCACGTTCCCCATCCCCCTTGCTTGGACGCCATGCGAAGCATCCAGCTTCTTTGAGATCAGGACATCCATCGTCCCAGTACAGGATATGAAGGGAAATGTGACCCATTACCCCACAGCCGGAGGGCCAGGCTGACACAGGGGTTCCTATAGGGGGTTCCTATAGGGGCTTCAGAGGCATATCCCATGGGATTGATGTGACCAGGGTGGCTCAGGGAGGGTTGGAGCTGCTCTAGGCTTTGCCACGCCGTGGGCTGGAAGGGATGCTGGACCCAAAGTCACTGAGAGAATCACAGAATCACAGAATCACTAAGGTTGGAAAAGACCTCTAAGATCATCGAGTCCAACCGTCAACCCAACCCCCCCATGGCCACTAAACCATGTCCCCAAGTTCCTCATCTGCCCGTCTTTTAAATCCCTCCAGGGATGGGGACTCCACCACTGCCCTGGGCAGCCTGTGCCAAGGCCTGACCACTCTTGCAGGGAAGAATTTGTTCCTCATGTCCAACCTAAACCTCCCCTGGCACAACTTGAGGCCGTTTCCTCTCGTCCTATCGCTGTTACTTGGGAGAAGAGACCGACCCCCCCTCGCTCCAACCTCCCTTCAGGCAGTTGCAGAGCGCGATGAGGTCTCCCCTCAGCCTCCTCTTCTCCAGGCTGAACACCCCCAGTTCCCTCAGCCGCTCCCCATCAGACTTGTGCTCCAGGCCCTTCCCCAGCCCCGTTGCCCTTCTCTGGACACGCTCCAGCCCCTCCATGTCCTTCTTGTCGTGAGGGGCCCAAAACTGAACGCAGGTGAGGTGTCCAAAGCCCCCCTCAGGAAATGTGTCCCTGGCTGGCAGCAGGGTCATGATTATCTGCTGTTTATGCCAGGGCTTTGGATTACATAAGGCTGCCGCTCTGTACGTGCAGCCGGCGCGAAGGATCTGCAGCAGGGGAGGAGCAGAGCACAAGGGGAAAACACGCTGCTGCTGCGAGAGGTACCAGCGGGGGCCTGGGCTCCCTGCAGGCATCAGGGAGGTGTCGCTGGAGCAGGATTTGCTGTTCGGCCGAGCGAATTGCAGGGAGGCCAGCTCTGCCTCGGCACGAGGAAATGCCGGGCTTCAGAGACGGCGCAGTCGCCATCCCGCAGCCGGGAGAGGTGGGGAGCTGAGGACCTCTGCCCCTGCAATGAGCTTTCTGTCATCACAGTGGCCGTAGTAGGTGGGGAGCGAGCTCAAGGCAGGGCAAAGATAAGATGCTGAGGATGTTGAAGGGATACCATAAGTGCGATACGATTCTGTGAATCCGTATCAGCAGGCCTGGATAGGGTGCGAGGCAGGGAATTACACAGTCCGAGGAGCAACGTGTCTCTTTGCGCTCACATTACCTTCTGCCCCACAGAAAACAGCCTGCGCGATTCCTGCCCATGACGGGCCTCTGGCTGCTCTCGCCTTCAACTCCACCGGCTCGAAGCTGGCAAGTGCTTCCGAAAAAGTGAGTGAGCGCTGCTGTGAGCACCCTCCCTGCTGCCCATGCTCTCTGCCTGCGGCTGGCACGGGGGTCCCAGCCAGCTTGGCTGCCTGGAGCATGGAGAGCAGGACCTCTGAGCCGCCCGTTCCTAAACACAGCCAACAGAGGAGGGGCACTGAAAGGGCTCTAAGAGGCCAGTGTATCGGGTTCAGATTGACCCCGGCTGGCAAACAGGAGGGGCCTTTGCACGTCCAGAGTTTCCTGGGTGTGTCGGAGAAAGGGCTCGCGCTCTTTGCCTTGCTCCTGCGTGATCTTTGCATTTGCATTTTTTGCAGGGCACAGTCATTCGTGTATTTTCCATTCCTGGTGGGCAAAAGCTGTATGAATTCCGGCGAGGGATGAAAAGGTCAGTTCATTCTGTCGGTGACGAGTACACAGAGGGCTCCCGGAGCAGAAATGTAAAGGCAGGGACAGGGCAACGTCAGATCCTGGTGGCTTTGGCATCTTTTGCAGAAAGAAAACAAGAGCGAGCGTATCAGATAGAAATGTCATTGTGCCAGACAGCCACGCTGCGCCCAGCTGCCTCCGGCAAGTTTAGTGATTCAATTCAGTGTGTCGCAGAACAGGGCGATTGCAGAGAACAGAGGTAGATTCTGTCCATTTACTCTGTCCTTTCTTGTTTCTTACTTGAAATAATGAAGTCCCCAAAATTATCAGCCCAACTCTTGCCCTTTCAAAGGAGGTGTTTTGAAGCTACTAAGTCATCTGTGCAGAGCCCAAGTCTCGATGGCGGGGATGGGCTGTTGCTGCCCTTCTGCAGGCTCCCTCAAATGTTTTCAGTAGCTCTTTTCCTGACTTTTCCCTCTTCCCCATCCCTGACCTGCCTGTGATTTTATACCCACTTCTGCAAGGACAAAAACTGCCGTGACTGAGACACCCCAGCCCTGCTGAGCCTGGGCAGGAGGAGGTGCCGCATATATTTGGCTACCCAGCGCTTTGGATATCCTCCCTGGCCTTTGCAGTACCAGAAGCTTTAGCTGCTGTAGCACAGATGTTCACTCCACAGACAGCTCTGTGAGCAAGGACATTTCCACCTCTCTGGCTGTTTGCAGTACCTCGAGGCTACCCCCAGCTCTGCTGAGCAAAGGGATTAGGGAAGTGCTAGTCTCAGCCCGCAGGCTTGGCAGCAGCCAGGCAGGGTGCTCCTCGCCGTGTATGGGTCTCCATCCTCCCCGTCCTCTTCTCTGTGAGCAAAACCGAGCCGTTCCCCTTGAACGGTGTGCCATGAAGTGACCGGTTCTGTCTTTGCTTGGCCCTAGGTATGTCAACATCAGCTCTCTGGTGTTCAGCATGGATTCCCAGTTCCTCTGTGCTTCCAGCAACACGGAGACCGTGCACATCTTTAAACTGGAGCATCTCACTGACAGGTGAGGGGGTTAGCCTGGGTTAACCTGCCTGCCCCAGGGGTGTCTCTGCTTCAGACGTCTGCCTTTACGCAGCTGGCCTCCATTTCCTCACCACGTACTCTCCATGAGCAATACCAGCTGCAAACCGTCTCTTTGGCTTTGTGTCCTGTGGGATTCATTCCTTGGAAAAGCTACACACTGCATCCCTGCTGTCAGCCTCTCCAGGCCTGCTCTGGGTTTATTAGCTGCCACTGTCCTCTGCCTCCTTCCCGTGTATCCAGCTAGGCTGGTGCACAATGTGTGCAGGTGCTCCAAAGAAAGCCTTTGCGTATCCGAGATCAGGATCGTTTTGGCTGTTCCTGATCTGTTTTGTCACGGCTGATTGCGGTAGCCCCACTGATGCTGCTTTGTGACCCCCTCAGCCGGCCAGAAGAGCCTCCAACCTGGAGCGGTTACATGGGAAAGATGTTCCAGGCTGCTACCAACTACCTCCCTGCTCAGGTATCAGGCATGATGAACCAGGATCGAGCCTTTGCCACTGTCCGCCTGAACATCTCCGGACAAAGGAACATCTGCGCCCTCTCCACGTATGTATTGACATCTGCGGCCCCTCTGCCACGCCGGCCTGTGAGCAGACACAGCTATCTCTGCAGAACACCACCGCTGTGGCCCCTTATCTTGCACCCGTGCCTGCAGAGCATGCAACGCGGGTGCGTGTTCTGTCTGTGTGCGAGCGCAGATGTGTTTGGACTCACGATGCTTTTCTCATTAGGATTCAGAAGCTGCCTCGACTGTTGGTGACTACGTCAGATGGACATCTCTATATCTATAACTTGGACCCGCAGGATGGAGGGGAGTGTGTCTTAATTAAAAACCACAGGTAACTATACCTCCAGATGTATCTCATACAGAGGCTGATCTCTTAAAAAATTAAGGGAAATTTCACCTGAAAGCACAAAATGGAGCTGCAGGAGCAAGAACGTTAGCACTGACTTTGTGATTTTAGCTGCCTGATCCGACAGACGTGGGTGGGAACCACGTCAGCAGGCAGGGACATGGGGCTTCTTGCAGAAGAAACCGGAGACATCTCAGATCCCTAAGCAGTTGTGGGACATCTCAGCTTAGACAGCAGACCACCACGATGGCAGGAGAGCAGAGCACCTTCTCCAGGCGTGAGTGGGTGCTGCAGAGCTGACTTTGGGAGTAGGAAGGTGTGGAGCGATGCTGGGAGCTTCCACAAACAAAAACCCGCACAGATGCATGCCTGCAGGCACGCAGTGCCAAAGCAGAGTCTTCCGTGCTGCTGTTCGGTTTGAAGGCAAATTTGATTAAGCACGTAACCCCCCCCCTCATGCACATCTGGGCTACTTGGCTCCAGATGTGAAGCCTTTGGGGTGGGGTGCGATGTAACATGTGCTCTAAGCCGGGAGGTGGCTGACAGCCAGGAAAATGCCAGCAGTTTTTTGAAAAGCCACAAAACAACGGCACTTCAAAGCTGCGCTGTCCAGCGTGCTCCGGCCGCCCCGCCGCCTTCAGACACCGCTGACGCCCGCCTGCTCCCGTCCTGAAGCGGCCGTCCGGAGCTGGCAGGCCAGCTTTGTATGTGGGTTCCTCTTAGCATCAGAGGACTGAAAAGGGCCCTTGGGTCATGAGTTACGTTACATCATACTATATCTCTGCTCAAACTCTGTCCTAAACTAGCCAGCGCTGCTTTTCCCATCTAGTCCGCTCCTGTTGGAAGCCCTTTGGAGCCCCCTCTGTGATTAGAAACACTGTTTGCCTTCGTAACCTAAAGCTTTTGTGGTCAATCTGTTCCCTTCTATTCTCGTGCCAGCATTGTCCTCTAGCCAAAGTAGTGCTTTCCCTATCTTCTGCTTCCCCCCCTGCTTTACTTGTCGAGCACAACGCTCTCCTCTGCAGCGCTGCGAGGGCTGCAGGCAGTGCCTATAGGCAGTGATGCGGATGGGTGATGTGCTTCAAGGAGACCTGGATGCACGTGCTTGTCTTAGCCGGTGCTGGGGGAGGAATGGTTGGGATCAGAACTAACTCTTCTCCCTTCTCTTGCTCCTGTACAATTAGTCTGCTTGGCTCAGGAAAGATGGAGGAGAACAAAGAAAATGACCTTCGGCCTCCGTTACCTCAATCTTATGCAGCAACCGTAGCCAGACAAAGTACAGTGCCTTCAACTTCGACCATGCCAGGTAAGCATCGCATCTGCCCTTCCTCGGGCAGAAGCAAGAAAGCCACCTGGGGCAAAGTGGAAAGTCTCCCACCTTAGAATCATCGAATCGTAGAATCATTAAGGTTGGAAAAGACCTCTAAGATCATCAAGTCCAACCGCCAACCCACCCCCCCCATGCCCACTAAACCATGCCCCCAAGCGCCTCATCTACACGTCTTTTAAATCCCTCCAGGGATGGGGACTCCACCACTGCCCTGGGCAGCCTGTGCCAAGGCCTGACCATTCTTTCAGCAAAGAATTTTTTCCTAATGTCCAATCTAAACCTCCCTTGGCGCAACTTGAGGCCATTTCCTCTCGTCCTATTGCTGTTACTTGGCAGAAGAGGGTTCAATCAGAAACACCGCTTGTGCAAAGCAGACGGGGGCAGCAGGACTCTCTGGAGTCATCCCCTGCCCCTGCTTCATCCCCTGCCCCAAAAACAAGCCAGGCATTTTCTACTCTGCTTCCCGGGACCCCTTGCCAGTGTTTCTCCTCCTTGTGCCGAGCTGCACCGCAAATGGGCTCACCAGAGAGCAGTAACCACATCTGAGCCTCACAGTTTGTCAGACAGCAGCTGCTGCCAGGCTGGTTTCCAGAAGTTGAAACTGTGGGTGTAGAAGTCAGGTCTCGCTATTTTTGTGGCAAGATCACTACAGATTCTCCCCAACCTGTTACACCTTACCCTAACGAAGCTAGCACTAAATTGTTGCAGGAGAAGACTGAGTGACTGTCTCATTATATTCCCGAGTCTAAAGGTCCACATACAGATGTGGATCTTATTCTGAAATTGGTGCTTAGATTCGTGGTGGGAGGAGGAAAGCTGCTGCCACAGGAGCTAGCCATGCAGTCCCCTCCCTAATCTGCAGCGTCAGTGGAGATACCTTTCTCTTCCGCAGCCCCCCAGAGCTCTGCCAAAAAGCCAGAGGAAGCAGCTCTGTGCTCAAAAGGTGATAAAATAGTGTCTCTGCTGTTTGTTTCCAGCCTCCTTCCGTTCATTTATCCGTAGTGTTTTGTATTTTTACTTGGACAGGTTATTCGGAGGACGGTGGTGCCCTGCGAGGAGAGGTTATCCCAGAGCATGAGTTTGCAACTGGACCAGTGTGTCTCGATGACGAGAATGAGTTTCCTCCTGTGAGCATTCGGGACCCCTAAAACTGCAATTCAGTCCTCATGCTAAGAAGAAAGTATTAACCTCTTACAGAAGAGATACTGTTGCCCCCACCTTGTCCCAGCTCACTGTGAAGCCCAGAATAACTAATTAAGTTATAGGGACAGTGCCAGGAAAAGTACACCCCCACTAAAGGGCAGCTAGGGATGGGGCAAAAATGATCAAGCCTAACAGAGATGGATCTGAACAAACGAGTTGAATGAAGTGCAGATGCAGAATGACGTTCAGATCCAGATCTGACCTTTGTGCCTTGCACAGATTTCTAGTATTACCAGGAATAGCTTTGATTTGAACAATACCATCATTTAGAAATAAAAACTTCATACTCCCTGTTGCATTTACAGTCAGTTGTATTAGTTTATGGAATGCAACTGGGACGTACCTGAGCCTCACCAGTCTCTTCACTTCCGAGCTAACTGAAAAGGAAACTCCTTTTCCAAGTACAAAGCTGAAAGGCATAACAGAGTTTTAAACTGTTTTATGGTTTTTATGTGGCACTTTCTCAGTTACCGTTGGAAGAAGATACTGGCTTTTTAAAATCTAACTTAAGCCTGGCAGTGTCTCTCCGGCTCCTTTTCCTATTACACACGCATTTATTATGTTAAGTGTCTAACCCCTAAGTGGACAGATGTGCTATGATCTGGTTGTAATCAGCGGTGTCTTCATAATAGTAATGCGTTAATACAGCAGAACATTGTAATGGATTTCAAGATGTAGACTTGGCAGACTTTTGAATCCCCTACTCCGTTTTTACATATCCTGCTGTTGGAGTTTTGCCTGAAAAGGAGGAAGTAAAAACTTTGTCGGGATCCCAGGATTTGTTCCACATGCTGAGGCTGACCTCTGTGAGGCACTTCCCTGTTAACTGATGCGAAGTGTTATTTAGATAAAAGGTGGCTAGCTCATGACTCCCTTTGAAACAACACTGCCTAAATCCAAATCGCATAAACCTTAGACCAATTCTCCCTGTAACATAACCTGCTGCAAACTGACAACAAGAGTTTTCTAGTTGTCCTACTCCATTACCCAAGAAGGATATTTAAAATGTCCCTCCTTTGGTCAAAGTCGTTTGGCCACGGAGAAGCTGGTGGCCCGGGCGCCTGGAGGGAGCAGCAGGGCCAGAGGGAAATCCTTTGCTTCCTTCTGATGAATTTGCTCTTGAATATGTGGTTTGAGGACAAGCAAATGCCGGCAAGCAGGAATCACGCTGCTCCTGAATGAGCCTTCCTGCTGGGACCATGCCGTATAAAAGCAGCCCCAAACCCCTGCTGTACAACAGCAGGTGCTTTATTAAATGAACTTTGATCTATCAAAATCCTGGGCTGTAATTAACCTGACAGAGCAACTTCCATGTGTAACGTTAGGGAGGAGGTGGTGTGGGAGGGAAGGCGCTTTCCAAAAATACTCCCTGATACGGTGGCTTAGCGATTGGAGCTTCCAGATCAAGTCTCTGCAGCTAGGACGTCGGTTTGGCCCCACGATGCTGGTTTGCATCTGGTCTGCCAGCTAGTGCGGCGCTGGCTCCCACTGCGTGAGCGCATCAGGAGAGTTGGTCGGGATGTTTTGATGCTCTGAATTTCGCTGAACTTCGCTGTTTTCTCAGCACTGAGATCTTCGGTCTCAGTGACGCGTTCGGGGGGGGGTTTCAGGCATCGGTCACTTCTGTGCGGAGATGGAGGGAGAGAAATCCTGACCTTATCCAACAAAAATGTTTTGACAGCATTCTGCTTTGCGGAAATATGGGAAGGGTTTTGTTTGTTTTCCAGTGTGCAACAAAAAGACATTTAAAAACCTCAAAACTTGTGACAAAATGGAATATTCACCCGCAGCCCACGCCACGAGTATGGCTTTGAGCTTAGACATACTTTTGGAGAAACAGCAGTACTCAGACCCAGCAGTTCCTCTCCATTTTGAAACATCTTGCCTTCCCCTGACCTTAAGCAAGACTTCAGAGGCTCAGCTGTTAAGAGCGAGGAAAAGCAGCTTCGGTCTCACAGAAAATCTGTTGCTGATGGTCAAAACCTGCCTCTTCATTAAACAGAAGGAGGGACAGACCAGAGAAGAGATGAGAAGCCCACGGAGGGCTCATAAAAAGTGGCCTCAACAAGAGCGAATGTGGATGTTGCTACTGATTGCGCCAGGACTGCTGAAGGATCCTGCGGCAAGAGGCTAAACAAGTTCAGTTACGTCTCTTGCTTGCGTTGACGGGGTGGGTGAAGCGCTTTCGGGTCTGCTGTTACCTGCACAGAAAGGACTCGGGCGTCACTGAGACGGACGGCGGGCGAAAGCCGCGGCGGAGGCGGAGGTGCCGCGCTTGGGGCGCGCTGGGAGGAGGCTGCGCCTGCTCAGAAGGCTTTGCGGGATGGGAAGAGCAAACCCAGCTCTGGCTGCAGACGGTTGCGGTGATTACGGCTGTGTTCTGGTTACCTGCCCGAGCAGTTGCCACCTTTCTGTGGGTTTATCAGCGTCGGTGAGGTGTCGGGAGCTGTTGGTGCGTGTTTCGGGCCAGGCAGGGCACCGCTCGGCCAGCTCCGCTTTTGGGAGCTGCCGGAGCGGCTCTCCCCGCCAAGGCATGGTCAGAACAGTTTTTGGGTAGTGCTATGAGGTTTAACAAAAGAAATCCTGCAGGATTCAGCAAGCAAAATGGCCTGTGTGGACCCAAGGAATGCACACCAGGGGATCGCTCTGAAAACTTCTGAGATTCTGTCATTTCTTCCAGCAGATTGCTCGGTGCTTTTCCAGGCATACGTGATCCCTCCTGCTTTTGGCTGGACGCTGAAGCTTGTCAGCTTCAGGACCAGAGTTGAATGGCTTTATCGGGAGAGCCATTTCATTAGGTCAGGCTAGATTGTGTTCAGCTCTTCAAAGACAGCTTCCCCTCACTGATACACAGTCTTAAAAATCACCTCTCTCGCATCGATTTTTGGCTACCTCCAAAACTGTTTGGGCAGCCTGCCTGTGCTGCCAAAGGATGCTGCTGCCCGTGCGTGCCTGCAGCGTTCATTGCGGGCTGGAATAAAAACTGCCCCCCGGCAGTGAGCAGCAGCCGTCAGCAGCTCCTCGCTGCAGCTCCCGCTCCTGCCTGGCTCCAGCAGCTCCAGTAGCTCCAGCAGCTCCAGCAGCTCCAGCAGCTCCAGCAGCTCCAGCAGCCCGTGCACCACGGCCGCCCTCGACAGCACGACGTCCCCACCCCGGGAGCGCTGCTGTCTGCAGGGGGGGGGGAGGAATCGGTGCCCCAGCGTGGGGTCCGCACACATCCCCCCTGCTCCAAACCATGGATCTTAATACAAGCAGCCAGCTGAGATGCATCTTCGGCTCCGCGGGACCGGTGTTTGCCCAAGTTCCTCCTTGCTGTTTGCTGGATGGTGTTTCACTCGTTCTGTTGCGTGGATATGCGACACTAATGATTTTAAGTGATTTTTTTTTTTTCTTTAACAGCTGCCTGTGAGCAGAGGAAAGGCAATAGATTTTGCTGTGGACCTCTCCTAATAATCGTGTTTCATGGGGAATGAGCAAGTTTGGCAGAACCTGACTGGCCTCTTCTTCCTCACAGCAGCTCCTGTCCCAGTAGCTCAGACAGGCATTTTGGGCAGCTGGGGTTTTCAGGATTAAGCCCAGCTTATCGGTACATTCTCTGAGGTCCCTTGGGAAACATGCAATCCAGTGCCAATACCTGTGCCTCAGAACTGGACAAGTGATGGTCCCGAAGCCCATGAAGAGACGGATCCCGGGAGGAGGAGCTGGGGCTGCAGGGATCGCATCCGCACCGCTGGGAGATGCAGCTCAAGTCTGGCAAGGCTGGAGCTGATAAAGGGAGATCTGTGCCTTGGCTCATGGTTAGTGTCCGTAGAGGCACCCGCCTCGGGTGCTGCAGCTCTGCCCAAGAATGCACCAAGAAGTGGGTGCACGTCTTACCCCAGGGTCTCCAGCCTCGTCCCGTGGCGTGAGTAGCTGACGTGAAGTGGTTCAGGGTCCTTGCTGCTGCCTGTTTCTTCTATGCGCCTGCTTTACTCTCACTCAAAGGTTTTGCTGATACTTAGGCTAGGCTTCCCCTCACTTAATCCAGTCTAACATGCAGATGTTTAACTCTGGGCTCTGTCTGGAGACCCTGGAGAGACGTGATGATGCACGGCACGCACCTTTCCCCTCCCGCCGTGCCAGGAGCTGAACTTTTTGGGAGGACTTAGCCAGGCAAACGAACCTCACCCCCAGTAATTGAACTCCTGCGAGCGTGGTTGTGCTCAGCCCAATGCCAGCTATAGGCAAGACACACTTATCACCCAGCCAGATGGTTCCTGTTCCCAGGACTGTAAATGTGGGGAGGGGGAGAGTAAATAAATAAACCGCTCACAAATCTGCCTTTGAATGGAAAGTAAAACACTGCAGGACATCCCTCCCCCTTCTCCTCCCATGTGCGTAAAACCAACTTGAAACACACCCTGTTGCTGGGAAAAGTAAGGCCGTTCTGTTTTGATTTTGGTAGATAATCTTGTGCCGTGGAGGTCAGCCGGGCAAAGCGAAGAGGTCATGATGAGAAGCAAACATCCGCGCTTAGGACAGCTGCTGGGAAGTGCTTTGGAAAAGCCAGGAATTTCGAAGAACACATTTGTGACTCCCCAAGACAAGGAAAAAAAAAAAAAAATCCCAGGTGGGCCACTGCTTTTTCCTACAGTATGTTTAAGTGACTACCTGGCCCCACTAGTCCCTTGTTTTAATTTGTGTCTGGGTGGGGTGTCAATGTACTGTATGCACATCGCTATATTTAACAAACTATATGTTAGAACTACAGTGTAAATGCTAATTTAATCAGATTTGTATGTAACCAGAATTTTATATACCCATTTGTCCCTTTTCTAATTTATGCTGGTTTATGTGTATAAATGTACTTATAGGAAGATATATTAAACTTATGTCTTTGTACAGTATATACATACTATTTTACCCAGGCAAAGTATTTTTGCAGTGATATTAGAGAAGATGCTATTTGCTATGTTTAAAGAGAGAATAAAGTGACGGTCTGTCCCTGGCAGCTCGCTGCCCGTGCTCCTGCTGTTCTTTGTGGGGCCCTAAAGATGTCAGTCTTGATTAAGTTTTATGAGTGGGAGAGTGGGTCTGGGGGGCTGGTGCAAGGGCAGCTGCTTCCACCCAACCCACCTGGCCGAGTTCACACAAATCCGCTCACGGCTTGTTCAAAGAAAGATCTGGGTGCGTAAATCGGAGCCCAAAATTGTCTCAGAAAACCCTCATTCAGCTGCTGAGAAATCCCGGTGGTTTCTAAGTTTCAGTTGCACCTTCGATTTTGCCTTTGCAGCTCCCCAGGCCTTTGCATCTGCCCAGAAATGCCCCAGCAGAGCTGTTTCACCCCCCCCAGCATTCCACTGGGATCGGCAGGAGCAGCTTCTCTGCCTGGAGCCCTGATCTGCTGGGAGACCTCGGGGCAGGGACCTCTCCCTGCCCTCCCTAAACAAAAATGCAGTAACACCCGTGGTCTTCCCATGCAGAGTCGATGGGGAGCAGCTACCCCGGTTCCGCACTGCACACCTCTCCCCCACACCTTCCCAAAAAAAAAAGCTTTTTCCAAACACCGGGACTTGGGTCCTTGTCTCAGCGCAATCCCTGACCTCCGCTGCGGCACTAAGCAGCCGCGGGGCAAGCTGAGCATCCTGTCCACGAGGGTCCCGTCCTGGGAGAGCCCAGGACCCTCTTTTCTTTTACAGACAGCTGGGTCTTTAACGTAACCCCGTTAATAAACCTCACTTGGCGGCTGGAGGGGCAGGTGCTCCGTTTCCCAGAGCACTCACCTTGTGCCGGCTGGGAATTTTCTCTCTGCGGCCACGGACTTCCAGGTCTCAGCACCAGAAGGGACATTTGTTCGTCCTCCCCTGCCTCGTGCTCCCACCAGCCGCTCCTGTAAGGTCCATTTTAGAGAAAAGTCAAGCGAATTTCCCAGAGGAATTCTCTCTTACAGAAGGTAGTTTTAATCCAAAACCTGGCTCTTTCTCAGCTAAAGAACCCTACAAAAAGCCTGTCTCCTTCCATGTGCCCAGAGCCACCGGGTACTGGTGCCCTCCTCTGCCGGGGTCCTGCTCCGCAGCCAAGGGGACCCTCTGTGCGCTCACGCGGACCCACCGCTCACCTCCCCGCTTCCAGCACGGAGCCAAGGGGACCGCAGCCTCCATCCCTCTGCTCCGTGGCCAACCTCCAGCCCAGAGCCCGCGCACACAACAGCCCCGTTCACAGAAACCGGACTCGGGGAAAGGAGCAGCCTGAGCAATTATTTGCTTAAAGACAAAGCCGCGTTGCTCTTCTTTCCGTGCGACGGTCCAGCACGGCTGCTTGGCATCGGCAGGCCACGTGCTGTGCGTTGCAGCAGGGGGTTGCTGCCGGGTTTTTGGAGTAATCTGCAACCGAGACGTTGTCTGTTGCGATGTCCTCCAGAGCGTGGGCGTAAGCCCTGCTGATGGCAGGTAGCACTGCCCGATACTCCCTGGATGCCAAGTCCAAAGGCTCCTGCTCCTGGATATCGCCATCCAGATTGAAAATGAGGGGTGGCTGGTGATGCTCAGCTGGCCCAATGCTCCCATCGCAAGCCATCGCCCCTCCTAGGGACGAAACGAGAGAAAAACACCAGGGCTCACCTCTGTATTCCTCACCCATCTGTGATGGCCCAGTCCCACCATGTCCCAGCTTTGGGAGCCCAGGTCCTGCTGGTCCAAGAGCGCTTCTGAGGCCAACAACCCTGGGCTGCAGAGCCCATCACACAGACACAGGGCGGCACGTGCTTATCCTCGCTAGGTTTGCTCTTGCTTGAATTAACCTGAGTTGGTTTTTACCTGTTTCTGCAGGGAACCAAGAATTCCAGAAGTTTTTTCCCAGACTTTACAATCTCTAAAAGGGACATGGTACCTGTGGTGTAAAACGCCTTGTACTGAGCCAGCCGTAGCGTCTCTATCTCGCCGTCCTTCCCCGCTGCCCCGCTGTTGGGGTGGAGCAGAACCTGAAGGAAGAACAGAAAAGTGCCCGTCAGCCTGTTGCAGAGAAAACCTGCTCCGTGAGACCCTCTCCCTCCCCAGACGGGACCACGTCCCACCCGTGCACACACGTAGAGACACCTTCAGCCCCTGGGCTCTGAGCAACCCAGCGAGCTTTGGCTGCTGAAGGGTGGGGGGACAGCAAAAGGGCACCGGGAAACACCAGCATCTTTGTGCCTTCCTGGCCCTGCATGCCGCACCCCTGAATTTACCTCCCCAGTTCTACCACAGGAAAGGGATCAGGAAGGCGCCGGGGTCTTTCAGCAGAGCAGGGCAGAATATTTCAGAGCTGGGACGGTCTCAGGTGCTCTATGTCACCCACCCCTGCCCCGTGCCAAGGAGACACCAGATGACACCAAGCTGGGCGGGAGTGTTGATCTGCTGAGGGCAGGAGGCTCTGCAGAGGGACCTGGACAGGCTGGATCGTTGGGCCGAGGCCAATGGATGAGGTTCAACAAGGCCAAGTGCCGGGTCCTGCACTTGGGCCACAACAACCCCAGGCACCGCTCCAGGCTTGGGGAAGAGCGGCTGGAAAGTGCCCAGAGGAGAAGGACCTGGGGGGGCTGGTCGACAGCGGCTNCTCCCTCGGTGCTCAGGGCTCAGCCAGTGGCAGGGACATCTAAGGGAGCCGAATCGTTGCCTGGGGCCAGCAGCAAGCCCGAAGCTGGGGGTGAGCTCAGGCGAAGCAGAGCTGCACGGGTAGGTGGGTGCTGGAACATCACCCCCGGTCCGTCTCCGCCGCTGACTCACCCCGCTGTGCGAGCGCTCCCTTCCCTAACAACAGCCTGCCGGCACAGGGAATGGGGTGAGAAGGAAGGGAAGGAGGGAAGGGTGGGTCGAATCTCTCCCTTTCAGTATTTAGGACACTTGATCCACACAGGACGACTGCTTTGGCACACGGGAGCGAGAAGACAAGTGAGCTGGACAGTTCAGCGGGCTCGTCTGTCAGATAATATCTGCTGCGGAGCCAATGGCTTCATTGAGGGATGAGTCACTCGAGGTTTCCTCCCTGGGAATTGAGTTTAAAAGTGATTCAAGAAATTTCCACTGTGCTAAAAATGAGAAACATCTGCCGAAGTTGTAGGCAGCTGCGGTGCCAAGTTTAGTAACAGCGTTCGCAGCTGATCGGCACGGCAATGCCTTAGCAGGTGCCCGCATGGAGCCCTGCCCCGGCACGCAGCACCGCCGGGCACCCGCCGGGCATCCCGCGCCGCCTGGTCCGGATGCGGCCGCTGTCTCGGGGAGCCAGTTGGTAACTCATCCCAGAAATGCCAGCATTCAGGGTGGGGGGTGATTTCCAAATGCTCTGGGTTTCCTTTACTGCCCTCCATTGCAAGGCAAATTAAAAAAAAAATCACCTTCTGGAATTAGGTTTAAAAATCATGTTTTAGGGAAAAAAATTGGGGGCGTAAAGTGGAAGAGGTGGTGCAGTGTAAGCCTGCTGCAAGGAGGAAAACCCTGCTACAGAGTCCCCTTATGCTGACGCTCCTTGGTCAGAATAAAACAGCCCCAAAGTAGGAATCCGCAAATATTGAAGGGCCCGTGAAGCCAAGGTACCAGGAACTGAACCAATTCGGCTGCTTCCAGCCCTAAAGCTTTGCCTACACCCTCTCGCCAGCCGGCGTTATCTTTAGCAGTGCAGCTGGGATGCTGCCGTGTCGGTGTAAAGGCACTGAAACCTCCCTTGCTATCAACGAGCACGTTCCTAAACCTGCCCCGTAAAACCCCACGCTAAGAAAATCTATTATAATTTACTGCATAATTAAGGAGCTTGTTTCAATTGAGCCCTTTCGAGAAACATTCCCAGGTCGGCAACCCTTCTATTGATCTTTGACTTTGTTATTTTAATTAAAAAAAAAGGGGGGGGGGGGGTGAAGCCTTTTTTCCCCAGACAACCCGTTGTCTGAACTCGGTGCTGCAGCTGTTTGCACAAGCGAGCAAGCGCGCGGGGGAGCAGGCGCACACCCCTCTGCCATTAAGCTAATGGAAAGAGCTCATTTGTCTGACACTTGTACCCTTGATACTTTCTGTAGGATGTGTTTATTTTTACTGTAAATAGCCTTCGCTCCAAACAGGACCTTGGCGTCACCCCAACCCCGTCACAGGTTGCGCCGGTGCCGAGCGCTGGGACGCTGGGCAAGGTTTCCCCGGGCAGCGCCGGGGAGCCTCAGCCGCCCGAGGGACCCCGGTTCGGAAAGCAGCTGCGGGCGGTGGGCGGCGAGCAAAGGAACCGCTTTCGGGAAGATTTGTGTCAAGGAAAACCCTGCACCATCAAAGGGGGGGTTTGCTATCGGCCGCTCGCGAGCGGGAGATGAAAGGCAGAGAGGAGGGAGCGGGGACAAGCGCTTGCTCCTCATCACCCCGCGGGGCCGGAGCAGGCGGGTGCTGTGTGTCCCCCCCAAGGTCACCCCGTCCCGCGGCAGCTGGATTGCATCCCCTGGGGATGCCCACCCCGCTCGTGCTGCTGGGATGGGCAGGAACACCCCGGCTGTGCCCCCCCCCGGCTCCCAGCCCCGCAGGGGTTAATTCAGCCCCTGATTGCAGCACAGACCCCCCAAAAAAAGCACTGGGCCGGGGTGATGCTGGGGAAGCCCGGGCAGCTGGCGGTGCGTCGCAGCTCAGGGCTTTATTCCTCGGTCTGAAAGAGGCAGGAATGGCTGGTGTGGGCTCGTGCCCCTCCGCCGCACCCTGGCACCCAGCAAACCATCATTCCCAGCAAACCATCACTCCCAGCAAACCATCGCTCCCAGCAAACCATCGCTCCCAGCAAACCATCATTCCCAGCAAACCGTCATTCCCAGCAAACATCGCTCCCAGCAAACTATCGCTCCCAGCAAACCACTGGTCCCCCCCTCCCGGTGCCACATGCGCAGGAGAAGAGGGTTAATCCCGAGGAGCGCAGCGGAGCGCGCTGGCCGCATCCCATCCACTTCCCCGCTTTATCTCACGGTTCAGCAGAGGGTTCCATAAATACGAAGCAAATACCAAAACCCTGATGGACACAGAAAGCAAATCCAAGAACCCCGCTGGGAGCTGGCTCATGGTGCTCGGAGGAGGGTGAACTTTAAAAGCAAAATCAGGCTTTATCTGTGGGACTGCTATTAAAGCCACTTTTTTTTTTTCGGTCCTGAAAAAAATCTTGTGCAACTCTGAGAAAAATGCATCGCCATACTGCTCGTTCTACTAACTGGGTTTTTTAGGCTTAAAGGAGCTGTCAGCAGCTCCTTTTCCCAGCAAACCATCGCTCCCAGCCAACCATCATTCCCAGCAAACCGTCATTCCCAGCAAACCTCGTTCCAGCTGTCAGCAGCTCCTTTTGTATAGGCAGAGCTGCAGGGTAAGGACGGGCTGCCCCGCTTGAACATCAGTAACAGGCACGTTCCCAGCCAAGGAGCTGGGAGGAGGGCGGCTTCGTTATGTCTTGAGCTGGCAAGATAAATAAAGCAGATACGACTGGGTCCGAGCCCCTGGGACCTTCTGTTTCCCACGCTGGCGTACCTTTTGCGATCGGAAAGGAGACACACCGTGCCACGTGTGGCATCCCCTGGGACGGTGTCCCGCGGGGACAGCGGGCACAGCCCCGCCAGCGCACGGGACGGCACGCCAGGCTGCACGCGTAGGCATTTTCGCCTACAATCCCAGATTTACGAACAAAGCGTTTCTCTTAGCTAAGACAACTCTTCGCTAAGCCCTTTTACCCCGGTAGCCCAAGCCCAGCCTTGGCACAGCACCCGGCCACCTCCGGCTGTCCTCCTCCTGCGGAGCGGGGGGATGATGCTCCCGGGGCTCCGCACGTCGCCAGCTCTGAGCCTTTCCACCCCCCACGGACCTGTTTGGGCTCGGGGCGGTGGGACCTGCTGTCAGGAGGGGGATGTCCCCGGGGGGGGTGGCTCTGCCTTACCTTGTGCCCCACGTCTGACCACCCAAAGAGAACCGGGGACACGTCCAAGCCGTCGAAGCGTCTGTTCGGGGGAAGCGTCGCCCCAGCCAGGGCCACCAGCGTTGGGAAGATGTCCAGGGTGCTGGGGAAAGAGGTGGCTTTCATCAGAGCAAGGAGTGAAAATCCCTGGAGGGTCCCCCCAACCCCACCTGCACCCCACAGCCCGGAGGGGGCACTCGGTGCACTGACGGCAGTGCCTTGGCCGGGGACAGCCACTTCCCAGCACCCATCCCAACAGCTGAGCTCTGCAGAAAAGGTTAAAACCGGCTTCAAGCAGCGACTCGGCCCCAGCAAGCCCTCGCTTCGCACACCTCCCACCCCCGGCATCGGCCGCTCGCCGGGAGCTGCGGGTTCAGCCAGGATCTGCCGCTCCCGCGCCCGGCAAATCCCGCACCCGCAGGGCAGGGGCACAGCGGGGAGCAGGGCAGCCCCCTCCTGCCCTGCTGTGTCCCCCCCGCCTCCGGGGACACATGGGGAAGGCAGCAGGTCACCCTCCGGAGAAAGTGCTAGCACAGGGACTTTTTACGCCAATGACAGCAGATCCCGTCGCCCCAGGAAAATGTGGTCTCGCTTTTGCATGGCGCAGCACGAGCCCTCGCAGCCAGAATGGAAAATGAGAGCGGTGCTATTTTGTGCACTCCCACCAAAACGCCCGTCAGCATTTCCATCGTAAGCCTCTCGGGTTTTTCAGGGGCCTCAACCACAAAAGAGCACTCGGGGCTCGGTCCTTGGTCGCTTCCCGGCGCGGAGGGACGCAGGGAAGGAGCAGGTGACCCGGTGTCCCTCCGGCTCCATGGGGATGCAGAGAGGGACAGTCTCTGCTTTCCCGCCTGCTGCCCTGGGGCCAGAGCTCGGCCGTGGCGATTCCCCACCCGCCGGCACGTCCCCGCGGTGCCGAGGGACCACGGGTCGAGCAAAGTCATTGCTGGGGTGGGACGGGGACCGCCCGGCTCTGCCGCCAGCCCCCTGTGCATGGGCAGGGGCTTCCCCCTCCTCCAGCCAGGCTGGGTCCGGGCTCGACTCCAGTGGGTCGGGGAGAGCCCACTCGCAGCCCCCACGTCTGACCCTCACCCCCCACATCCCGCTCCTGCGAGGCACCAGTGTCCCGTGCCCCCCGCCAGCGCCGAGAGCATCCCTCCCTCTCGCAGAGGTGGTTGTGGGGGGACCCCACACCTCTAAAAGGAGCCACCCTGCACCGGGGGTGTCCCACGGCCCCGGGGGACAGCGGGACGTCAGTGTGGCCGAGTGACACAGGACAGCGCTGCCCTCCCCGGGGACGAGGCGGTGGCATGAAGCTGATGAGCCGGCAGAGCCACCGGTGCCAGGCAGGGACCCAGCCCGCACCCCTCCGGCTGCAAAACCCTCGTGCCAGCACCTCGGGGGGGCAGTTGGGGCAAGGAAATTGCTGTGGGGGGGTGAGAACACCAGGTCCCCCAAGTGGGGGTGACCCAGGGTGCCACCGCGGTCCTGCCACCGCGGTCCTGCCACCGCGATTCTCCTGCCCGGTGCGCGACAGCGGCTGCGTGAGCGGAGAGAGAAAAAAGCCGAGGGCTTAAGGGCCCCCGGTTCTCCCATTCAATGAGTTTTAATTTAGCTGCTAAGAGACGGAGAGAACAAATAAGAACAAACACTGCTGAGAGGCAGCCCCGGCCCGGCGCGCTCGCAGAGATGGCCCCAGCAGCCAGGCGAGCCGAGAGGCGCCGAAAAAAATTCTGGCTCCCTGCTGCACCCAAGGCAGGGCACATCCTCGCTGGGGTCAGCCCGGGTCCACCCGAAATGGTAGCCCAGGGCAGGCCCCGGTCAGCTCTCCCAGTCCCGTGGGTGCTCAGCACCCTCAGGATCTGGCCCCCGGCACGGTGCATGCGGATGTTCGCATGGTTGCACCAAGCGGCCCCGACCCAGCAGATGGGATGGCTGGAAACCGTCACCGAGGTGGGGGGACAACGTGACTGAGCGCAGAGGTAGTCAAAGATCTCCCCGGCCACGGGCAGGCGTAACCCGTGGAAAAAGGCACGAAAAAATAGGATTTTAGTCAAAGCTGGCACCAAAGCAAAGGCCCCGCCAGCAGGCGCATCTCGGAAGCCGTGTTGCAGGGAAAGGGGAAGCCACCCCAGCCCCTCCAAGGGACATTTAATAAATAAAGTCACTCCAGAGTCCCACTGCCGCCCCGAACGCCGAGGGAAAAGGGACCGGCAGCGCCCAGGGACGGGCAGCTCCCTGCCTGCTGCCCGCGGGGCAGAGCCGCCCGGGGTGCTGTGCCGGCGCTGAGCACCCTGGGCATGACGGTGGCAGGGAGTGCTGCCCTGCCCTGGCGAGGACGCGGTGCAGGCAGCTGCAGGCAGCTGCAGGCAGCTGAACCAGCTCTCCCCACACCCCAACCCGCTTGCCCAACCCGCCCAGCCCCACGCCGCCGGCACAGCCAGGGTGGTGCGATTTGCTTCTTCACCACCCCACTGACCTATTTCTTCCGTGCCCTACTTTGGGTTGGAAGCATGGCGGGTGGCTCCGACAATTAAATATAATTAAGAAAAGCCGACAATGCAGTTTTCTGCAGAAACCAGCGTGCAGGTGCAGGTCTGTGGCGATGCATCAGCATGTCTTTGCTGGCTTCAGCATCCCCGGCCGCCGGGCACGCTCACCCTCGCTCACCCCTCCACTCCCCGCGCCGGGGAGGACGCGAAGCCGAGCGATGCTGGGGAGAGGCAAGGCGGAGTCCCGGGCAGGCTCTTCTCCCCAGCCAGATGGCAAAGGCTGTCAGCATTTTCATAACCTCGGGGGCAGAAGGAGGCTCATGCAGGCGATTAACGCCTGCCCTTGCCCAGCCCCTGCCCTTCCCGGGGGGATCCCACCAGATGGAGGTCCCTTCTTGTGCGCAGAGGTCCCCCAGCCACATCCGCACACAGATTTCATTCCCTCCCCTGCTTCTTGGTCTTCCCCATCAGCTGGGGGGACAAATCATAGAACCATAGAATCACAGAATCACTAAGGTTGGAAAAGCCCTCTCAGATCATCGAGTCCAACCGTCAACCCAACCCCCCCATGCCCACTAAACCATGTCCCCAAGCGCCTCATCTACACGTCTTTGAAATCCCTCCAGGGATGGGGACTCCACCACTGCCCTGGGCAGCCTGTGCCAAGGCCTGACCACTCTTTCAGTGAAGAATTTTTTCCTAATGTCCAGCCTTATTTCACATGCTCGTCCTTTGAGGGATGTCCCCAAGGGTGACTCTAGGCGCAGAGAAAAGCCACCTTCCCCGACCCACTGCGAGCACCAAGCCCTTCACATCCCTCCGCGTCCCTCCACATCCCTCTGCGTCCCTCCACATCCCTCCGCATCCCTCCGCATCCCTCCACATCCCTCCGTGTCCCTCCACATCCCTCTCCGTCCCTCCACATCCCTCCGCGTCCCTCCGCATCCCTCCACATCCCTCCGCGTCCCTCCGCATCCCCTACCCCAGAGCTCAGGCTGAGGCTGGGATCACGTTGGGGACACCTTCCTGAGTATGAGCCGTTGCTCGTGTCCCCCAAGCTGGCTCTGTGCTGCCTCCCAAACAGGGGGTTGCCTCTTCCTGATGCCAGAGCATCACCCTGCACCAGCCGGGCATCACCCTGCACTCGCCGGGCATGGCCCCGTGGCAATGCTGGGCGGTGCTGGGGAGGATGCTGGCTGTGCCGTGACTCCTGGGGAGCTACAGAGCCGCTTTCCCAGCGCCCGGTGGGCAGCACAACCTGTGCTGCCACCCGCTTTCTAGATTTCCAGCTGTCCAACCTGCTGGACCGGAGCTGGGAAAGGCAGGAGATAAGGTCTTCGAGGAGATCAGCGGAATGCCTGGGCTGGGCGGCAGGGCTGCAGCGTGGGCAGGGGGGCGAGGACGCTGGTGGGACAGGGGGATGGGGACGGGCACCGATCCTGCACCACCGGAGCAGGCATGGGTTGGCAGCTCTGCCCCATGTCCCAGTGGTCGGGGCATCACCCACCCATGACGGGTGTCCTGGTTCCGGCTGGGACAGGGTTAACTTCCCTCCCCACCGCTTGGGGCTGTGCTGGGTTTCGGTTTGGTGTGAAAGGAGCGTTAATGGCCCAATGCCACTTTGGCTGTTGCTGGGTGATGCCTGCACCAGGGCGGGGGGAGCACCCAGCTGGCCAATGGGGTGTTCTATACCACGTGACATCATGCTCAGTATAAAAAACGGGGGGGGCGGCGGCCTTGCGTCCCCGGTTCGGGACACGCGGTCGGTGGTCGGGGAGCAGTTGTATGGTCTGCTTTGTATATTCTGTTATTGCTCTTGTTCCCATTTGTTATTATTGCTGTTCTACTTCTGTTTCATTTCAATTATTAAACTGTTCTTATCTCAACCCGGGAGCTTTCCTACTTGTACCCTCCCCGATTCTCTCCCTCATCCCACTGGTGGGCTGGGGGGGAGGGGGAGGTGAGTGAGCGGCTGCGTGGCGTTTATTTTCTGCTGGCTGGGGTTAAACCACGGCAGCGGGGAAGGGTTTGGAGGTGAAACCCAAGGGGTGCTGCGTGCACCCCATCTCCTCCAACAGACGTCAGTGACCCCGCTTACACCTCGAAGCTCCCCATTTGCAAAATCCCAGCTCCCAGAGCTGCCCTCAGGCCATGTACGGGGTAAGTGGTCCCAGCTGATCTCATGTGCCTTAGAAACACCCAACACCCCCCGGGCCCACCGGTCAGGACCTGCTGCCAGCAGCTGGGACACTCTTTCCCAACACCCAGCAACCCCCCAGTCCGCCACCCTGACCTCCACCAGCCTGTGCGTCAAGGGACGAAAGGGGACGGGGCGTCCCACCGCGCTGCCCCCGCCCAGGCTGTGCCCCCCGCGCTGCATTTGCTGCAAGGCGGGCTGTACAAAGGGATGCAATTGCTGCAAGGGAGAGCGGCAAGTGCTGCATGCGGAGCTGCAAGTGCTGCAAGAGAGGTGCTGTTGCGGCAAGGAGAGGTGCAAGTGCTGCGAGGTGCAAGTGCTGCATGCAGAGGTGCAAGTGCTGCAAGGCGAGGTGCAAATGCTGCAAAAGAGGTGCTGTTGCTGCAAGGCGAGGTGCAAGTGCTGCAAGAGAGGTGCTGTTGCTGCAAGGAGAGGTGCAAGTGCTGCGAGGTGCAAGTGCTGCATGCAGAGCTGCAAGTGCTGCAAGGCGAGGTGCAAGTGCTGCAAGGAGAGGTGCAAATACTGCAAGAGAGGTGCTGTTGCTGCAAGGAGAGGTGCAAGTGCTGCAAGGCGAGGTGCAAGTGCTGCAAGAGAGGTGCTGTTGCTGCACGCAGAGGTGAAGTGCTGCACGCAGAGGTGCAGTATTGCCGCAGCAAGGGCCCTCCGCGCCCCCCGCGCGGTGCCCCGAGCCCCGGCGGGCCCGGAGCGGCCCTTCCCCTGCGCTCCCGCCGGAAGCGGCACCGGTCGCTCGCTGCCTCCCGGCCCGGCCGCATCCTGCGCTGATTGCGAGCGCCATCGCTCCGGCCAGCCTTCCCCACAACCGCACCCTCCTCCACATAAAGCCATTCGCAAACCACAAAGCCTAAGCCTGCTTCTTGGTGGAGAGAGAGAACATCGTCATCTTTTAATTATCGGGAGGCTCTCAGCCACCGCGGCCGGGAGGCACACGGAGCCCGGCGGCTGCTAACGCCAATCCAGCAGCCTCACAAAAAGCCCTTTCAACTCCTCTGCGCTGAAGCATTAAGTCTTACGGGCTTGGGAGAGGACAAAAGTACAGAGTCTGGCACAAGGCAGGCGATACCCAGCGCGGGCAGCTGCTGCTGCCAAAATCCAGTTCATCACCTGGGTCCCAGCACGGGGACGGTGGGTCCTTCTATAGGGGGCAAAGGGGCTGCCCCACTCCCCGATACGATGGGTCCTTCCATAGGGGGCAAAGGGGCTGCCCCGCTCCCCGATACGATGGGTCCTTCTATAGGGGGCAAAGGGGCTGCCCCGCTCCCCGATACGGTGGGTCCTTCCATAGGGGGCAAAGGGGCTGCCCCGCTCCCCGACACGACCCGGCCGGGCTCCTACCTGAGCAGAGCGTGGCTCGTCCGCTTGGCAGGGATGCGGCCGGGCCAGTACGCCAGTGCCGGCACCCGGTGCCCCCCTTCCCAGGTCGTTTGCTTCGCCGAGCTCCCACCTGCAAGAGAAAAGGGCAGCGCTCAGCATCCCGCTGCCCAGGAGCTCTGCCTCGATGGGAAAACCTCCCGAGCCCGGAGTTTCCCTGGGAAAGGAATTAGTTAGAGACAGAGTTGGAGTAAATGACCTCAAAGGAGGATGATTTCACTGGAGAGGGAGCTGGGTCAGGGGAGGGAGAAGAGTTACAGGAGTTTTTGAAAGAAATAGGGAAAGGGAAAAGAAAGGGGGCTCAGTTTGGCACTGCCTTGTGTATCCCCTCAGTTCCAGGGAGCAATAAGAAACACAGCCGGAGCTGCTACATTTCCATCCACTTTTGATGTCAGGCAAGAATATGGAGCTGGCAGGAAATGTAGGAATTTATGCCAGGGGCTGCGAACGGCCCCGTGCAGGCGGGCTGCTGCCCTCCCTCTGGTAAAGCACCAACAGCCCCCCAGCCTGCTGGAAACCCGCTTCATTAAAAATACCATCCTGCTGACAACCCTCCTGGCGGCTAATTAACCTGGTCAGTTGTTTCCCTGACATCACCCAAAACGCCCCTGCTCTGCCCTTGGGTTTGAAATGCACGGCACGGGGAAGCTGCCCGGTCCCTTCCTCCACCTGGGATGCTGAGTACTGAAATGCAGGTGCTGAGCAATAAAATGGGGATGCTGAGCAACGAAATGGGGGTGCTGAGCAATGAAATGGGGATGCAGAGCAACAAAACGGGTGGAAGGGCGTTAGAGAGCCTCTGCTTTGGCTGTAGCCCAGAGGGCCCCAGGCAGCTGCGGGGGGAAGGGACTGGGAATGGGGCAAACAGAAAATCCCAACCCGATTCACCGAGCAAACTTCCCAGGCGCAGCCTTTGTCCGCCCGCCTTTCAGCGTGCGCATGGCAACGGCGCTCGCCCAAAGCCATTTCCTCCGGGCAGAGCCAAGAGTGAGGCGACGTCCCCGCTCGGCACAAACGCCCCGCGCTCCTCCGTGTCCCTGCGCCGCTCCCCATCCCAGCCTGGCCTCCCCGGGAGTCACCGCCCGATGCTGCGGGCATCCGGGCTGATCCTGCGCTCCCAAGCGATGCTGCCGTACCCACACCGCCGGCGCGGAGGAGGACACATACGGCACGGATGCCACGGTGCCGGCAGCACGAGGAATAGTCCAGGGAAAAGGTTTCTGACCCCGCTGCCTGTCCTGCCAGGCACATCCCCAATCTTTCCCGCTCCGCACCCAAACTCTCAGCGTTTTGCCCTGATGAACATCTCTTGGAGCCTGAAGCGGTGGGACAGAGCCGGCACCGAACCGCGCTTCCAACAGGCACCACGGCTTAAGCAAGGTGCCTCCCCTGCCTTCAGACACAATTATAGCGATTAATATCAATCCCCATCTCTGCACGTATATTAAATAACTCGTCCTCCCAGTAAGGCAGCTGCATTTCAAGGGCTTTTCCGTGCACGGCTCGGGGGTCTCCAGGAGGACACAGGGTGGATATTTCGCTCCAGCCACCCAAGCACCTCTGGCTGGGCACGATGCCCGAGCTGCCCGTGAAGGAGCTCACGTTAACACTTGGAGCAGTAAACGGGGCTGAAACACCCCAAACCCAACCAGGGATTTTTCTCCAGAGCAGGGAGGATGCAGCCCTGCTGCTGTAGGGACCACGGAGGCCGCGGCTTTCCAGGAAAGCTGAACCGAGCATTCCCGTGCCGGGATGAAAGCCCCACTCCCCCCCTTCTGCAACACACAGCAGGTCCTCAGCATGGGGACACTGGGTCTGGAGCCTCCCAAACCTGCCTCAAAACACGGCCAGCATCACATCCCCAAAATCTGCATCTCCACCCCGGCACCCCTTGCTGGGCTCTTGGCCCCGAGGTGGGAGATGGGTTTTCAGGGTGGGCTGGGGGCTGCGGGAAGCTCCCCAAGCAGAGAAGGGGGGCAGCACCCACGGATGCGCTGCTCTCTTCCAGAGATGACCGACTCCAGTGATCACCCAAAATCAATGGAAAACATCCCTGGAATTCGGGTTGGACCCTAAAAGGAAAGGCCAAGCTATACAAAATGTATAGAGTCCGGAGCAGCCCGTCCTCCCCTGCCCTCCCGCTCCTCAAAGGGCTTTTCCCCGTGGGGAACGATACCCCCCAGCACCCACGCCGGTGGGTGTCTGCAGCATGAGAGCAGCCGGCAGCACACAGTAACACTGGGCTGGCTTTCAAAACATCCATGCAACAACCAGCTGAGGGATTTCAGAAATCATCCTTCCCGGGCGGTATTTACAGCCAGCCCGACCTCCCCCCAGCCTCCCGCCGTAGCCGGGGCTCGGGGTGTTTTCGCAGGGCAGCGAGAGGCTGGAAAAGGGGCCGTGTTTTCCTAGCTTTGTTCCCGAATGCTGGACTGCCTGTACCATCTGCTCCGGCTTGTGACCGTCGGTTGCTCAAGAGCAACCCAGGTCGTCAGCAGGGTTTGTTTACTAAAAAAAAAAATTAAAAAAAATTAAGGTTACGATTTCATCCCGGGGCCAGCTGAAGGAATGGGAATGGGAAAGCGAGCCAGCCCAGCGGCAGCGTTTGCCCAGGGAAGCGGCCACAGTTGCATCGCCTGGGTGTCAGGAAGCGGAGGAGGAAAGAGGCGCTGCCGCCCGCGGCCCCTCCGCCGCCGCTCCCTCCCCGCTGACCCCGAGCAAAGAGGGGAACCGAGCCCGGCGCGCGTTTACACTGCGTAATACAAGCAGAAGTGGGAAACGCCTGACTCATGCATGCTTCTGGCCGCTTCGGCTGCAATAAACCCACCAAGCAGATGGCTTGGCCGGAAAAGGAGGAAAGGCAGAAAAAAAAAAAACAACAACAAAAAAAACCCAAAACAAACAACAAAACGGTGGAGGGAAAGAAAAGCAAAGTCCCGCAGCGCTGGGAGGGCGGCCGGGCGCTCTCCTCCGGAGGGAATGGGGCTGGGGGCTGTGAGACCCTGCCGCAGCCGATGGCCCCGGTGCTTGGGTGCTGAGCATCCCATCTCCAAAACCAGCAGCCACTCACCTCAAGCTCCAGGGTAACAGGGACCAGGGGGACCCCAACTCCCCCCAGCAGCGGTTTTAGGAGAAAACTTGACTGCTTGAAAGAAAAAAATTATTCTGGGGTGTCTTCAAGGCAGCTCAGCCCAGGGCAGCAGCCCGCGGAAAGGCTGGGGGGTGAAATGCTCCCCGTGTTCCCCTCGAAGGGCTCTGTGGACAGCCCCCCCTGCACCCCCGGGGACAGAGAACCCCCCCCACGCTGCCAGGTTACCTCGCTGCCTCTGCCAGGCCCCCACGAACGGCCCCAGGCGTCCCGCCAGCTCGCACTTCTGTGCCCAGGGGCCATTGTCACCTGCAAGAGAAAGAAATGTCCCCATGAGCGACACCAGGACCGGAGGGCACCTCTGCAGTGGGGGGCGAGCAAGGAGAAGTGACCCCTCCATCCCTCCTTCCCATCCCTGTGATACTTTCCCACATGAGCAAGAACAGCGGGTTTATTCATTTTTATTTCTAAAAGTTTATTTTCAAGGGCCGGGGCTGCCCGAGTCCCGGGTGAGGGGCTGGAGCGGAGCTGGGGCGCGGGGTGGGGACGGCTGCCACCAGCTTTGGGTGATAATGAGCGGTGGAGCGGTTCCTGTCATCAGGAGCAAGACATCCTCATTAGGGAGGCTGCTCAGCGAGAGCGGATTTGGACTTCTTAATGAATAAGGATTTGCGGTTTAATTAGGCATGGCCCTGCCGGTTCAGCCCCACGGCTGAAGGGGGGTGGCAGGGTGGGCACCCGGCTGAGCGGCTGCAGCAGCCCGGGACCCCCGTCCCCGCAATGTGACAGCCCCGGGCAGCTCGGCTGCGGCTGCTGATCGCTCCCCATCCACAGAGCAGCCGGGAGCATCGAGGGCAGGGGACAAACACGGGTCCTGCCCCCCCGTGCACACCCCGGGGCTGGTGCCGGTGCCACCGCCGGCGTCACCCCGGTGTCCCTGCTGTACCTGCGAACCACAGGAGAGTGTTGCCCTTTCCGAGGCTGTCGGCGACCCGCTTTATCCGTCCCACCAGGGCATCCATCTCGCTCAGGGCGGCTCCGTAGATGCCCCTGCCCGGGGTGGGGGGCGATGGGGGGACCCCCAGCGGGACGTGCATATGGGCCAGCGCCAGGTAGAGGAAGAAGGGCCGTCCGCTGTCGCTGCGCAGGGAAGAGGGGGAGCACATTCAGCCGGGTCGGGGAAGGGGAAGGTGGCAGCAGGAGGTCACCGGGGTGGTGGCACTGGGGACACAGACCGGTGGTCCTTCCCCCTGGGAGCCCTGCAGCCACCCCTGCCTCTGCCACAGCTCCGGGGGGAAAAACCACCCTGTGTGCATCGGCCGGCTGCAAACCCTCCGGGCAGCCGCTTCCCTTGCAAGGGGGTTGCTTGGCCCAGCGTGAGCCACTTCTCCCCTGCTCCTACTTAAACCTCTCCCCATTGTCGCCCCGTTGCCGACTGTCCTCCCATTTGGGATGGGCTCATCCCTTCTTCCATCGCCAGCCGCCAGCCAAACACCCCGCATCGGTGCACCCCTGGCACCCACCCACCTCCCTCCCCTCTCCGTGGGGCTCAGTTTGGCCCTTCCTCCCCCTCCCCAGCAAGCACTCGGCCCCCGCCGGTGATTTTAGCAGAGGATGAGCAGCAGAAGGACGCCCGTGCCAACCCCCAGCGCGGCCTCGGCGCTGCCGAGCAGCCCCGGACAGGGAGCGCGGCACGTTCGCTCGCTGTGCGCTGCCCCGCTGCCTGTTTGCTTTTAAATCATCAGAGGACACGTCCTGTTTTCTTGTTTACGGCTATATTTATCTCCTCCAACGAGGCCCGCTCTTCCTCAGGGACCTCCGAGGGGAAGGGTGGGATGGCGAGTGGCGGGGAGGGGCCGGATCCCGGGGACGTGCCCCAGCCCGCGCACGCGCCCGGCTCCGGCCACCCCATCGCTGCCTCCAGAAAGTTTTCGGGGCCCCTCCGACGTGCGTTTTGGCATTTCCTTCCTTTACTCATCACCCACCTGGGGATGGAAAATGAGTAAATCCCATCCTGCCCAGAGCTGCCGCATCCTTCCCCAGCGGCGCTGGAGCCCCGTGAAGGGCTGCGTCCCCCCCGCACCCTGCCCAGCCCCTGCAAAACGCTGGGGGTCAGGGGGTGCTGATGCAGCCCTTGCAAATCGCCGCTGCAAAAGGCTCCGCTGCACCTTTCCCTTGGGATGCCAGAGACCCTGGTGTGGGGAAAGCTGCTTCCCCTGCCTCACATCCCACCCGGGAGCACCGGGTGGGCTCCGGCATCCAGACGGACTCACGACCACGGCGTTCAGCTGAACATCCCGCTTGCTTTTCGCATCGACATTTCAGAATTTTCCCCAAAATTGAGCAAACATTTAATCAATAACTTAAGACAAATGTCCCTGACTTTTGCTCCCATGTTTGCCGCGCTCTGTCCCGAGCAGAGCCAAGTCTCACTGCCACGAATTGCTCAACCTTGACACGACTGGTTAAAAAAACACCGAGATGACAAATCCGGTGTTCTTTTGTTGCCCCATAATGAATGAGTCAGGCAGAGGAAAACTGGAATAAGCCATCAAAGAGAAGGAGAGAAAAGGCAGGCACCTGCTTAATCCTGTTCTCCGTGAACGCAGATAACCCCAAAATGCTATTGGGAGTTTAAAGGTTTTTCCTATTAACCCGGAGCTCACCCGCTTGGTTTCACAGCCTAACAGCATCCTCGCAGCCCGGAGGGCTTTGCACAGGAGGAGGGACCACTGCTGCCCTGCAGCCCCGTGCCCGGGCACCCTCCGGCCCCGTTACAGGCACGCATCCTGACCGTGTGGCCAGGCCACGCCGCGGCCGATTCTTGGTGCCCAAACGGGATAAACCATAGGCATTGTGCGAGCAAAATGGTACCCAGGCTTAGAGGGAGCCATTTCCCCTCAGGCTGCTCCAGGCCCAGCCCCTCGTTTGCCCCCATTACACAAACCTTGCCCCAAGCACACCCGCAAGACCCCCCCGCCGTGGCCCTTCCCCGGATCTGCGTTATCCCTGGATGCAGGCGCGGGACGGGCTCTGACACGGCTGCCTGGCAGCGCTGCAGGGAGGTGTTTTGCAAAGTCACAGCTCATAATCCGTCGATAATAGGGATTAAAATTACACAACTCATCAGCAGGGCTTCGGGTCGTTGTCTCGGAGGAGCTGCTTTGCTCCTCGGGGAAGAGCGTGGCCGGGCTCCTCCTGTCCCCTGCGGATGGGGAAGGCAGACCCTGAAGCCCAGGGATCCCGGAGCGCTTTGTCCTCAAAATGGATTAAAACCCCACATACAGGACGGGTTTAAACACCTCTGGGTGCTGTTCCGCTGCCGTGGGCACCCATTCAGCGCCCGCTCCCACTGCCAGCACCCCCCACCCACAGAGGCACCTCCATCGCCCGGCAGAGCCACCCCGCTGCCACCTCGCCCCGTGCCACCGTGAAGACGGAGGGACGGAGGACAGAGGGATGGCCGCGTTTCCCTCCCTCCCTCCCTCCCTCCCATCCCCACTAGCCGGGGTCTCGCTCAGCGTCACCCCCCCCCCCAAGGAGGCACAGGCAGCTCAAAGGCTTTGAGCTTCCTTGTAAATGGGGGTTTTAAACACACACGATCCCTTTAGAGGAGACGCACCCAAAGGCTCCCAGGGCGAGCCCTGCAGGACACCGGTGACAGCCTTGGTGGCTTCTCCCTCCTCCAGCGGGCTGGGAAGCTGAGCCACGGAGACCCCAGATCTGCTCCCCAAGAACTGTGGGGCAACACCCGGCCCCCCCGGCATCGCACCGACGCCAACCTCCCCGGGCAGGGCTGCCAACGTGGCTTTATCTGCCCTGTGGCCTGAAGAGACTTGCAGTGACCCACGAGCTCTGCCGGAGAAGGGGACGGGGACGGCGGGTGGCACCTCACCTCGCCCGCCGGATGAACCGCGCTGCCTCCTCGGCGTAGCGCGCTGCCAGGCTGCTGAGGTTGACGGGCTGTTGGACGATGGTGACGTTCTCGAAGAGAGGAAGGGCCACCTCCGTGTAACAGTCCTTCCTCGCCATCCTGCTGGGAAGAAGCCACCCCACGCTCGTCACCGGAGCGGGGACCGGCATGGCAGCAGGCACAGAGCCCGGCTGTTCTCCTGGCTTAGCAGAAAGGCGCAGCCGAGGAGGGGAGCGGAAAGGGGACGATGCCAACGTCCCCGCGGCACAGGGTGCTCGGGGACCAACCCCCCTCCCCGACCTGCGCCCTGCTGTGGGGTGCACAAGGGGAAAAAAGGGGTGCACGGAGCATAAGGGGAGGTGACCGCAGCTCTCGGGGCTGGGGACGCCGGTGCAAATACCAACCTCCCACTGCCAACACTTGAACCCCCCACGTGCCCCCGTACCTGGCAGCCGCCCCGTGCCGTGGGCAGGGCGGGCAGGGCGGCAGGTTGTAGCCAGGGGTGTCCGTGCAGCCCATGTCGTGGCTGTAGGGGATCCCAAAGTAATAGTCGAAGCCTGAGGGGCAAGCGAGGGTGTCAACGAGGACAAGGTCACCGTGGGATGCTCGGCTTGTCCCCGCTGGCACAGCCCTTACCGCGGAAGCTGGGGTGATGGTGGCCGTGGTGTCCCAGGTGCCACTTGCCTGCGTGGAAGCCACAGAACATCATTTCAGAGGTTAGTGCAGCTACAGCCTAGCTGGTTGATAGCCGGCTGGTTGATAGCCGGCTGAACATGAGCCGGCAGTGGGCCCAGGTGGCCAAGAAGGCCAACGGCATCCTGGCCTGTATCAGGAATAGTGTGGCCAGCAGGAGCAGGGAGGTGATCGTGCCCCTGTACTCGGCGCTGGTGAGGCCGCACCTTGAGTACTGTGTTCAGTTTTGGGCCCCTCACTACAAGAAGGACATTGAGGTGCTGGAGCGTGTCCAGAGAAGGGCAACAAAGCTGGTGAAGGGCCTGGAGAACAAGTCTTATGAGGAGCGGCTGAGGGAGCTGGGATTGTTTAGTCTGGAGAAGAGGAGGCTGAGGGGAGACCTCATCGCGCTCTACAACTGCCTGAAGGGAGGTTGTAGTGAGGTGGGGGTTGGTCTCTTCTCCCAAGTAACCAGCGATAGGACGAGAGGAAACGGCCTCAAGTTGCGCCAAGGGAGGTTTAGGCTGGACGTTAGGAAAAAATTCTTTACTGAAAGAGTGGTCAGGCCTTGGCACAGGCTGCCCAGGGCAGTGGTGGAGTCCCCATCCCTGGAGGGATTTAAAAGACGTGTAGATGAGGCGCTTGGGGACATGGTTTAGTGGGCATGGGGGGGTTGGGTTGACGGTTGGACTCGATGACCTTAGAGGTCTTTTCCAACCTTAATGATTCTATGATTCTATGATTCTATGATTCTACAGCCGCCGCCAGCCATAACCCACGAGGTGCCCGCGGCGCTGGGGGCTTTAATCTGGTGACAAGAAAGGCTACTCGTTTGTGCTGGCCACGTTTCCAGAATGTCTTTTTTTTTTTGCAGAAACTCAGAAAAAAGGCATAGGATATCTCGTGCCTGTGCAAATCGACCGTCTCCAGCCTTAAAAGGCTCTTTCATGCGTTTGTGTTCAGAGGAGACGACCCCTCCCAACCAGCCAACTTCATCCTCTGACCTCCGGCACACACTCGCTCCCAACGAATGTGCCGATCCGAGAGGGAGAACCGTGAAAACTAAGGGGGAAAGGAGAAACCGAGGGCTTTTCTGCCAGCACAAGGTGCACGAGCAACAGGAGCTGCAGGTGCAAAGGGCTCGCTACCAGCTGGGGACCCACGGTGACAGGAGGGTGCCCAAAGCCACAGGGCCAGTGGCACCGACCGTGCCGGCACCGCGCTGCCAGCCGGCACCGGTGGCATCACGCCGGCGTGGGACGTGGGAGGGCAGAGCTGCCGTGGGCAGTCATGTTTGCTACGGAAAACCTGGCGCGTTGCTCGTCAGGTGAAACAATTAGAGCTTAAACGAAGAACTGGGGAGGGCCTGATTTTCTGGCAATATCATCCGTTTGTAAATGAAGATTTTAAGCTTGGGATTGCAATATCCAAGGGGGAAGTGCAAAATCTGTCCCACGTGATCCTTTAGACTTTCCTTTAATTGCCAGTTTCACCTAACGACCTGCGGTACCTCCTCCGCAAGGACGGACACGGGCATCTTCATCCCCCCCCCCCGCCATCCCCCCGGCTGCCCCCTCGGCACGGCGGGTCTTACCTATAGCCCCCGTGCTGTACCCAGCCTCCCGCAGGACCTCGGCCAAGGTGGTCTCGTTCAGGGGGAGGCCACCGACCGACGTGACGGCGAAGTTGTGGGTCACCCCGTTGCGCGCGCCGAGACGCCCCGTGAGCAGAGAGGCGCGGGACGGCGAGCAGGTGGAGGCAGCCGAGTGGAAATCCACGAATCTAGAAAATGAAAGGATTTTTTGTCGGTCACAAGCCCCTGCGTGGTCTAACGCTGCCCTGGCCCTCCCTGCTCCCCTGCATGTGTCTCTGCCCCAGGGATGAGGGTCTGGAACAGGGGATGAAGCTCGCAGGTCCCAGTGGGGATGGATGGACCTGCACCCTGGGGTACCGGGGTCTGGCCACCCTCCCCATGCACCCAAAACCACGGTGAACCCCACTTTTTCCTGCTGGTCCCCGCGGGAGGGAAACCCCCTTTGCTGCAGGACAAAGTAACCAGGGATGCTTGGAGAGAGCCAGGGAGGGGGGACAGACGTTACCTCGTCCCTTCGGCTGCTAACTGATCCAAATGCGGGGTCTCCTTCGTCTCTGCCCAGTTGGCCCCAAGATCCCCCCAGCCCACATCATCCGCCAGGATGACGACGAAGTTGGGCTGCCCGTACGCCGCACGGGGAGCCGAGAGCCCCACCAGCGCCGCGGCCAGCGCCAGCACCGCCCGCGGGGAGGTGGTCCCCATGGTGCCACACGCCCCCTCCCACCCACGCCGGGGCACCGGTGCCGTGGTCGTCCCCAAACTCCCTCCGCTGCGTCCCCACGGGTGCAGTTGAGCTCTCCACGGGCCCTCGCAGCGATGCAAACGTCTCCTCCTCAGCTGCTCGCGCGGGGCCGGGCCGGGGGCCGGGAGGTCCGGGTTTGCTCCCTGGGCTACCGATGGAGCTGCAACTTCTCTGGGTCTTTCACACACAGCCAATACTCCTGGAATCGGTGCCAGCAAAGGTGTTATTCTTAGAAGTCAAAAACACCTTTTGAAGTCACTGTCACCCTATTTTTAACTTTCCTTCCTTCCTGGTAAATATCTAATTAGACACCAAACCAAAGCGGTATTTTTCCCTCCAGAAGCGTGCTCGATCTGCGGCAGCAGCTCCTCTCCCCTCACCCCAGCCGGGGGGATGTTCGCATCCGACAAATGGCTCTTTCCCTGCAGACCGTGCTCCTCGGCTCCCCGAAGCGCTGAACTCCCTGGCTTCAGGCGGAGAAATAACTGCCGGGGCTCTGCCGGCGGGTGTCTGTCCGTCCTTCACCTCGCACGGCTACAGCATCCCCTGTGCAAGAGGAACAAGATACAGTCAGGACCTGCCGGAGCCCTCCTGCACCCCAGCCCGGGGCAGAACGCCTTATCCAGACACCCAGACTTTGCCTTTGAAGTTGTATTTTCTGCTGCCTGGCTCGCGATGGCTGAACTGGAAAGGACTGGAAACAACAAGCGCGCTTTCCCGCATCCATGGCTCGGGCTGGGACGGTTTCCCACGGTGCCGTCATCCCCGGGGAGCAGCGCTGCTCCCTCCCGGCTTGCCAAGGGCTCTCGCCCTCCCTCCCGGGCGCTGCAGGGTGCACAGCACTTGGGGGGTGGGGGGAACGTGCAGGGCCTTGACTTCGTTTGTACAAATAGAGAAGTTTCTAAAGCTCATTTTTTAAATTTAATTCTGCTCACGCTGCCCCACTGCTGCCGGCGGGGCCGGAGCAGGCAGCGCAGCCCGGGCAGGCAGCAGCCCCGCTGCCGGCCGTCGGGCACTGGGAGGGAGGCACTCCCAGAGGTAAGAATGCAGGAATTCAGGCAAACCCAGAAAGCAATAAACCCCAGAAATACCCAGGCTTACAGGATTAAGCACATATGGCTGCTTAGGGCAGGATTTGGCCTCCAGTGGCGGAGAGGTTCAAGGACAAACACCCCAAAGACCGACGGCAGAGATGGAGCCGTGAAATACAACGTCTTGAGCACAAAGCTGTGGCCAAAGGGAGATGAAGCTGCAGAGATTTGCCAAAACCCCGCCGAGCCCTGCGTGAGGAGCTCCGCACTGGCCGTGGGGATGGCGTGGGGACCCGCGCCCCGGTGGGGACGGTCAGGGGACCAGCAGGACCCAGCTGGGACCAGCGCTGTGGCAGATGTCCCCAGTTGGTACCAGCAACCTTGGGGGAAGAACATGCTGCGGAGGATGCAGCTCCCATGGGATGGTCAACACAGCCAAGCAGGACAACATCCATGAAGACAAACTGGGAGGGCGAGGAGAGAAGGGAATACTGGAAAACAAAAGAGGAGAAGGCGAAAGCAGGAGGCAGGAGAGGGAATACGATGAGCCCCATCTGTAGGCAAAGAGGTTTGTAGCTGGCAAAGCAAATTATTCCCAGGTTTCGCTGTTCACATCTTAAAAGCTTTGGGCTGTCGCTCAGACCAGCAGCTTCAGGACTGTTGGCATAGCACTGCCGTGATCAGGGATGTGACTCCATTCATAATTCATAGCCCAAAGCGTCAATTTATAAACTTCCAGCCGAGGGCCTCGAAGCTCTCGGTGCGTGAATTAATGGGGTGGGATGTGGTGGGTCAGTGGGCTGAGCCGCGGGAGGGGGCTGAGCTGCAGGAGAGGCTGCACAGCCCTGCCCGAACAAAGCGCATGAGCCATTCTGCACCCTAACTGCACACCCACAGCTCGTCCCTCGTGCCCTGAGCTGCCAAACAGCAAGACGAATTGAGATTAGGTATGTGGACGTGTTTGACGGCGGCTAAATCACCTTTATTTTCCCATAAAAAATTCCCTTTGCAATTTCTTCGGAAAGCCCTTGGGGTTTCTTCGGGGATGGGTGCTTGAAAGGAGCCGCCCTGCTTTGGGCCAACACCCCCCGCTCAGGGGTTGAGCCCAGCTGCACCAAGAAAAGCAGGGAATTGAGCCAGCAGCTTCCCAGGGAGAGCACGGCTTAACCCGGGCATGGCCCAGGGTGACTTCAGCCCCATCTCAGCCCTCTGGCCAGGGCTCTCCGCAGGGCGATGGAGCAGGATATCACCCAGCACTGGAATCAGTTTTGGGGGAAAAATAAAGCGACAAAATTCAGCTAAGCCTCACGTAACCATCTCAGCTGAGCCGTGCCTAAGGCAGGCGGTGCTCACCCTTTCCAAGAAGCCACACCACGTAATCCTACCCTCCGGCACCCCCGGCCAGCATCCAGCAGCTCCCGGGCCCCTTTGCCAGGCGTGGTCCCCGCACCAAGCCCCAGCCTTTCCGAGCATCCTCCATGCCGGACCCCATCCCATGCCCGGGGGGTGGCCCTGCACCACACAACGTGCATTGGGGACCCCCTGTCAGCACCCAGAAAAACCGAGCAAAACGCAAGGGAGCCGAACCCACGTTCGCCCACAAACCTCTGTCCTTTCCATTTACTTTGGGGAGGGACGCCAGGATGACACGGCTAACAAAAACAATCAAAACCATTTTGAAAGGACACTCTCTTCTCTCTAAATTAGTCATCCAGGGCTGAAATTTATGCATTAGCGTCAGATGAAACTTTTTGATCTCTGATGCTCAGAGGCCATTTGAAGGAGAGGTGGAACGTGGCCCGTGGAAGCTGGGATGCACCGGCGTGGCTCCTCGCCAGGCTCCTGCAGAACCGTCCTCGTCCACAGCAGGTCCAAACCCCGGCAGAGCATGAGGCCACCCCTTGGCATCAACTCCAGCGTGCTCTCCTCCGGGCTCCTTGGCAGAGGTGCCTCTCCGACCCTTTTCATCTCAAATTCCTGGGCGAGTCCGGGCTCTGCCCCCATCGTCCTCCCAGTGCCGGGGCGGCTGCGGGGAGCTCCCTGGGACGAGCCCTGCTCCCCGCTCACCACCATGCCAGGACCTGCATCTCTCTTCCCCTATAGCTTTGCTACACCTGGACCCACACAGAGCTGAAGGACCATCTTTTAGCTATTTTTGCCAAAAAAACAAGTGACTCATAAGAGATTGCCCCAGGCTGACTATGGTGGGAACATGGTTGTTGCAGCACCTCACTTTGTGCCAAGCAGGAAATATTGCACTGGTGGTTACAGCCCGATGAGCTACCTGGGCAGAATCACACCCAGGAACCAAGGCCTCCGGATAACTGGCACCGGCACCGCGCTCCTCGCCGCACGGCGCTGGGCATCGCTCGGACCGGGCGCTGTGCACCTGGGCTTCACAGCACGCACCTTGTACCAGGGAAGAACTAAACAAATAAAATAAAGTGCATTTCTGCAAGCCAGATAAGGCGGTTCACAGAAAGAAGAAGGGATAAGTCGAAACCAGATAAACCAGTTTAGAAAAGCCCCAAAGCCTTTCCAACTCAGGACACCCTGGGGCTGGCCCCAGGGCAGGGGAGGGGATGCCACCACCGGCCGCACCACCACTGAGCAGCCGTGGTCCCCAGCCCAGCGCTGGGAGTATCTGTCATGTATTTATTACACATTAACTAGAAGTTTACAAATCTTGGGGCCAGCACGATCATTTTCACATTTTTCACATTCTTTCACATTTTCACGCCTGCCTGGAGAGCAAAGCAGCAGCCGGAGCCCAGAAAAACCTGCCGCCCTTTGAAGCACGCCTGGCTGTGCTGGCTGCGCCGAGCCATCCCCCCGCCAGCACCCAGGGCTCGCACCCCGCCCGGGGCGTCACAGCTCTGATCTCCGGCCCAAACCCACGCCAGCGGCCCTGCTCTCCTGCCAAAAGCCCCGGCAAGCATCCCCGTCCCGGCTGCGAGGAGCGGGGAGATAAGGACACAGCAGGGGATGAGAAATTCAAACCGGAGCGGGCACCTGCTGTCATCCCGGGACCCCCGTGGGGGCTCCGAGCATCACCCCTCGTGCCAACCGGGGTCAGGGAAACTGAGGCAGGCAAGCAGAAGCGATGGCTCGAGCTGCATGCTGACCCCACGGCTGCCGAGTGACGCAGGATGGGGACGTGTCCCCACGGACAACCCCCCCGGGGGATGCGCAGCCGCAGCCTGGAGGGGATGGATGGTGGCACATCCCGGCAGGGACAGCCAGGCTTTCAGGGGGGAGAAAAAAAATTCCTTGTTTTGTTTCCAAACTAACCATGCACAGCTTTTATTTTTAATCTCAGCACAGCAAAGGGCAGCAGGTGCCCTGTGAGGGGTTTGTCCGTGGGGCAGAGGGTGCACGAGCTCTGTGTCTGCCCCGTTAGGCCTCCTCGGTCCCGGCATGTTTACCAGCAAAGCTCCGTTCCCGGTACAACTGTCCTGACAATGCTCTGAACAGAGTCAAGACTTTATTCCAGGAAAAGGTTTTCTACTGGAATAGTTTATACTAGTTCCCCTAACAGAATAAGCAGCAGCGACAAAAACATACTTCTGCAGATTTACTAGGATTTCTGCCAGCTCCTGAGACAGGAGAATGTTTTTCACCCAACTAACTGCTAGGTCTTTCAGAGAAAACATTACACATGCCGAGCAGGGCTGGGCAAACCCCAGCAGAATACATGAACTGGAAGTCCCTGACCCATCCGGCAGCAGAAAGCAGGGGCCCGCGCTCCCTTTCTGTTTGCAGCCCGCCTTGTTTTCCAGCTCCCGGCTGATTTATGCCCACTGACGGGACGTTTGCCCTCCTTCGCTATGGTTTACAGAGCCCTCAAACACCGGCCACGCAGCCCGGCTGGGAGCGGTGCAGAAGTCACCAGGAAGGTGGAGAAGCAGGTCCTGGTGCAAGCCGCTGCCAGGCACGGGACCAGCCCACAATGGATGTGCCGGGGCAAAGCGTCCCGGCAAAATATGGCCAAGCCCTCTCCAAGGCCAGGCTGCAGCAGGGCAAATCACCCCAAAAGCGGGGAAACAACATGGAGGAAAAAGCATTTCACAGCAGAGCTGCGAAGCCCTGGGCCGGAGAGGCCGCAGCCACCAGCGATCAGCCCCGTCCCTCCCACGGGGCCCCTCCAGCCCCCGTCGCTCCCCAAAGCCTTATTGCACTTGGAAAGCCCAAAGGAAAGGAATGAGAAGGTGAAGCAGAGACAGATGCAAAGTACTGACAAGAAATACCAAGGAGTAAATCGCCTTTGTTTTTTCATGCCAAAGATATTTGCATTCTTATTTCTCCCCTGGAGGCACAAACCTCTTTTGTTGTCCCATAACCACTTGCACTGTCGCTGCCAGGAAGAATTACAGCTCGGGGAGGGCGACCCAGTCTCAAGGAAAAGCTTGTGTAACGGGATATCGGCTCTTTGAGGCCAGACGAGGTGGTCACCCTTTATCCGTACCCCAAAAGGCATAACCCCCCCGGAGGAAGGACTTTCCTGCGGGATGGGGCGATACAGGGCTCCCCAAAGACGCACGGGGCGCAGTCCCCATCGCTCCCCATGGCCCAGCGCCTGGATTTTAGCTCGTTTAGGATGGGACTGCGTGGGGTGAAGTTGCCGAAACCTCCCGGCAAGGACAAGAGCATCAGCGGTTTGCTGGAGGCAGCGGCCGTTGGACCAGCGTTGCCATGAGAAATCAGCGGCAGCTTTCTCAAAGTTCCGGAGCGAAAGCAATAGCTAATTTGCCTCATTTGTCAGAGGTTTACAGAGTTTTGGCCCTGCTGCCTGCTTACCCTTACCTGCGCCGCCCCACTAGCAACTCCCATTGTGACAAAAAAAAAGAAAACGAAGAGAAGGGACTGCTGCCAAACCAAACGCAGCAGCCCTTCCTTAAGGAATATCTTAACCAAAGTAGTTTTTCCAGGGGTACGAAGCAGAATCACCAGGTTCTACTTTAACCCTGCGAACTGCGGTGGGGTCCCGGGCCAGCGCGGGAGGGCAGGTGAGGAGGGGTCCGGTCACCACCCCACTCTGAGCCCCCTGCGGGCAAAAGTCACTCGCCCACGAGCCCCGAGGAATGGTGCGAGGCTCTGAAACCTCCTCGGCAGCGTCCGTCCGTGCCCAGCGATTCCAGGCCAGCACCGGGATGCAGCAGTAGTGGTGGCTGTGGCGCAGTGAGCCAGGAAATGCAGCGCTGTCAGTTTTTTCCTTTTTTTACTGTTTTCAGGGAAATTTAGGGGAAACCCTAAAGTGCTCATCGCCTTAATTCCATCCCCTTTTGCCAGGCAGTGCTGGGCGCGGGAAAGATCCTGTCCCGTGCTCTCTGGGCCAGATGTCTGACCCCCCTGCTCCCTCCGTCTCCCATCCATGTAGGTGGTGAGTCGGTCTCCCCTGCTCCCAGTTTGACTCACAAATTGCTTCTTTTTAAGCTCCCTGCATAAAGGAGATGTTTTCCCCTAAAAATGCAACGTGTGCTGCCCGCAATGCTGGAGCAGAGGGGACGGGCACACACTGGCGTCCCCAGAAACGGCGTGCAAGGCTTCAGCGTGTGCTCAACCCCATCCCAGTTGCTCCCGTCCTGTCCCCAGTGCCTCGCACGGCAAATGGGACGGCGCGAGGCTGAACCCGGGATGCTCCCAGCACTGCAGAGCCCAAACCAGGGATGCTCCCAGCACTGCAGAGCCCGAACCCGGGATGCTCCCAGCACTGCATCCCGCTGCTGTGGGGCGAGGAGGGAGGCAGGCAGCCGGATCCCGGCCATGCTGCCCAAAGGGCCTAAAGCGTGCGGGGATACCCTTCGCTCGCACCCCAACTTGCACCATCTCGTCCCTTTCCCATAAGGAGATGGAGGCCTTTTCTGCAAGCAAAGGGCTTGAAAACTTCGGCACCAAACCGGAGCGGGCTCCGAGAGCCCCCGGCATCGCGCGAGGGGTGAAGCGACGGGGGGGGGTGGGGGGCACCCGAACCCGCTCCCGGCAGCGCCGGCAGCACGGGGCGCGGCGGGGACGCTCCCCCCCCATACACACACTTCGCACCGGCAGAGTTTTTGCTACCGCCGCTCTTCCCCCGCTCCTCCGCCCGGCGACCCCCGGGGGAGCGCGGCCGCGGCTCCGGCTCAGCCGAACCGGCGGGGACCT
>VZTQ01008062.1:0-149941 GCA_013400755.1 Pelecanoides urinatrix
TTCTATGATTCTATGATCATCAAATCCAGGGGTCTAAATCCATAAGTGTAACTTGATTTTTTTAGAGAATACTCAAACTTTGATGCTAGACCCTGGAGGAAATCAATTTAGCCAGAGTTGCATATGGAAACAAGAGGTAGGTCTTTTGGAAGGTGATGTGTGAGGAAGCCTCCTCCCCTCACCAGCTTACCACTCCCATTCTGACTCACACTGTGGTCAGTAGGTCATCCCACCACGTGGGACTGGTGTCATGACACATGTCCCATCAGAGCCCCTAGGGGCAAACTCAAGGACAGATGGCTCTTGCAGTAACCTCCCCAGCACCGCTCAGGCAGCCTACCTCTGCTTGAAGCTGCACCAGCCACCATATACACTCTAGAGGGAACTGTGGCAGAGTCTATAATGATTTGTGACACTATTAATCCCCCACATGGCCTGCCTCTGCAAAACCACTGCAGAACAGGCAGGATACCTGCCTGCTCTTTTTATTGGTATCATCACACTTCTATAGCAGCAATACAGTACTTACCCAAAAGAACAGCTCCTGCCTCCAAAGCAATTCCCCTAATAGCAATAAGCACAGGGTCATGACCAGAGCCAGAGCTATCCTCATCCTCACAGTGATGAGCAGAGAGATAAAACAGCAGTTACAGAATTTGTGCATCCCCTCTTACGCCCTCCCCTGTTGCCTCACTGGATCATTCAAAATGGCTCACCCACATTTCCATCTTCCTCTCCACCCCCTGTCCCACCCCCCCACTTCTTTTTTCCCCCAAAGCTCACTCTCAGGACTCCTGTTCCAACATTGCTCTCTGCACCAAGACCAGAAATGTGAGGTGACACAAACCCATTCATAGCAACTAGCAACCTCAGAATCTGGGATAATCCCAGTCCATCTCACACATTATGACAATCGATGCTGCACACATCCAAGTGTCTGAGGCCATTTTTTCTCTTGTACGAAGTCATGGCCAAGACAAATCTTATTCCCTAAAGTATGAAACCTTAGCAGGGCCTTAGTCCTCCAGTTCTCACACCGAGTAAACGTTGTTCATCACCTCTCTGCTATATCTCTGGAGGATGCTGCTTTGGCAGGAGACGCAGAGGGCAGTTGATTTCCCAGAGGTGTTGGTCTGAGCAAGGTTTCCCTCCCATTCCCTAAGTTAGATAGGGCTTTTCCTTAGGACTGTGTTGTAGCTTTGAAACACAATATCTGAGTATCCATGGCACACATGGTTAGAGGGACAGAGTCTCTGCAAGAAGGGTCTTGGTGATGAGATGTGTAAGATGGGGTAAGCACGTTCTAGCTTTAGCCTCATTCTGCTTTTCCCTTTTGGGAAAGAATTACTCTGCAGCAGCTATAACTGTCATGAATGTCACCACAGCCACAACCCAGCTTCATTCTTTCCCCATTTTCATCTCTAATGTCATTCTGAAGCTTGTGAAAATTGCTCTGACATATAAGAGAAATGTACCTATAAGTAAGTGTTCATTTACTGGCATGATTCACTGCTGCCTACAGGAAACAGGAGAGACTGTTGTAACTGTGACATAAAGTTGACAGTGTATAGAAATTAACCCACGGAGTGTAAATGGCTATGAAGGACCATGGTTGGCTCTGAGCTCCCCATGAAGCCCACAGTTCATCACTTATCTTGTGACACTGACATATTTGGGCTCTGTGGGCCTCTCCAATTTCTCTCTCTCTTACAAGCCAGAAGGTAATCATAATGTAGGTTGGGAGCATGACATTGCTGTTTCTCATGCTAAGCAACTGCACACTGCTCCCAGGAGGATGCCTATTTATTACTGGCTCTGCGCCGTGAAAGACTGACCTAATGAAGCAATACAGAGCAGCTGATGTTGGCAGTTCTTGTGGTATGGACAATTAGAGGTGCATTTATTGGCAAAATATTTGTGCCCCAAAGGCAACCACACAGAGGTGCCCTGCCTTGATAATTCTGTGGTGTGGAGTTTTTATTTGGCTGCCCTTTCAAAACCACATGTAAGGTTTGCATTTGAATCCATTAATGTTGCAACTGAGTTCTATTTTAAAAAAATAAATAAATCACTAAACACCTCAATTGCAGCTCTATTTTAATTAGTATGTTTTAACCAATATCTCCTAATGGTAACATATAAAGAATATCCACAATATTTAGTGTACCAAATAGAAAATATTGGGTATGTCAAACTAAAACATACCACTTTTCTGGTTCTTTTACTGCCTTCAGAAATGACTAACAAATGCAGAGGTCTAGAGGAAAATCTAATATCTGAGAGTATTAACTGTCTCTTTTTTAACAGAGTGACAACTTTGTGCCCACTTTTAACAGAGTGACAGCAAGCTCACTACCCGGGACTTCAGGAGAGCCGACTTTGGCCTCTCTGGAATGGAGAGGGCTGAGGTATTCAATGACCTTTTTGCCTCAGTCTTCACTGGCAAGTGCTCAAGCCTCACCGCCCAAGCCACAGAAAGCAAAGGCAGGGACTGGGAGAATGAAGAGCCGCCCACTGTAGGAGAAGATCAGGTTCGAGACCATCTAAGGAACCAGAAGGTGCACAAGCCCATGGGATCTGATGAGATCTATCCATGGGTCCTGAAGGAACTGGCGGATGAAGTTGCCAAGCCACTATCCATCATATTTGAGAATTTGTGGCAGTCTGGTGAAGTCCCGCTGATTGGAAAAGGGGAAACATAATCCTTATTTTTAAAAAGGGAAAAAAGGAAGACCTGGGGAACTACAGACCAGTCAGTCTCACCTCTGTGCCTGGGAAGATCATGGAAGAGATCCTCCTGGAAGCTAAGCTAAGGCACATGGAGGACAGGGAGGTGATTCAGACAGCCAGCATGGCTTCACCAAGGGCAAGTCCTGCCTGAACAACCTAGTGGCCTTCTGTGATGGAGTGACTACATCAGTGGACGTGGGAAGAGCTACGAATGTCATCTATCTGGACCTCTGTATCTATCTTGACACAGTGCCCCACAACATCCTCTCTAAACTGGAGAGATATGAATTTGATGGGTGGACTGTCCAGTGGATGAGGAATTGGTTGGATAGATGCATCCAGAGGGTAGTGGTCAATGGCTCAATGTCCAGATGGAGATCAGTGATGAGTGGTGTCCCTCAGGGGTCCGTACTATTGGGGTACTGTTTAATATCTTCATCAATGACATAGACAGTGGAATCAAGTGCACCCTCAGCAAGTTTGCAGATGACACCAAGCCGAGTAGCACCGTTGACATAAGCCGAGCTCCTCAGCCCAGTCAAGATTTGGATGGAGGAGTTGCTTTAAAATGATACAGGCACATAACAGAAAAAAGAAAAGTACTTACAGAGTTTAAATGATGCCAGACTAAACTCAGAAGAACTTTTCAAATTAGAAATTTTGAACTTAAATGCCTGACTTGACCTACATCTGACTTCAGGTTCCTACATTAAGCAATTCCATAAAGTCACTAAAGTTACACCAGGGAGAAATTCAGTCCTAAGTGACATGATTTTTGGCATGTAATTTGCACCTTTTCTTGAACAAAAATATTGTTGCACTATCATTTTCAAGACCTTTCTAAAGCTGTGTGTCACCACTCCATATAACACTATATATTAATCTTTTGAGCAGAAGGTCAATATTGAAGAAACTTGATTCATATTAAATTAATAAAAAGCAATTGGATTATTTATGTATCTTTATGGGTAAATATATAACAGCTCATCTGAGAAGATACAGTTTTAGAGTGAAGTCTATTTAAATAGTAGATTCTGTGCAAGAGTTAATCTCTCCAGATCTTCCTTTAAAAAATATTGATGGCAGAGATGTTAATTTCCAAGTAAAAAAAATTATATTCTTAAAGCAGTCTACATCTTTTCAAATTCTGGTAGAAACAGGCAGCCAACTTGCACATATCATTAAACTTCCCCTGTAAATGACAGCCAAAGCATCCAGAAAGTTCAGTATATTTTCTCTGAGGCTAGTTATTGTAGGAAGATTTTCATGAGACATTTTCTCTTCTACCATCAGTTCAATGATGTAAACAGTGACTGATTAAGCATGCACTCCTTTCAGGTTGATATACCTGACTGGAAAAAAAAAAAACAACTCACAACTGGAATTCTTCCTGAAAACTAAAATAGATGACAAAGTAAAAGACTAATCTTCTAAAGACACTTAATGAAGACAGGCTTCAAGGGGTTTTCTATACCAGAGATTACTTTACACCCCAGGACAAGACAAAACCAGCAGATTTCTGCAGCTGAAGATTGCAATCACAGCAGAATAAGGAAAATAATGAAAACATATTACTTGTTAAATCACTTACACTGGTTTTCCTTTGGATTCACAAGTCAAAATTATAGATTGTCCTTCTTCAGGCCATGAATTGGAAGAAATTATTTTAACTAAAGGTGTATCTAGAAAGAAAAAAAATAGACATCTTGTTGATATACACAAAAAAGATTTATTATCTAAGAGTACATTCTTCTCTATTTACAAAAGACTATACCATAGATTTAATTTACACTTGGAGATGCTTTTATATGGAGCCTTGTACAATTTTCATTGTCTTCAGGAAAGCAATAAAAATGACCAATGGAACTAAACCAGTAACTTTTTATATCCCAAGGAAACACAGATAGAAAGCATGTGTATATTCAGAGGAAATAACTTTTTTCTTTCCACATTCAATGCAAATACTCCATACAACTATTCCAAAGTCTGATATCTAACAACGAAATAAAAAATATTGAGGGTGAATAACAAGTACTCTGTGCAATTGTCTCTTTGTCTATTTATAGGTTGATATGATGGAATGCTGCTATTAGAGGAATGAATGCAATAATATACATTTGAATAAGAACACTTTTACTGTTGCAGAAGCTTGAAACTCATAATAAGAAAGCTACAATGGCCTTTCAGATAAAATACCTTGTTACAGGCATTTTACAGGATATTATTTCTGAAACGCAATAATGCTGCCCCTAAAACAGAACATTCTTTTCTTTTTTTAAAATAAAATTTACAAAGAGAATGTTTTCAATATCTGTAAAAAGCACTATATAAAAGATTGTAATGTGTCCTAAAAATTTAAAAATATTATTCCTATACATTGGAATTAACTTTATAGTTTTAATTGCAAAAAGATACAAAATACAACTACTGTGAATTCATGCAGAATAAAACATTTGCAGTAGATCTTTAACTTTTAAAAGATTTTGCCAGCTGGCTTGCAAGGATATATTCTCATAATCAAAATATTTTACATGAGTTAGAGGGGCACCTCTTACAAGGGAAAAAAAGACCACAAAGAAAGAAACATCTCTATACAAAACATTTTTTTCCTTAGGAAAAGGAAAAAAAGAGTTCATAGTCATAGTGAGGAAAATTTTCAGACTCAACAGGAAAATATAAATTCTTGTTTCCTCCACAGTTTCCTAATACAAAACACATGCCTTCATCTATGGCACAAGAAATACTTTAACCTGAAAATCCAGGGTATCTAAGTTTTGTCTCATCCAATTTGCAATTCCTATTTTCATTAGCAGTGAGGTAGTAGTGACACCACAGATATCCTATTATCAAGCATATGTGAAAGAGCATGACAATATGACCCTACAAAATCAAATGGAAAAAAATTATATGCTCTAACGACATAATTTCTTATTGAGATGCTAATAGTCCTGGTTAAACACTAAATGGCATATGAACAATTAAAAATGTCGGAAGCATTTTTCTAACTTTGATATTTATTTTTGGCATATTATAATGTATCAGCATGGCACAAGACAAGAAAAGGGGAAGGCTTAGCGTAGGCTTGTCATAATTCCACTGAAAGTATTGTCAGCATCATTTAGCTTTCAGTACAGCTGCACTAACCTTACATCAGTAGCAAATCTGTTCCAAATTCATATTTTTAAGGGCCCTGCAAACCATTATGCAGGTGACTAATCCTTTGGAGGTTGTGTTGGCATTTGCTTCATTTTTAGCACATGCTTAAGGCACTGACCTCAAGTGCCTTAATAAATCAGGGCATCAAGTACTTCTGTGATTTCAGTGGTGCTATTCAAGATGAACAAATTACTCTCTTGACTATACATTGAACCAGAGGAATAAATTAGTATCAGATAGGAAAATATGAAGAATTTAACTGAGGGAAGGAGACAACTAATGCAATGAGATCAAGAGGTTTCCAGAGAAATATGAAAAAGAGCTAAACTTTGATGGAAGTAATCAAGATAGCCACAGGTGAAGAAAGAAATTAAAGGCCCATCTAGCTAGCATTACTGGCTTAAATATTGAAGAAATAATCAGCATTTTACGCATTACTGTAAACGACCCACATAAAATAGAAGAGCGGACTTCAGACAATTAAACTTCCATTTGCTCGGATCAATGCAGTACTGTTTCCCCCAACTTGAAGTTCCCATTCCTACTTTATTTAATGCCGCAGACAGCATTCTGTTCTCTATGTACTTCTAAGTAGAGCTTACTAACACAGGATAAGAAAAGTCTTATATTTATGTTTCACTCTCTAATGCACAATAAGGTAGTGTAGGAAATATATTGCCTTGTGGTTTTCCCTACTAATTAACTTGTACAGTAAGTACTTGTTTCTTTAAAACAGGAAATGCAGGGATTAATTCAATATACAGTTTCTAGGGAAGCTTACAGGTCACAATTTTTGTATTTTACTAACAGTCCTTTTTTAAAAACTAGTTGATATTCTATTTTGGGTTCTCAGTGTTACTGTTTCCACTTTATTTTCAGGCTGTGCTTGATTTCTCTCCAGGATTACAGTGTACTCTTATAAGAGGAAAACTTTTACGAAAAACTAGTCCTCCACTTTCACATTCACATCAATATTTAAAATGAGAAGAAACCTTTAGCATAATTGCATCAAAACTAACCTAAATATGTTATTTTAACAAAGATAATAAAACACAGCTGATTGATATTTTTCCAGAACACAAAATTCTGTTACAAAACACTACCTCCTGCTAGAACTGTTCATTTCAGAAGGATTTGACAAGTATAAATGTACTTTATCAATACCGTGAGCTTTAACCTGTCACACCCAGAAGTATTAATCGTAACAACAGCAACATCACCTAGTCTCCAGAAAACACTACCATCACTAGAAAACAGTCTAAAGAAAGAAAAACATATCAAGAACAGCAACACAGTAAGAGAGGTTGGTTTATTTTCAGATATGCTCATCAGCTTGCTATAAATAATGTAGATATGTCAAAAAACCTCTACTTTTACAACCAAAACAAACAAAAGGAGTAGGATCAAGGGGTTTATTGTGGGTCAGATCATCTGTTGCTCCTCCTCTAAAGTCAGTAGAAATATACCAACTTACATCAATTAAACTTACCAGAACTTTAATAATTTGCATCTTTTTTAGGATTTGGCCCAGTAATTTTATGGTAATAAAATATTGTAGATCAGTATTTCAAGCAGAATTCTTATGAACAAGGGACTGGTGACTAAAATTTCTTTACAATACATACAAATATGTCCTTATCATGAGCTCCAAGGACATTATGGAACATATAAATATTCCAAAAAGAATAAGCATTGGGAAAATCTGATTTAATAAAAAAAAAACAAACAAACACAGTGGTTTATGTGAGTGTAGGTAATACAGCAAGCCCTGACACTAAAACACGCTGGTTTCAATACCCAGTGACTTATTTATTTACATGCATCTCCAACAGCGTGAGAGCTGTTTGGCCGTCCAGTCTTTAGCTTGAGTAATGAGGTACTTATGAGCTGCAATTGATTGTTAGCACCAGTCTGAACTGAGACTCAAACATGTCTTTAGACACATAGCAAGACATCTTCTACCCACTGTGTGCCAAGAATCTGCCTTTTTGCTGGAAATAACAGCTTAGCAGTGGTTACGGATAAAAACTAAGGGGATGGGATTTTTTTTTTATATATCCTTTCCTGTTTCAGGTAAAAGTTCCACTCAGCGTTTCTATTTCATCCGTCTTTCTAGGATTTGGGTACATGTCATTGCACAACACCAGGGAAGCCATTTCAAAGCTTTGGGAAGATTTATCTATTTTTGATCAGGCAATATCATCTTTATTCAGTGACATACAAAATCAGTGAATACATGTGGAAAATTAATTTCAGTTTATACTGGTAATGAATATTATCTGATATATGAAGAAATTAAGCACTTCAGCACATGATTTTTGTTGTTGACTCTCAGCAATAACTAATGCCAACATTAATACCTTGTGGAACTGCTTTACTGATTGATTTAATCTCTTTGAAGCTATTTCAAAATAAAGGTGATTCTTATCAGTCACCAAACCTTTGCTGTTAATCAGATCTTCAATACTAAAAGGAGATGCACTTGCTGTTTTTACATTGCTTGAAGTAAGAAAGAGTTTATTATGTATTTATATTCTTTTATAGCCAAGCCTTTATAAGGTTACATGCAGGCTTAAATTTCTTCATATAAATTATTTCACATAAATACCTCCATGTAAAGTAAACACATGGAAGACGCTGGAAGATTCCCATATGCTAAGTTATGTTAAACTACATGTGTAAGCTCTTAACAACCACAGCATAAAAGCAGAAACTGAATTCATAAAAGTAAATAAATTTGCTTAATATCATAAAGCAGGTCACCAACAGAATCAGAAAATGAATCTCTACTAGCTTCTTCTTAGTCCTAAGACAGTAAAAAAGTAATTTGGCCTCTTTTTCCTACGTAACTTCAGAAGCCCTTGGTCCCTTCAGTCCTTAGCAAGCTGGATTACCAGAGCTTCTCTGGATAATTTTTCAAGGAACTCCCAGCTACTGGTTGAGTAACTAAATCAAAGTATGACCTATACATCTTTGGGTATTAATCAGCAAAAGGTGTGTCGGAATAACCAGATTTCAGAAGAAAAATCATCTTGTGAGACAAAAGGTTAACATTATGATGATGTTATGATAGCATCATGTTATCATATCAAATAGTCTCTCCCTAATGTAATAATCTTCAGTTAACATAATTACAATCCAAGAAAAAGAAAATAAGACCACCTCTTTTCCTGGACAGATGTTAGGAGGGGTAGAGTACATGTATTTTCTTGAGACTTTTAAGAAATGATGATTGGAAGTAGTAGACTATTCAGGAGTAGAAATATTAGTGTTCTCATAGTCATGAGAATTAAAATAGTGCTGGAAATGCACCTATTCAAAGATGCATGCATCAGTCTTTTCTCCAGAGAATTGAGATAGATATATATATATGTTTAGCTGTAATGTAAACAGTACTTGCCACTAGAGTTCTCTGCACATTTTGTTAAAAGGTAAATCTCTATGTTGTGCAAATCTTAGCCTTCGTTGGGCTTCCAGTGAATGGAAGATTGACAGAAAAAGTCTTAGTGGTTCTCCTCTGAAGAAACTTACAAGGAAATATTGTACCAGATATGGAGATCCAGGTCAGGGCTCCTAATTTTCAATTTCTCTGCTGAATTATAGATATTAAAAAGAAAAAATGCAATAACTTACTATGAAATTTAAGCTCAGTACCCCAAATATCTTCCAATGTGGCTAAAGTTTCAGGAAGCAGAACAGTGATAGTGTTATTAATACCTGAAGAAGGGTCCTGTACTTCAGCATTCTACATTTTAGAGGCCTGCTATATCCCCAAGTCTTAGGAAGCCATTTCTGTACTCCCTCACTTAGAGGTAATTTGATTTTTATAAGAAGTTCTTTAGACGAGTTATTAGAGCCCTTGCAGTGATTTATGAGAAAAAGAGGTCCACTGAGTACTGCAGTATTCACACTAAGTAGATTAGATCCAGCAAAATACTTATTTGACAGTAATTCAGTGATTAGAACATTCAACCCTTCAGAGCCTGTGGATCGAGGGTTTGGTCTGATTCAAAGAGTGCAAGGAGTTGCGTGCTGACCTCCCATGAAATAGCAGAGGTCTACCAGGTATTCTAAGGTCTCCCTTCCACTCAGGTATAGAACTAAGATTTCACTTTGAATCTAAAAAAGCTTTTTTCTTATGTATGTCCTAGTGTTTGGATAAATCAGGATTTTCTGACACACCAAAAAAGGAAAGGTATGAGAAAATTCTTAACCCATTCCACATTATGAATTAGGATTTTACAAGTAACTCAGTACTGTGCAAATTGTCCCTATTTACATTCAGTGTCAACATAACATGGAATATACCCTTCATCTTACTTACATTCAAAAAAGGTTTCTAAAGCCAAATTAGGATACTTGTAAAAAGAAAACTTTAATATTCCGTAAACATTTCCTAGGATGCTTAATTGGAAGTTCTGTCAATGCTTAGCATCAAGTGTCTTTGGTACATACATTCTTGGGCTTTACATGTAAAAAATTTACTGACATGTTTTCAAAGGCCTTTGAGCTAGTATCCTCAGAGTATCCTTCTTACTTGCCAAAGATGGCAACATTTTTAATGTTTAAACAATTTTTAAAAAAATTAAAATCACCAAATGCAACCACAATGCCAGAAGCAGGTATTAGATATTTTACTAATACCAGCCCAAATTTAAGACGACCTTTTCCAAACTGGTAATGGATATATATTCAGCTAGGGCATTTATGTTTGCACATTACTATTTCATATGAAATGCAGTGCTCCTTCAAGTCTTAGTTTTTTTAAACGTGTTTATTGCATGAAGTCTGTAACTCCTACTTCTCAAAGTAAAATGGCATAACAGAAGATATGGGATGTACAAAATTTCAGTGAAAATCTCCTGTAGTATTATCCATTCATGGTTTTGCATGCTACACAGTGATTTTGCAAAATGTTTGGATCTTCTCTTTGTAGCCAGCTACCATGTTTTTGTCATGATCAAAGCAGTCCAATAATAAATACAAAACAAGTTATTTGCTGTTTAAGTAACAATCAGTACCTAAAGTACTACTGGTCTCAACTTATAGTTTTGGGAAGGTTGGTTCACATAATTCTAAGGAAATGGGTGACAGTGTCAAGAAGAAATCCCATTTCTCTTGGTTTCCACTGTTGTCCCTTCATCAGTGAATGCATTTTTTCTGGTCTGTAGGATATTAAAAGACCTGGCACAGAAAAATTGTCACATTTGGTGACAGTAACATATAAGGTTCAATATATACAAGGTGAAGAGAGAAAGATTAATCTCTTGAATTATTTTAGTTTATGAGTCTTTGGGGTTCAAAAAGAAAAATCCATTGGTGAGGTTCTTTCCTCTAATGCATGGTACACATCATATATGTGATATATGCTGTCTAAATCTCTCTCTCTTAAAATCCTGTGCTTTTTTTATTTTTCACAATGTCCCACTTAGTCCTCCAAGTTCAAACTAGTACCAAAAGAGCTAGATCTAGTGAAAATCGTAGAAAGAAAGGGAGGCACAGCAGTTCGAATATGTTTGCCTGTTGCAAATAAAAATGTACACCTCTATACAATACACTACTACAACAAAAATCATTAAACTTCCAAAACAATGTCCTCCCATCTGATTAGTTTCTGTGCAACCAAATTATCAGGTGCCTATTTCAAAACCAGGGCAAACACAATCCTTTCTCTCTTCATGTTCTAAACAGCCCATTAACATCATTTGACCCTAGGTCTCCACTGGAATACTTTGATCCTGATATGTGTTTTCTTTCAAGGTGATTCTCTCTCTGTAGTTTATGTTATGAATGTCTCTCCACCTGCAGTAAGAAGCTGAGTTTGCTGTAATGAAGTCTGTGATCCTTGTTGGACTTAGTGTTTGAGTGCAAATTATGTTAACAGTAATAGGAAAGACACCAATACAGGGAGGGACGAATACATCACTTGGGTTTGTCAGAGGAAGTGAGTGCTCATAATACATCAGGATGCGCTACAAGTGTTATTCGAATCCCTTTTTCTAAAAACATTGATACTGCCTTCTTATTTAATCTTTTAGGATGGTGACTAGATGTGTTAAATTACCTTTTGTGACTCGAAGTTTTCTTCTATACACAATGATTTAAAAAGCCTTAAAAGTACTGTTAGTAAGAAAAGTCTTTGTTTAACAACGTAATTCTGCGTTGGATCCAATAATAGGAAATATGACATTGGATCCATTCAGGAAGAGAGCTATGCTTGTGTGACAGAGCAATGCTTCCCACTGTGATCAGTGAGCTTCCCATGAATGCCAGGTTTTACCTTCATGGACCCTAAGCAACACAAGGAACATGTCTTATTAACTACTCGCCAGCTCAGAAAACACTCACTCGAGCTCCATGTAGCCAACAAAACAAAATACATAGGCCCTACCTATGCTATAACATCAGTATCATGGCTGACAGATCATTTGGCAGAGGCACTGAAGGGACGTTTCTCTCCTTCTCTAGAGGAAATTTTGTTGGGTTTTCTAGGAATAATGGGGATTCTCATCTTCTCAGCAAGCAGGTTGTGCCTTTTTGCAATACATGAAATTCTGCTTGGGTTGGTTGGTGAGGCTCACTGCACTCTTCCTTTGCTACACTGTCTCTAACAGTGTCCCAAGAGCCATGGATCATAGCATTGCTATCCTCCTCAGATGAATAGGTAGGTTTCTCTCACTGAGGGTTATTGTTTCAAGCTGTCTGCGTAGCCAGCAATGGCCGCTGCCCAGGAAAACTTTTCCTTTGTCACCAAAAGGGATAGAAATGTATTAGCTCCCCACCTTCCTGCTGTTGCCCACTGACTGTTCCCAGACCGCTCTAAGTTGTGACATAATCATGTAACTGTGTGTAGCAGCATCTTCTGCCTGGATCTATAATACTCAGGTTTAATCTGCCATTTTTAATTGATTTATTTACCTTGTTGTTTTAATTTTTGCACACTACCCACCATTTCTTCTTTGTACCAGAGTCCAAATTAGTATGATTGATTCATCGCAACACACTTTTCTTCTTACAGGTTTAGCTAAATTATGAGCTACCAACAGCATGTCTTTACTTCATAGTTTTATTTTATGACCACAAACCTTCTGAATATTGAAAAGTTTCCATAAATTTCTCTGATATTTTACTGTGGCAGTGAACAACAACAGTTCTGGTGCTATCATTTTAAAAAATGTTATAAAAATCTAACAGTCCAATAATAAAAGATTATTGCTACCAGTAATAAATGACTGCCAGATGATAAGATTTTTAAAGTATTTCCTAAGAGACTAATTCATTTATTTTCTACCTGGTTTTGTCTGTTTTTTCATAAAGCATGTTTGTGAAATTTATTTATGTCACAGCCTTCTACATTTTTCATTGTGCTCTTTCTCTCTTATTTCCTTGGAACCTTTCCATCATTTCCAGATGCAAAGATAAAATAAGCAGATACCTCTGAAAATGATGATGTATCTACTTTCCAGATTAATTAGCACTGGAATAAGCATAGGACAGTTTAAGGTATCTTTTTTTTCCCAGAAACCATGAGAAGATCATAATTTTCATATATGGATAGCAATTACAAAACTCCTTGAAAATTCTGTATTCCTATGCAATTTTATTCCTATTTCTAAAAAAACCTAAGTAATTAAGCTTAGAAAAAAATACTTTTAAAGTAAATTCCAAGGACAAACCACTCTAGAATGTACAAAAATAAAAATCAAATTGGATATCCCAAATGAGAGCTGAAAGAAGAGAGAGGAGTACTCTCATCAGCTCTGTGAAAGTGCTCACCATTTTTAATAGCTTTTACACTTACCAGCTGCATGCATCCTACAGCTGTGAATCAGTATTCCCAAAATCGGGCTTCTTTTGTAAATGACAAGTAGCATGGCTTCTGCCTGTGCCCTATTGCTTTGAGTAAGCACTCACAAAGCAAGTCTGCACTGGTAAACTACTGGGAGATACAGAAAGTTTGATGCTCTGCTTCAGAATATAATGAATGACTCATTGCTTAAACAGATGAGAGAAAAACTCATGTAGCTGACGAATTATTTTGTTAGTAGTATCTGTGGGCGAGACAATCTAGATCAAATGATTGTGTCATGGCAATGGTATTTCATTTCAATAAATGTATTCAACAATACTGTAAAATTAACCTTTATAATATTTTTTAAATACTTAGCTTTGATAAAAGTGAATACTTGGTACCATACCCACATGGATATTCCTATATCTTATTTTTACACTCCTTTAAAAACTAGTTTAAAGTCAAGCAGGACCAGAAACAGCATATGGTCCCTTTGTTATCTCAGATTCTTTGATGACTATTATGTCATCCTTTATCTCATCTCTTTTAATTTAGTTTAAAAAGATGTTTGTTGAAGAGAAAGGTAGTAACACTTTGTACCAGAAGAGTGCAAAAACACTCTCCTGAATGCAAACCAACAAGCCAAATGCCAATGTGGGGGGAAAAAAAACCTCGATCAGTGAAATATTCCCTCCTGACACGCGTAATTCATGAGTGTCTGAATTCAAGCACCAACCTGGCAGGGAACCCTTTAAGTTACTAATTCTGTGAACACTGATTATCTGGTACTTTCTTAAAAATATTCATAGTACCTGTTTCAACATCTCACCTGTCAGTCATACCATATTCCTTCACCACAATTGCTGAAACGAAAAAAAGGGATTAAAATGTGATAGTACATAATGTGTGGGTTGGGGTTTTGGGAAGGTGAAAGAGAAGGTGGAGGTACACCACCAAAGCTCCATAGTTCCTCTCTGCTCCATTTAAAATGCATTAAAACCTTACCCTTCTATTGTTATGTAATGTGTTCATTGATCATTCTTACCTACTTCGTGCTTGGTCTTAAAACTGGCAGAGGTAAATATGAGCATAGCGTTGGATATATCGGTAGACCCTGCTGAATTAAGTGGTAGACAGAGTGACACTGTCACCACAGTTCTAAATGTGTGCCACTTCATGAAGGTAGCACCAGTAGCACTGCCTGTGTAAAAACAGCTATTCCCCTTTACATGCTTTTGCAGAATGGGTCACTGGTTTCTTAGTTATCCATTAAGTCCCATATACACATGAATGATATCGTAGAAATAATATTTTCTTTGGCAACTCAGTTCTGTTTTCTTCAGTGAACACAAGCAATGAAGCTTAGTTTTGCAACTTATATCTTGTTTAATTATTTCTATCATGCCACTTCAGACTAAACAATCTCCATTTTGCCAGTCTCTGCAGATATGTAAACCTCTCTGTTCCATTTAACATCTCCGTTGCCTTACACTGTGCTCTTTCCAACTTATTTATATTTTATCTCATTTTTGCCATGTCACCGAAGAGGAGTAAAGAAAAAAAGCAAAAGAAAAAAATCCTTCTGCCTAAATCACGTGTTATCAAGAAATGCCTAACTCAGAGTCAGCGCATGACCTTTCAATGTAACTTTATTTTCTGCATCCTCAGTTTCTTTTGCTTAAGGCCTTCAGTTTTCTGTTAGGTCTGACTTAAATAATCTTGAATACGGCTTGAGAATTGCAGCACATGCAAAACTGCTGAAGGAGTAAATAAGAGCTCTGGATGTTCAGCATACCCAAATACCTCTTCAAGCCTTTCTCTGACATTCATATCAGATATTGGGCACTATAAAAGTTTAGTCTATATAAAAATGTCTAAGCAGTATTATGGGGACATGAAAATTTGACTTGTTTCTTATCAATATATACCACACCCTCATGAAGGGCAAACTTCTATTCCTTGGGAGATCCTATTAACAATCTCTATGTTTTCCTTCAAACTGTCTCACCTGCTTGCTAGTCTTTAGTTTTGGAAATAAACAGCCCCCCACACTGTTCTATAGGGAAGACCTGGAACAGCTTTGTCCTTCTGTCATTAGGTTGACTGGCTGAAGGTGACCAGAGTTGTAACCTGGGGTGTGAGCTATATAGATTCTGTAATTTTCAGTCTCTTTCCAAGATGATCTCACTCGAAACAACACCAAGTTTAGGCTAGGAAAAAATGAAAAAGATATTTGAAGCATATTTTCAAAGGCAGCATGGAGCTTAAAGGATCTTAGTCATGTACCTGAAAAATTCATGTTCCGACTGGGACCTGAGGTGGAACTTCTCAGACACTGGACTGTCATTCAGCCACTCAATCTTTATTGTCCTGTTAGTGTTACCCAATATAAAGTATATGTATAACAAGTATATTTAAAAACTTGCTTTCCAGTTTTTCTGTAAATTCAACCTTCCACTACATATCTCTAACACAGATCATATAATATATTCACATTATATCCATGTGGGCATTCATCTTATCAAATACAATGCAGAGAAATTATTTTTTTAATGAGTTTTACAGTAACTGATTGTTACTTAGATTAGGAGCTTCAAAAATCAGCCAGTCCATCAGTGTTGGGGATACCGCTGCTGGGCTGTCTGGAATAGATTGTTATTTCTGGAACCTACCTCCTTACATAGGGAAAGGTTTACCATTACAGGAAATCAGCTGCACTGGTTTTTTTACACCATTACACTAGTTTTCTGGTCTTTTCAGTTAGATGAACTAACTTGTTCTCTTTCTTATGTCCACCTAAGAATATATTCCAGTGGCTTGGCTGACTCAACTGTGGGGATTTCTACTGATGACAATGGCACGTGGCCAGTCATGACCAAATTAACTACGCGACCTCAAAAGCCTACAGTAAGCTCTGTAAGGTTCTGTCCCCAGCCTCCCCTCCAGAGAGAAAACAGATTTTAGCCCATCAGTGCTCATTCATTCAGAAATGTCACCACACTGACTGAAGCTAGCATCTCCACTAGTGCTAGCAAAGCACTGTGTGGTTCAAATATGTATTTGGAACAGGTTCAGGGACAACCTTACTGTGCTTCATTTACCAGCCCTCTGTCTTTTCAGTCCTTTTATCACAGGTTGTCTCTTTTCTATGACGAAAGGCTTACACCTCTGAAATAGAATTATATTTATTTTATGTTTATTTCCTGAACATCCTACTTTTAATATTATTAAAAGTTCCCTCCCAAACTTCCTTTGAAACCTTCTTGAGCCCTCTCTTAAACACATGACAAGCAAATGGAATAACCTGCCCACACCATATTTTGAAGTTTCTGTGCAAAATAGAAAAGCCATTCTGTGGATTTTCCTACAAAAGATTTTAGAGAGAAATAAATTATATCAGCAACTATTTCACTTGTAAACCATATTTGAACATAAGCCTCCAGATGGGAAAGGTCAGGATTGTACATTAACCCTTTGAACTAGATATACCCTTTGAAAGACGAAAGTTTGGCAGTAAATGGACCCACAAGTTTTTGAATTATTTTGCATTTAAATAATGTATTTCTTATTTTCATCCATCATTAACCTAATTGATCTCATTTAAACATGCAAATTGTGGCACTGAACTTTCATCTTCACAGATATCATTCTTTACTGTTTACAGTAACTATCCTTTATATTTCATTTGTTTCATGCATTCACTAATATTAAAAGCTTAAACAAGATAATTTTACTTATTAACACAATGTTTACATAATCATTGAGCTATATAATTAAATAGAATAACTTCTTATTTACTTTTCATTCAATATGAAGACGTGTACCGGTACTGAAGGCTGTATCTTTTAATTTGCATTATTATTACTATTTTTAACTGCACCTTAGACTGGTAAATATGGAAATATCCCTCCTTTAAGGGAGACAGAATGAAAAGAATGGTCACTCAAGTATTAAAATAACATTGAGATATGTTGTCCACATGAATATTCACAATGTGATTCAGGGATGAAAAAATCCTTTTTGGAGAAAACACCAGAAGAGTATCTCGAAACGGGTGAGTCTTGAGTGGAAACCTGAATGTGTACAAAGGGTAAACTTGTCTCACAACGTAACAGGGAGTCAACTGGAAGACCTTGAAATTCTCTCATTCTCAAGGTCACAGCAGCCCAGCAGAACATCTTCATTGAAAGAGAAAAGCAAGAACACCACTCAGATAGTTGACCTCTAAAGGATGGGAGCATTAGTTGCAAGAGATGGTACCTGTCTGTCAGACTCAGGTAGCCATTTAAGAAAATATCTAGCTTTTCCTCATGAGCTTTTAAAGGATTTAAATGGCTGACAGTTTTTCTCTGAAGTGATGGAAATCCCTGCTTGCTTAGGCTTACAGAGATTGTCTATGATCAGAGAGGGAGGCTTGTGAGAGACCAAGGTCCTGTCTGCACACCACACAGAAAACATAGCCCTCTTGCTTTTTCAGCAAGAACGAAAAGTTACTTACTTTAATCAGGAAGACCATCTAAGTTGTGAGATGAAGGTCAGATAGAGAAACCCATTCAGAAAGCTGAGATCTAAGAACCCAAGGTCCAGGCCTCCTATTTGGTAGAGATGGAGTACATCCTGAAAACAATATTGCTATAGCCAAGCCCAGGTGATCAAGATACTGGGTGGTATCTTACACTAACCAGCTACTACCCTCCATTAACTCAGGATGGGAAGTATACTTCGTTGCTAAGGATAAAGGACACATGTAAAAAAGATTCCTGGGACAGGCCAGTGCTGGAGCAAAACCCAGCACTCTTTGGTGTCTGTAGCAAAGAGATTGTTCTTACAGCACCCAGAGTCCTGACAAAACACTCAAAAAAAATTGTTCTGGGTTTCCCTCTTGTGGCCTATTATTCACATCTGGCTTTGTCAGGTATGCTGAGCAGAATGACGGATAAGAGATGACAGTCTGATAATGACTTAGTGACTTCCAAAAGGTTGGGTCTAGGTAGCTGTACAATGATGACAGCAGACTGTTTCCTCAAAAAAAGAACACATAGCCTAAATGTGTCTCGTTCCCAGAGCTGAGTTTAAGAGCTCTGAAGAATAAAGCATTAAAGCCAACAAAAGCATTATGAGTATATCTGTTTGGAACAAAACAATTCTGTTTCCTCAAGGGGAAATTTTCTTTACCATTTGTTATGAACAGCGTGCAATAGGATGGGCCATGCCAGAGAATGTGCTGCTGCATCTGTGCCATCATGTTCCTCTTGAAAGAAGGCTTAGGCTTGAGATATTGGCCACCTTCCACAAGTTCCAGAGGACACTGAGGTGTTACAGTTCCCAAACACTCGAATTATTCCAAGATAAAATGCTTATAGCAAGTGAGCAAATCGTGTTAATTTGGAATAGAGAACTGCAAAGCCCTGGATGTAAAATCTCAAGCGAGTTCTTTATTTTATGGCCCTAGAGAATTATGCCCTCAGAAAATCCAGGTCTTTTCACTATATCAGAAATTATAGGAGAATTGTGTGCTTAAGCTTATTGACTAAAGATATAGTTAGATAAACATTTTCTCTCATGGCAAAGCCAAAACAAGTTTCAGTTCTTCAAAACACTCCAGCTATTTTTCACTCCTGACTCAACATACAGTCTATCTGTATTTGAACTGGCTCAATATTTTGGGGCCCTGTTAAAAAATAAATGAAAAATTGGAACACTGTGACGTCTCATTATCCTAGCTAGTAAATAATTTCCTGCCGTTGGGGATGTTATCTGGCTGTGGTTTAACCCCAGCCAGCAACTAAACACCATGCAGCTGCTTGCTCATCCCCCCAGCTCTGGTAGGATGGGGGAGAGAATTGGGAGGGCACAAGTAGGAAAACTTGCAGGTTGAGATAAAAACAGTTTAATAATTGAACTAAAAACAAAGTAGAACAGTAATAATAGCAATGATAACAACAACAATAATAGAATATACAAAGCAGGTGATCCACAATGCAAACTGCTCACCACCTGCCGACCGATGCCCAGCTCACCCCGAGACGCAAGAGCACCCCCTTTCCGGACCATGCCTCCTAGTTTATATACTGAGCATGATATCACATGGTATGGAATACTCCGTTGGCCAGCTGGGTCAACCACCCCGGCTATGCTCCCCCCCACAGCTTCCCCTGCACCTGGCAGAGCATGGGAGGCCAAAAAGTCCCCAGTGCACACAGCACCACCCAGCAACAACCAAAGCACCAATGGGCCATCAACGCTCCTCTCATACCAAACCCAAAACACAGCACCCCTCAGCTAACTAGAATGAAAGTTAACTCTATCCCAGCCAGAACCAGAACAATCTCTTGCCAGACTGTCCATACAAAGATTGAGGCAGTGTGTAATCATGCCAAATATTCCCAGATTTTACTTTTAGCCAGTGTGTCTTTGAGAGTGTCACACAGCATAATGAAGAGATGGCCATAAGCAAACGAGAATGACCAATAATACTGTTGACTGATGAGAAACCAAAAAAAGATCAGCGTCAGTGAAGGAAATTTCTTTTAACTCATTTTTTCTTCACTTTGGAAAAACATGTTCTCTGCCTAGGCAGTACAAGCTATTTCCAAAAAAGGGAAATGTGCCTTTGTTCCTAAAGCATGGGTACTGTTTAACTCCTGGGGAGTTCTGGGAGACATACCTCAAGTAAAAAAAAAAAAAAAAGAAAAACCCAAAACAAAACCCTGAGGCCAAGGAGAAAAGGAGATAACTCATGCCAAAGTGCAAGAGCAAAAAAAGTTTTTTAAGCACAAAGCTGAGGAAAATAAGTAAGTAAAAAGAAAGCAGCATACTAAAAGAAAATTAAAATCTTGTCTTAGTTGAACATCTTCAAAAACACAAATGGTCTGCCTCAGCAACATAGTTAAAAAAAATGAAGGTGTGACACATATTTTACCCATTTACAGTACAAAAGGACCATATGTAGTCAACAGGGAAAACTGTCCCTCCCCTCTCATACTTTATCATAGCTAAGAGGTGTCCAAATCTGTATGCTTTTGCGTGGGCACACATCTGCCCTCTTTGAGCTACAAAAAGGCAGCAAGTCCATGGTTGAGATAGTCACCCTGAACAGCCACCTAAGATATTTAAAATGTAACTAATTCATTAAAATTAAACATTAAGTTTTAAGGATTTTTTTTTTCTCTAAATACTGTTCTGATGTGCAACTGTGAGTGTTTTAGGCATTCTCCATAGACAAAGGGTCTAACAGTCAACTATGTCCGACCCTTTTCTTGCGTTTTTTTTATAATGCCTTATTTCACATAGTACTATATGAATGTATATTATAATATATATTTCATATCTTATATTTTCACATACTCACATATTCACACACATACACATATATATTATATTTCATATATTTTTGCTTTTTTTTGTTCAGAATGTATAATTGTAAAAACTGTGTTCCAACAAAAACTTGAAACCAGCCAAGTAAGAATATTGGCCTAAACTCTCTTAGTGAGCATCAGGTAATGTAGCTCTTTGATAAATTACTCTGCTTTACACCAGCAGAAATTCTAACCCCATCCTGTTGTCAGAGAAACCTCCATTTGTTAATGCATCAGAAATCACAGTAGTATGCTGCTGTTAGACACAAACACACACACACAATTTTCTACATGGCTGCACAAGTGCATTGTTGATTTGCTTATCTGCGGTCTGCTGCATTCAAGGCATTTTGTTTACTTAATTCAAAATCAATAAGTTTATTTCCCGGACAATAGCCAACATTCTCTTGGAATAGCTACCTAATTTTAAAGTCAAGTTTGGACGTTCATCGCAAAAGAATCTAGTAACAACCCACAAATGAAGAAATGGCTTATTACACAAACATTGTTGGAATAGCCTGTAGAAGCAAGTTAGCTGATGGCTAGAGACTTGTCAGACTGACAATTCACTGCACATCTGTGTCTGCCAATACAGAATTTACTCAAAATTGCCTCTCTAGACACTTCTTTACATAACACGTATTTAGCTTATTAGTGCTGTCATTTGGGAGTGTGGTCAGCTTTTGAGCAAAATCTCACAGAGTCCGTTAGCACGGATGACACCACAGCTGCCATTTTAGAATCACAATGATTAGGTTTGAAGTTCAAATTACTTGATTTCACTTCAAAGCTTCAAAAGCAGCCGCTGGGGCAGACTTACACAATTAATTTTTGCTGAGGTCTGCTGGGTAATTTACTGTAGTCAGAGAATCTTCACTAAGGTAAGGTAACTACCACTGGATAATTTTATGGCATTCTGTTTAGTAGGAAACAACGTGTTGGCTGGCTTCTGCTCAGATAAGACCTAGAGGAAAGTGAAGATGATGCTTCTGGGAAACAAAACGTGTCCAAGACATTGAGAAGGGATGAGCAGAATTCACTCACTTCCCAGATGTGGACCAGAAGTTGTACTTGCCCTCAAAATATCTTTTGAGGAGTGTGCATAAGGATTTACAGTATACAATCTCATAAACATACTGAGAAGCTTTCAAAATTGAAGTACTGCACCTGTGATTCTTTAATACAGGAACAAAGAATGCATTCTTAGTTTAGTTTGAATGCAAAAGTAAACAATGAAATGAAATATCCCTCCGAGATTTGTATTTATCACTTGCAAGAAGCACTTCCTAATAATCAGTGGCAGCTAGGCTGACAAGCAAACTTCAGAGCAAAGCCACAGGGGACACAAGTCTATTTTAGGTTTACTGTTGACAGTAAGGGTCAGAGGAAAAATAAATTCAGCAAGCAGTGTCATGCTACCACAAACCACTGCTGGCCAAGCAGAAACTAAATTACGGCCAAACCTTTCAGCACGACAGAATGACTTGGGCAATTGGGCTGCCCTGCAGTGCACAGAGCACGACATACAGATGAACAGGATTAAGCACAACTGAGACATAACATAAATCAGTGATAAATAAAGCTCAAAAGATTGGAGGAGCTAATTATCCCACAGTCTGGAGTGGGGTACCGCATGCTTACCCCAACAGCTTCCCTATTATTTTAATATTTGAAGTCCGCAAAATTAATCTGGAAAGCCCTGTGAAAACAAGGACTGATCACGGTCTCCTTCAAGATAACCTTCTTTTGGTCAAGCTATAAATAATATAAGTAATCTCTACTTCTGTACCTAACCATTAAAAAAAAGAAAAGAGCAGCAGAAGGATTCATACATTATTTCTATTACGTACACATATATATATTAAAAGAAAATAAAAACTTTTTTATCTAAAAGTTTAGTCCTCAGCTTCATTTCATGTACTGTAATACTACTGGGGAAAGCTGATTTGATTGCTCTATCACACTAATAAAAGCTAAGATTCGTGTAAGGGAAAAAGAGGGAATAAAGTATATTCCATATTGACATCGCTGCTGATGGCATTACTGACTTTCATTTTGCTAAGTTTACTTCCTATTAAAGCTGATGATAAAAGCAGCTGTGTGGACTCATAAGCACCTCTACCTACATCTCTCCATGGACTCATTAAAAATATCTGTTTCGTATAGTCTCATAGTCGAGGACAGATTTAATTTTATTCTGTGTTTCACTACGCATAAATAAAAACCTGTCATTCCAACCATTGCAGTTTTCCTTTTTCTCTACCTATCATCCACTGGATGGAAACACAATCCTGTAATTCCTACTGTTCTGTTGTTTTCCTTTTCTTTGCTTTTTTTGTTTTGATGAAGCCACAAATGTTTTGTTCATTGTCAGGGTCTAGTTGCTTGAAACAAAGCAGACTTTTTTACTTTCAAGCATAATTATACAGGACAGAAATGGTTAGACCTTATTATTGCCCTTTTTTTCGAACCTGTGAAGATACACTGATAATTCGTAAGGAGCGTCCATGCACCACAGATAAAATTCTTCAGATTTTAGGAAGGTGTTTAAAAACCAAGTGCAGTTCTAATGGGTGATGCCCAATCATTGTGTGTCTGTTCTCTGCCAAACTGATGCTCATCTGTGCTGTTCTGTTTGACCATTTTAAGGTATTTGCTTATCATTCTCCCATAGCTCTCTGCTCCTCTGAAATACCTCTGGGACATTCAGAAGAAGTGCCCTATGGAGAAATGCCATGCTACTTGGTTGTGATTTTGGAGCCTACAGGATGTCAGATTAACAAATTCTCCTGATTTTCTCATGCGGTCCCATAATTCATCTGTTTTGTCAGCACTATTTTTGAACTGCTGTCAGGTGGCACTGAAGATATATTGGGTCAGCTCACATTGGGTCCTGGGAGCATGCCTCTCATTAATACAAATAGGATGTCTCTTATGTGTTTGAAGTCTTATGGATTGATGGCAAAAAGTCAGCAGCTTCCAGTGACTGCAGTAATACCCATGACGATGGTGAGCAATACCAGGAGAATAAAATCAAAGGGCCCAGTTCCAGTGCGATGTATCCCATTCAGAGTCTTTGAGATTGCTCTAGTAAATCATCCTTCTCCTCTTTTTCCTTCAAGGCTCTCTGCTGAACCACATCATTATTTCCCTGAATCTCCTTCTCTTTCTATAAGGTTTCCTTTACAAACTTGCCCAGTGTAAGACTTCTGAGTATGTTGACCATGGAGATGGTGGTAAGGTGGTAAGGAAAAGGACAATAATAGCCTGCTCTTAGCCTCCTTGTCACCAGTAATAAAATACTGCTTTCTCCATGGTTTTAAATGGTATTTCCACCCTCTCTTCTAAACTTGAGCTTCTTTTGGCAGATTTCTGACTTATCTTTCCATGTATAATCACTCTATATAGTGCTGGAGAGTATTAAATTGATTGGTTGAAAATTAATGGAGCAAGCAGGAATGATGGAGAATAATTACTTGAGCATTGTGGCTTTTGATAAGTTGGCAATCTGAGGGGGCAGTAACACAACACACATTAGTAATTGTAAATGCCCAGTGCAGTTTGTCCTTAGTAGAGAACTTCAGTGAACCCGCAGAAGAGAGAGAAGAGTCTTGTTCAAAACATGAAGCAACAGGCATAGAGGAAGACGCACCCCTCTGCTATTTCGCAAGGTAGTGTCTTGCTATCTAGGGTGCAAATTGGAAGGAAACAACAAATATTCAAGAAGCTGTATATATGAGAGGCCACAGAAAGGCTTCTATGCCTTAAAATCTTATGATGCTCGTGCAAACCAGAACCCTGTCTTTACCTTGAATCACATCACATTGCAGCCACTGTGACTCAATTTGAACCTCGTATAGCTGTCCTGTTTCTGTATGTACTGTTCCGTTCAATTTGATTAATCTCCTGTAGTGCCAACAACTTGAGCAGGGCACTGAAGGAAGAGCAAGCAATTTGGAAGTGAAGGCATGGGCCAGCTCAGTGGCTGATCGTTGTGGGATTTAGAATTCAAGGAAATAAAGCTCTTAAGGATTCATGTCTCTAGTACAGATGCCTATTGAACATATTATGGGAGGCAGGTGTTTAATAGCCATTTGGTGAAGAAAGGCTTTGATCTTCCTCAGTAAAATGATGGGTAGAATTTTTCAGAAAACAGTTATTTTCAGTAGATATTACTTGTGATGCTAATCCACATCCTCCTAATTTTCAGACTTTTTTGCAGATGACATTTTTAGCAATGCTGTCAGCTTCTATGCATGGAGTGCTTTTGCCATTACTGCATTTTACGTGCTATGAGTTTTAGATGCTTATAGAAATATCCCTGCTTAGAAACAAGTTATATATGCCAGCAGTCTTTGACATGGTATGTCTGGAACTAGTTGCAGTTACTGGAAGCTTGTCTGCTTTATGGACAAGCTTGTTTGCTTTATAATAGGACCTAGGGTAGGTCCTTTGATCACACCTACCCTAGAAACAGATCTCCCCTTCACTTCACCTGACAATATTTTGCCGATGCCTTTTTTTTGCTAGCTGGCAGCCAAAAGTACAGGTGTTCTGCAGAAATCTGAATAGCTGTACTCTGAAGAACAGTGGGTATAATGCAAGCGAATATGAAAATGTCATCTGATGGTGAAAAGGCATTCTTCTGAGTGTCTCACAGTTTGAAAAAAACTGACTCAAAGGACAACATGACTTCAGAGTAGGGCACACAGATACATAGGCAGGTTCATTCAACTTTGAAACAATGCACTGCAGAAAAGATCAAGTTTCCAGAAATCTTATTTGAAAAAATAAGTCAATATATAGACATACAAAACAACTGAAGTTTGGATTATCGAGAGTAACATCCTGTACAGACAAGGCCTAAAAATAAATTCTCAAGGGTTTTTCCTCCTGGACTTGTGTTATTATACAGAGTTTCATTAGCAGGATTCAAAGTTATTGAGGCAGTCTGCTGTGAACTTTGCTTCTTCATACCCTTGTTTCAAGTTTCTAGATACTTTCAAAGAAAATTGCGAACCACTATGACCTTGATTTTTAAGAACTCTTTCACATTGCTGCAATGATAAACAAAAAAGACAAATGCGTTTCCTCTCCACCATTTCTCAAAGCAAACCAGGAACTCAGTCCCATAGGATTTTCACTGGTAAAGCTCTCATTAAACTTTTTAGAGTTACTCCTGTTAAAAACAAACAAATAAACAAACAAACAAATACAAATCAGAGAAGCTGGCTAACAGAAAGATGTTATCTTTCTACACAATACCAGAGATTTTTATAATTTTCCCACAATAGAAACTCTGAAACAAAACAAAACTATAAAAGCAAGTATATATTACATGTATTACTTACAGTGTATTTCTAGAACCTGCATTGCTATCTGAGGTGTAGAGTTTAGTGACTCATGATCTACTCTGCAACTTACAACTGCACCATCATCATTGCGATCTGCTAGGAAATCCAGTGTGCTGCTGACTGTGAATGTTTTACGATTTGCATCTTCTTCTTTTAAATATTTAACATCTGAAAGAAAAAATAAACAAAAAAATTTCTCTCCAACATTTTTAGGAAAAGTAGTTGAGCATTAGACAGCTAAATTATCTATCACACTTGTTGAAAAAACACATCTTTCATATGTCTATTGATCCCTTTAAAACAAAAGTAATTAGACTGCAGTTATTCTCAGTTGGCTCCAACTGTCAGAGCAGGAGATATATATTGCAAAAGAAAATTTCAAAATTGGTTATGTGATACTGCACTCAAACGGAAATTCTTTTCATCATTACCTCTTATATGTTTAGGTCCAAATTTGATATAAACTTTCTCTGCAGTTCATTAGAAAAATGCGGTCTCCTCCCACTCTCACTTCCCTTAAGTAGTCACAGTGTCACTAAATATTAAATTTTGTAAGTCCATGCTTATAATCTTTCATAGTAATGAAATACATGGATATTACTGAAGCCATGTGAACTAAGGGTTGCATGCATGTACTCTCATTAATCCTGTGCTTACTTTATCCATTGCTAATTCTGTTGTTTGGCTAAAATTATGATAATTTATGAATTAAACTAAACCAAAGTATAGATATCAATGGTGATGAACAACTGTAAAAGGAGCATGTCACAGTATTTACTGGACTCTACAGACAAGTCCCAAGAAGACAGGAAATAAAATTATTTCAAAGAGACCTTCCACTCACTGCTTTATATCGTGCTAAATTGGCCTACTGCTTTTGTGCAGATTCAGTTAAAAAACTCTTTCACAGTTTTCAGCCCAGATACTAGAGTGTGGGGAGCCTACAGCTATGTTTAAGAAGTATTCAACTCAGCTCAAGGTTAAGGTTCAAATTCAGAAAGTTTTGTTGTAGGACATACATGTTAGATGAGAACTGAAGATCCAAAAGACTGAGCATTTATTTTTAGAAGTTTTAATGTATTAATTGCAACATGGGATCTTCTTACACATACTTTAGAATTGTTTTACTTCATTCCCAACTAATACTTAATAATAAAAGTTATAATACTTAATGATTTTATTTCAGCAAAATAGTAAGGTCATTATATTGATTTGTTACAAGGAAAGCTTTAAAAGACATCTATAAACATATATATTAAATTGCACTGAGATTGCATATGTCCTCTGTGTCCTAAAAAAAGTGAGAGGTTTCAGTTTTACAAATTATACTAAATCCCGTTAGAGAAGAAGATGACCTAAATAAAATTTCCATGCAATATCAATTTCAGAAAGCAAATCTTAAATGGTTTAAGGTACATCGTTTTAGATTAAAAATACTTATGAAATCAGAAAGGTGGTCTTTTTCCTTGTCTCCAGATAGATGAAGACACCACATAGTTATACTATTTCAATTTTTCCCTACAAAATAATTATTTCTTGCATACAAGCATTTTTCTGCCTGTCCGTTGCTAAGCTTTAAGAGATTTCAATTTTTGCCATATTAATATTCAGGGATCAGTAGGTGAGAGAAATATTGACGAGGGCTAAAGCAAAGTTATTATAATCAAACAACAAATGTCTTCCCTAATGTTTAAAGCAAACACATGAGATTTTGTTCCCAGAGTTAGGTTTCCAAATTTAATAATAAGCACCTATATAGATAGCCTTCTGCTTATAAGTAATGTACACATCCCTTTGCTTAGTGACTTCAGGCAGAGGACAGACAGCTCCTGAAAATATCAGCAATTTTAATTTCAGTGAGAGGTTGTGGATGCTTAACCCTTTTGAAAAACAAAAGCAGTTAATTTCCTAAACGGATGTTTAGAAGCCTTTCTCTAGACATCTATTGTTTGGACGAGTTCAACTCTTAGAGTTAATTAGCTCCGTAAAAAGGTCGGTGATACTATTCTATAAACTGTTGACATCCTCATCAACAGAAATACTTAGCTTGTCCACTTTATGAGCTGTATTTTCTTCGATGTTTCTTCATAGTAAAATGAAGGTGTGATTGTGATATATGCTAACTGCATGTAAAGAGCAGTGGAGATCAGGTACTGGGTATGTTACCGTATGCTAGCATTCAGAATATTTACCCAGAGTTTTTACAGAATTTTTAAATATGTCTACTGTAGTCCATTCTTTAATTTATTTTCTTGCTACTCCTCTCTCTCCTAAATACCCCCTTGAAAAAAGGTTAAAAAAGAAAGATCCATACAGAGGCACTTTCTCTGGAAATCACTAGAATGAAACAGGTTGGGGCAAGACCAGATAGAAAGTAGCTTTATAGATTGGGGGTCTTGAGAACAGGTTGAACATTAGTCAACAGTGTAGCTTCACAGGTTTGAAAGCTAAAAAAAATGGCTACCCTACATTAATAACAGCACAGCCAGCAAGTCAAGGAAAGTGACTTCTCCTCTATTCAGCACTTGGGTGGCTGCATCTAGAGTACCAGGCCCAGTTTTGGGCTTTCCAGTACAAGAAAGATGTCAATAAACCCGAGTGGGTTCAGCCGAAAGCCATAGAGATGGTTAGTGGCTGGAGCATACAATGTACAAGGAGAGCTTAAAACAGCTGGTTTTGTTCAACCTGAGGAAGACAAGACTACAACCAGATCAAGCTGCTGTCTTCAAGTACCTAATGCATGGTCATAGAGAAGAAAAAGTCAGAGTCCTCTCAGAGGTGTACAGCAAAAGTTGAGGGGCAATGAACACAAGTTATACCAAGGCAAATTCTGATTATGTATCATGAAATATCTACATATAATGAAAATTCTCCACAATAAGGGCTTTCAAATACTGAAATATCTACCCCAGACAGACTATGGAATTTCTGTCCTTGGAGATTTTTCAAAGTTGAATTGGAAACCTTTAGCAACCTGATCTAACCTTTGAACAGAGGTTATGATCTCTAAGGGCCAACTCTGGGCCCACGTCTATGACTCTATCAGATAGGTGCACATATAGATATGCTCATATTAACTAATATTAGTTTACATCTCATAAGTATAGATGTTTGATACTGAAAATAATAAATAGAAATGATAGAATGTCTATCATTCATTGTTCATTGTTCATTGTCAACTATTTATAAATGCTCATACATATAATATCCATATACAAACACTCATCTTTTAAAAAGACAGTTTTGCTGTTTTTACAAAGCAAATATAATTTTTGTTTACATTTAAAATCAAGTTCTGTGGTAAAACGGCCTTGTTATCTAAAAATATTTCATCTTCTTTTTAGAGATTTATCAAGACAGAATGTTCACTGCCTCTCTGACTGCTTTGCATATACTGAACATACACAAACAAATTCAAAAGGTCTTAATCACAAAATGAACTGATACTATCTTATTTATTTCTGAAGCCAAATTTTGCTAGGGGAAAAAAAAAAGAAAATCCAGTTAAGAATATTCCTGAAACCTAGAATTAATTTTTTACATAATATTGTTGACATAGTGTGTAACAAATTTTGTTGAAAAATAGTTGTTTTTTTTTTACAAAAATGGATTTAGTTTCTCCCATATTTTTGCTTTTAATAACCTTCTAGAAATGTCACCAGAATGCTAAACTGCAGATCACTTTGTTAATTTGGTGCATATATAAAAGACAGAACACTAAAGTAAAAGGTATGGTACTCAGTTCTTCACATTCAGTCTCTCTCATTACTAACACTTACTCTATCAAACAGTATTCCTTTACCAGATGATGATTCCTTTTTTGAGTAATAGCAATGGAGCTACAATTTTAGAATGGCTTTTTCGCCTTTGGTACAACTCTGAACTCAATGCATCATTTATATTCTTTTGCACCATGTATAATACACTGTAACACAATCGGATTTACTGGTGCTAGACAGACGAACTCCTAACCTTTAATGTCAGATGCATTAGCATATAATTTCATATCTATTTTCTCAGATTTATCATTTCACCTTTTACAGTGCACAAAGCTAATGTAACTTCTGCTGATGCCACTGTGAACTGGTTAGGTTATTTTATTTCTAACCTTTGTGAAATGGCAATGTGCTCTTCAGAAGACCTAGAAAACTAAACTGAAATGCATGTGCTCAGTACTTTCCTCTCTTTTTTTTTTTTTTGCCTTTACTATTCTTTCTCACACATCTTCTTTGTTCCTTCCCCATCCCCTTCTTTTCAAAAAAGCATCCCTTTAGGAACTGTTGAGAAAAGGAAATTAATTAAAGAGTCAAATCATCAGATTGCTTGCTTGGCTTCAATTACATGTCAGCTGAAAGAAAGGCAAAGTTATTACACCAGATTTTAAAACATAATTTTAAAAATAACATATTTTCAGATGTGTTGCCTTGCTGTTAGGCCAACTGTACCAGTGGTTCTTTTAAAGTATTGACATTGCTCAGAGTGATTTTCCATCTTTACATGTCTTGAATATACATATTCATCCTGTCATCTTTTCTGGATGACAGAATCTGTGCTGTGCCATGTGTGTTAGCTGTGATGTTAAATTCTTCTTTTTAATTACATGTGATGAGGCCCTACTTTTCTTTCAGCAATCTTTTCCAGTGGCTGGAAAGAACGGTATTCTGTTTCCTCATTTTCTATCCTCGTTACAAGAGTTCAAACACATTTCAAATGATTACAGCCTAAAATTCCTCTCTCCAACACTATTCTGATTTTCATCAGAAAGCTAAAGATGCTTCTAGAATGGACTGGGTTCTTTGGACAATCAACTGCAATCTCCTTTATTTACCAATTTTATATCACAGCTCTGGTTGTGTACATTGAACTGTGGTAGAGAATAGTAAAGGAAGATTAATGGATTCCGTAATTAATGCTGTAACTTTGCTCGAGGCAGTTTATTGAGCTAACAAAATCCACAACGTCATACAAATATGAGACAAAGCAGATAAAAATTGTTTGGTTTGGTTTTTTTTAAAAGCTACACAGAAAAGGTGGATTTTGAACCATTTACTGATCTGGTCTTAGAGCAGAATGAATAGAGGTGACATGAATAAATACCAATACCTTGCCCTTTTTATTCATATACTCTATAATGGGGACCCCAGTTGGCTGTGTTAGATGTGACTAAGCCCTCTGTTACAGGAATCTCTCTCCACCCACTCACCAAAAAGGATTTTAAACTATCCCAGCATTTACGAGAATATGGACTAGAAAACTAAGTACAGAACATAAGAAGTGAAAGAGAAGACAGAAAATAAATAGCTAGCTTTTATATGCAACTCTTTCCTATCTCACTGCATCCTCAAAGGCAAATCCTTGCTTTCAGCTTCAGTTTTAGTCTCCCGATGACTTTTCAGTTACAGCAGACTTTGTCCAACTCCCCCCAGTCCCCGTGAAGTTCTCCTCATCCCCTTTGAAGCCTGTCTTCCCCCTGCTCCTCTCCACACACTCTCAGCATCCTTGCCTCAGCTGCAGGTTCCCAGTTTCCCAACTGAGACTCTCAACTGCTACATCCTGACTCTTCCTCACCAGAGCAGGCTCCGAAGCTCCCTACGGGAAGTGCAATCTCCTGTCTCCTCCAGACAGCTCTCCCTCACCGGGTCACTTTACTTAGAGGAGTGTACCATAAAACTGGCAATTGACCAAATCAGACATATGTCATATTAGAAAAGCAAAAAGAAATGAAAAGGTAAAATATCTGGGGTGAGTGGTATGGCTGTGATAACAATAATCCATAAGATGTTTCTCTATGAAGCATGACAGTTGAGTTTATTATGCTGAATAGAGTTCAGAGCAATTCAAAACATCAGTTTTTACTATTTGAAGAAAAAATAAAAAGGTGGTTCTATGATCACTCCAGTAATTTACAATCAATTCCTTATCTACGTACTATCACTGATTCATTTAACGATTAAATATGAGAAACTTTACAAGCATGAATTAAAAAATATAATTCTAACTAATGTATAGTTTTGACCATTGGACCAAATTACATCAAAGTCCTTTTAAATACCTTTAACTTCTTTGTCGTTCTTGAACCATCTGATATCAGCTGCTGGTTTACTACCAGATGTCTTGCAAGTTAGCTGCATCCTCTCTCCCTCCATAACTGGTGAGGTAAATCCAGTAATTTGTGGCTTCTCGGGAACACCTAACAAGCAAACAAGCAAAATGTCTCTGATAGTGTCAGCTGCTGCCATGAATATATGACCAACTTTAAGTTCACTTCTTCATATGCTCTAAATTCTGGAAACAGAATAATTAGTTCCTTGCCTTCTATCAAAATTGAATGTCACTGAATCCTGTTTCCAATTGCAAATAAACTGTCAATGTGCACTGTAGTTGATTCTAAGGAATTAAGAAAACAGAAATTATCTAGTTTTCTAAGGAAAACAGATTGCATTTAAAAAACTGCCTTATCTAGGTTTATTCTGCATGCAGGTCTAGTCTGACTTGCTATTATAAGGTTTAAACTGGTCTGCACAGCAAGCAGGATGACAAAGTATATTAGAAGTACAGCTGTGAAAATAAAATGTAACTGGCAACAAAAAGCTGAACTATTCTAAGTTCAGAACAGATGTTTAAGCATGAATTATGAAGATTTTAACACAACATCCAGGGAAAACGGAGGATGAAAATAAATACAGGAGTTACTTTATCTTCAGAGAACACATAACTGAAAAAACAACAGGTATAATCACAATTCCATTGGCTATGGAGAATTCTTCAGCTGAATCCAAGTTCTTTGGAGGAGGTCGTATGATCATAACATACTATACACATAATATTAAATTTTGAAATAGTTGTCTTTCAACGAACCATGGAAAGTTTAAAAAAAATTATGAAGAGAATTGGGAAAAATTTGATCACTACATGTATAAATCCATTTGACTTCCACAAACACAAGAATAACTTATTTTAAAGTGATACTGATGACCGTAATTTTAAAATCTCTGAAAATGTCATTGTTGTAACTTGCATCTGCAGCGCTTTGATGCATTCATATTTGTGGCTAGATAAAGAGATCAGTCACAGTAACGGATCCTGTGCCCTGTATTTCACAATTTGGTTTGCTTACATCTCTTTTCCAAAATGACAGATTATGTACATAAAACCAAGCAGCAGTACCTATCGCATAGTACATTTCTGTAATAAATTTACTCCTCTCCTTCAGGACAGAAAATGGTGTCTACTATAATACCTTGACACTTAAATCTTCTAATCCATAACAGAGCAGTCAATAAAGAGATTATTAGTACATAAAAGGATAGTTTTTTTGATTAAAAGTTGTAATACATTTCAATGGAAAATATCCCCTTCTCAGATAGAAAGTGTTCCCGGAGTTTAAAATGCTACTTCGACATAGTAAATTACAAATATAAAATGAAAAAAGGCATCTTAAATCTTGCAGCTTTCTTTCTTGGCAGGTAAGTAGCTGATGTTGGGAAAACTGCATTAAATCCTCCCCTAAAGTGAAGGTAAAATTAAAAGGACTGTGAAAGATCAAGTTACTTGGTTAATAAATATTGGCTAGATGTTTTTTTGTCTTTGTAACACCTTTCTATGTCTTTCTGCCATTTAAAAAGTTGAACTGGTCTACTCATCTATTGTTTAGAACATGAGATGCCTCTCTATAGAAAAGATTAACCATAGGCAATTGTTATTCCAGAATATTCTGCTTTGAGTGGGTATTTTTTGTCCTTAATGGCAAACTTGTGAAGATTTTTGTAGAATAGTCTCACAGGGACTGAAAGGGAGATGTATTTCATATCCTATGCACAAAACCAATTCCCTGGCTGGATTAATGTGAATATTACTGGCACAGAGAACATCTTACATTAGTCCTATTAAATTCAACTGTCTGCCTGTCTACTTATAAAAATAAAACAAAAAGAAAGAAAGAGTGAAGTTCAGGGACAGAAAAAGGAGAAAAGAATAAAACTCAATCTCTAAGGTACGCAGGTGTGTTTCAATGAACTATAGCAATTTCAGCTGATTGGGCTACTGACATTCATAGAATCATATAAAGCTTCGAGCAGAAACTTTATTTCCTGGGCATCTCTCGAAATGTATTGCTTTTCTATGTGTATCTATAACCTTTGGGGAAAACAGCAGAGCATTTAGAGGATAAAGCATAAAAGAAGCAGCAAACCCAGTGAAAATATGCACTTTATAGACAAAAAAAGAAAGCAGAATGAGCCAAGAAAATGCACAGCTAAGGAAAAACGATAAAGCTCTAAAGCCCGTTTTGATTTCATGCTTTCTGATTTTCTCCCCTTTGCCCTATACAATACATTGTTAGGGGATGAACACATGCACCTTCTTCACACTTCTGGTGCTTGGGATGTAGAGGTTATGTCCATTTTATAGATCACTCATGCCGTGGTATTTGTGTGCTCCCTAATTCATTATCCTGCCACAGTGCAAATAGTGAGAGGCATGTTATTTTTCAGCACAGCAATATGAAACAATAAACTTCAGGGAAACAAGATCAGACATTTACATGTATCTTCTGCCAAGCTTTAGAAAAGTTCATTCTTATCATAATTTGCCAAAGCCTGAGAAGTTTAACACTTGCTTCTTTATGCTCAGCTATTTATACTTACCAAGAACGGTAAGAAAAGCCTTGGAAGTTTTGACAGGCATAGTAAATAAAGAGCAGGTGTACTGCCCTTCGTCCGACAGAGACACATCACTGACACTGATACTCAGTTCATGCCATGAAGCTCGGACCAGCTCAATTCTGTTGTCCCTCAGAGCTGAAAAACAAAAATTCATGTTATAAGGTAGGAAACAGCACACTAACAGAGCGTGGTATGTTATACGGGAGGCTCTATGAAGTAGCCTAGTGAAATCATGCCCTAGAATACAGGAATATGGACACAGTTGTCTTTATGCATAGTAGTTTGTTTTCTCTACAAAATAAAGCATGAGAGTCCACCAAGTTTCCACATAGTGTAGTGAGTGACTTGTAATATATATAAACCTAGAAACTAAGGGACTTTAGTTACTTTTGATCTTCCTCTGAAACAGCAACACTGACTCTGATTTCTGCCCCCTAACAACTTTATTCAGTGCCTAAAATAACTCGTCCTAAAAACTTCTTTTTTTTCATGTATTTACAAACATGGGTGCATATCAAGAATCCTGTTTCATCTACTAACAAATTCTATTTTCAATTAAGAAGTCTAGAATTGTGTAGCTTGCCTACAGATTTTTTTCACGTCCATTACTACTCATATTAAACTGGAATATCAGATTTCTTGAAAGCTGTAAGGGTATTTCTTATTATGAATATATTGAAAGTTCCACTTCTACATGCATATATAATACATTTAAAGATTTTAGGTAATTAAGTATAGTGGCTTTACTTTTTTGATTATGATTAAAAATCTGATTTTCTATCAGAAAATCCTTCGTGACAAAATTTTGTTTGCATGAAACCACTGAGGGAAGAGCAGCAGGGAGATTTCCTTAAATTCAAAATGTCATTTTAACTAATGCTTTAAAATTTTAAATAGAAGCCTACATTTAGATTAACCCACATTTTCTATTTGAAAACAGTCGAAACATTCCCAAACATTCCACTTCTCTGGAGTAAAGCTGTTTCAGGAATCTACATATATTAATTGAGTCTTTCCACAGCATAGAAATACTATGTATCAGAAGTAAGTAAACACCATAATTCTCCTAAGCAAACAATACAAAAGCCAATATAACTCAGAAAGTTTTCCTCTGTACCTCTAGATTCAAATCTTTGATCTGGCAGCATTTGAATCTTCAGTGTGTCTATTTTTATAGTAAGCCTCTGATAGTCAAAAGTAAAATGGGACTATTATAATTACCGGGAGAACTATGCTTTGATTTCTGAGAAGGACCAAGGTGTTCAAGTCCCTAATGCTATTCTCACTCACCTCTTTCTAAAGTCCCCAAAGGCTCTTATATTTGTTTCTCCTAACATTTATATATTCCAATGACAAAAATGAGATTTACTGTGGTTCTTTTGCTACTAAATCTAGATGTTTCTGCCCCACTGCAAGACTCTCCAAGTGCTGTCAATACAGGAAGATTTACATCAAAATAAGCAGCTACAATGAAGATTCAGCAAAAATGTCACTTGAATTTATTGCCTTCTAAGGTTACCATTCAGGTTTCTTTACAATGATTTCAAGCTGAATTTATTGGTTATTTCAGGGTAGGCCAGCTAAAGCTTGACTTAGTCTCTGCAGGGTCTGATGACTGAAAGGTGACAGCTTAAGCAGACCTAACATATAAGCATGCCATGAGCTGCTCCAAGGCACATCAAAGTGACTCTGTAATGGACACATCCCAAACACAACTGAGAAATCTTCTGGCCAGCCACAGCAACAAATAAATAATTATGTACTATATAATATAAAATGCACATAATGATGGAAAATAGGTTCAACATCACAGCAAACAAGCAAGCAAAACAAAAGCCACAGAATGAAAAGCTATGTATATACCAATATGCTGACATAACAGCCAAGAAAAACAAGCTCAAGAAAACAAAAAGTACATAGAAGCAAGCTTCTACCAACCCAGAATAGCAGGCAAAGCTGATGACTGTGGTTTTACTAGCCAAAAGTCCTCACAACAGTGAAGCTGTTGCTATCTTTGAGGAAGTAGATGGAGACTCAGAATTCATTTCTCAGCATTTCAATTCTAGTCAGATGCAAACTAAGCAGACATAAGAATGGCAGTTTATTTCACATTTCTGACCTTTCAGAAAAAATTACTTTCAAAATGACCCAGTGCTTCAAACCTTTGATTACCACCACACCCAGGTATATAATTCGGAGAACAGCATAGGAAATTAAAAAAAAAAAAAAAAAAAAAGAACAAAAAACCCCCTCAGCACCCCATAACTTGAAAGTGGTGATTTTTGCCTCCCCTGCATCAGAAATTATGTAAAATAAAATGCAGTATATCATCTTACATCATATTTTATTTTGTTGTAATTTTCAATTGCTACTGCCAAATGATAAAGATTTATGTAGCTGTTGAAATAACTTTCCTATAGACAGGGCAATGTGCAGAATTTCATGCACTAAAAAGAACCATAATGAATTCGAGCAGAGCACAAATAGTCTACAGATGATGCCAACAGCACACCATTTCGATCCTACTGGTAGAGAAAAAACCAACTGAAATACAAACCAATTGCATCAACTACATTCCTACGGCTCCCCTCCCTCATTTCCTCCCCACCCCCTTTTTTAACCTTTTACAATATAAAAACCTCAGCTCAGTCAATTTTCTGGAAAACTGGTAAAAACAACCACTGATCAAGAGCTGAGATCAGACGTTCCATGTTTCAGCCTGAAGTGAATTTTTATTGAAAGAACAGAAAGAAAGAGTTTTGTAATGGAGATACCAACACAGAGCCTTTGCAAAAAATGCTGCAAATAGCACCAACATAATACTCCTTCACAAGAAAGCTGTCTGTCAGAAGCATTTTTATAAGTGCTAAGTCTAAATGCAATTATCTGTGCCATAATTTCAAACCTAAACAACTGTAAGCTTTCCTGTCTGCACAGATTTGAGAGCAAACCGATGAGAAAACTCTACCGCTATTGCTTAAACAAGGCTGGCGCTTACGCGGAGTCTTTTTAGAATCTTATTTTCAAACTTTATTTCTACATCTATGTCTATATCCTTATCTATATCTGTTTAGAAAGAAGCCAATTCCTCCTACGAAATTGATAGCTGTGATGGATGTCAGAACTGGTTTGTTTCCATCTTCTGTGTCAGGTATATTTTGCTAAAAGGGTGAAGTTGGATCAGAGAAAAAGTGGCTGCCTAACTTGTCTAGTCCTGGCTCCCTACCCTGAGACAGGGAGAACCCTCTGGGAGAGGGTTACTGCTTCCTCGGACAGCAAGTGGATGGTCGGTGGCACTGGAGGAGCCAGGAGTACTTCTAGCCAGCTAGCAAACTCCAGGCACGGAGACTGAGAGGAGCAGGGGTCTTGCGCATGGCAGAGAGCAAACCCTTGCCAAGCCTGGCTGATGGAGCAAAGAAGCCCGTGGAGCCTGAACAGAAGCCAGTCACTGAAAGGTATCAATGGCAAGCAAAAGCTTGAAGGAGAAGACATACTCCTCAAAGAGCTGGTGGAAAAGAAGGAGATTTATTTACAGTACTCTGTATTTTAGCCCTTCCAGCAGTTCTGAGCTCTACTTGTTTAAAGAGGCATCTCATCTAGTTTATTATTCTCTATTTAAAGGACATGAGCTTCAAAAGCTTTTTGATTTCTCTTTCATTGAAGTGAGAATTGTTCCAAACAGGGACTCCCAAACTCGAGGCTCTATCATAGCAGTTAAAATAATGTACCATAAAGTAAAATAGAAAATGTTCTTTCCTATTTAATTAACAGCTGAAAATAAAAAGTAGAAAGTATATGAATTTGGAGTTCGGTACACACTAATAAACAGATTTCCTACATACTGAAATGTCCAATGTCCACACATTGAAAATACCAACAGCAGTAAATAATTCCAGCTCCCCACAAAAGTTAACAGGAAACACCAGGCTTCTCTTTAAAGTGTATCATACTAAAATATAGCCGCTGTATTGTCCTCAGGTGACAGTATTTATTCCTGCAATTTTTAAGAAGGTTATACTAATAGCTCCATTTGTATTCCACAGGTAGTTTCTGAATACTATTTATTAGTTGTATTGTGGAAGTGACTAGACAGCCCAGGTGAGCACAGGAAAGAAAGCTTTGTCCTTAAAGACTCCACAAGCTCTGTCCTCACTTGACTTGCATGGTTTCCTAGCCTCGCTCCTACCTCTTTCAGAGCCTTCTCTGGAAGCTCTTCTTTTTGTCCATTTCACTTTGTTAGAAGCTTAAGAGCTTTTTGGCCTCTTCCTGGGGATTTTCACCTACATTCCTGAATCACTACCTTATCAATAGTTTGAATCCCTACATTTCTGTATGATACAGAGATGCTAGAAAAGGGTAAATAAGCAGAATATGTATTTGACTTCTGGGAAATATACCTATGCCAAAACAGTAACAAAGAATATCACCACTGACGCCTCCTTCCTGGATTCTTATGTTGCAAGCATTTATAAAAAATATAAAATGCAACAAGAAATATAATTGCATAGTAAATTCCAATATGCCCTAAGTACATTATTTCAGTTTTCTGTAATCCCAAGCACATATGATGTAGTTAATTTGCAAAGTATGAAATAATTACGCATAAAATACTTGTTCCTAAGCAGACACACTTCATTTATTTTACCTGTCATTCTCTTTTTCTGTGGAAAAGATTTCCTTTCAGAACGTTTTCTGATACAGAAACAAGCAACCTTGACAATTTGCATAGTTTAGATTATTATGAGTAAAAGACACAGTCATGTATTTCAGCTGCATTAATTAGCAATTGTTGAGACTGACGACCATTGCAATAAACTGGTCTCCTTGTTCACAATCACAAAAAGCTGTACTTCATTTTTTGCACAAAATAATATAATGATCATATGTAGTCATGTAATGAAATCTTGCAATAGGAATTATACCAAAGAGAGAAAAGAAACTTAGAAATTCACACTGTCATGGAAAAAAAATCCACATTTCATACTGGGCGGAAAAGGCAGTTGAACCTGTTAGGTGTAGTAGCCAGAGAGCAGCATCTCTAATCTTATTTCTCTAGAATGAGTACATCTTACTACTATTTGTTGTCATATATTTGAAGAGTGGATAAAAAACAAACAAAAAAAATCCAAATCCTCCAGAGTAATTTGCAGATGTTTTGACAATACTAACTTGACATATGCTGCTATCCTGGGATTCACTCAACAAAATTTTCTTCCTTATGTTAGAGTTGTTCCCTCTGTCACAGGAATAATGTAACCATTAGTTGGAACCAGAAAGATTTCTGATACTCTACAGGTCATGCTAACCTCCCAGAAATTTAATACTTATGAAACTGAAACAATCCCTCTGATTTTCAGATTCCAACTTTCTGAATGCAGTACCATCATCAAATCTGAAATAGATTTCAAGAGATTTATATTTTGTTTCTGGATATACTTAGATATACTTTACATGGCCTATTGCTTTGGTCCTAATGAATTCAATATACCAAGATGCCTATAGGGATGATCTACAGCACTTGCCAATTAGTTGTGCATCAAAATCTGTCAGGCCACAGCCCAGCACCACCACAAGGGAAAGAAAAAAAGAGACAGGAGGGGAGTAAATGGGAAAAAACCCAAACTATTATTGTTATTCTGTGTCTAGTTTTCTTAGCCTTCATACTCCTTTTCAAAACATTTGAATTTCCTTTAAAAAAATCATGTACTCATTAGTCTGCTGCTCTTATTAACAGTTTGCCCATTTCCAATTGATACACAGCTATTCTAGTGATGCCTTACCTATCTAGTAGGTACTTGCATGGTATCTGAACTCCTAATATTTTAAAATTTCTCAATTATTGGTATGCAGAAAGAAAATTCTTTTTCTTCCTCTTTCATTTCCAGTCATGCAATTTGATTATTTTCATACAAGGAGGGATCAAGACTAGGGTGGCACTGTGGATATTTAGAAATCACATTTTCTATTTCTATTTTTGCATGTGGTGAGACCATTTTTACCCCTCACTGGAAATGAACTCCATAGCAATGCTTCTGTGAAACTATCACTTTTGCTCTTATTACTAGGTGGTCATGATTCCAACAGAGTCTGAAGGTCAGAAAGATAGATGATCTCTTAATTAGTCTAGTGTCATGACGGATTTCAGTACTGGGACAGAAATGTTGAAATTGAATCTACTTTCACAGGTAATGCTAATGTAGAGAGAAAAGTACTTGGTAATACATTAGAAGTTTCTATACAACCTAATAGATTGGCTGATGTGTGTACCATTGAAGTCCTTTAAAGGTGACATCATTTCTAAGTAAAATTAGTGGAAATAAAAACTGAAGGTGACAATACTGTGGACGGATCTTTGGCTAATTGGCTGTGGAACAGTATTCTGGCCAGTTTGCAGATACATGATGATTTTTTTCCCGATTAGGAAAGTGATTAGTAACACAGATGAGTTCAGAAAGACATTCCAAACAGCATTGCTCACAGTTTTGTGTCACTTAGATGCTGTGGATACTTCAACTTCACTGAATTTTCCAACCCATTCATGTACTTACTGAATAAATTCAGGGCATAACTGAGTTTCATAGGAGGTGCTAAGTAAGGTTTTTGAAATGGAAGAACAACGTAACAATCCTTGGAGATTAGGTTTACTTTCATTCCAGTGCATTTCTATTTCTCTTTGAACCCTTCTAAAGTACTTGGTAATCAAAAGGAAGAAATAACGGGTCAATAGGAGTATACTACTTCTACCTCTAATCACCTGGTCATCTTCTACTTTATGCTCTGGCTTGCAATCTAATAAGAAAAGACTAGTTTGTTTTCATCTGAGAAATACTGCTGAAATATTTGATTAGCTTATTTAGAGAACAATGTTCAACAGCAAGCTGATTTCTCCTTTTTATATTTTTCAGATTTTTTGCACGTTGGATAATGCATACGTTAAGGAGTACAGCAAACTCCCTTCATTAGGAGAGGTGCTGACAGTCTCACTAACAGAGGCATCTTCTCTGTGCTTGCTTACTGCCTTGAAAAGGCCAAAGAACTGGGGACCCAGCACCTGTCTGTACAACATTATCTATTATTTATCAGGGCAGGCTGTATTTAAAGAACAGCCTTAGATGCTCATGAGGAAAATCCAAACAGCACGGTAATTTCTTCAGTGAAATGACAACAATTCTCCGTTTCCTGCAATCTGGATAAAATGAAAACAGTTTAAGGTGACTTACAACGACTTAGGATCTTGAACAAGTCTGCTAGGTGAGGTTTCTCCAGCTGTTGCCAACCGATAAAAGAAGGCCAGGACGATGATATGCCCTTCATGAATGGAATAAAGACAGTAAAACCTTCCTGCATGCCAGATTTTCTGCACTGAGCTACATTTTCTCTCACAATAATTCTCTTCAGTTTCTTTCTTTCAGAGCAATCAAGAAACATGGCAATATGCAAAAAAGAGAAGAACAACTTGCCTTCTAGGGTGTTTATAATGCCTATTTCTGGTATTAAAGAGACACTGCACTTATGTTCTGCTTGTCTTTTGAGAATCATAAGGATGACATTTATTGTCTTAGAAGGTCTGAGGGCTGCATCACTTTTACATAAGAAATTTAAGTTTCAAATCCTTCCAAAACATACAAGTTTTGAACTACGAAGATGCTTTGTTGTTCCATTGTGTTGGAATAATGTTTAACTGTACCTCTAAAAAATAAAACAAAAATCACATTAGTCAGGATGAAAAGTTGTCTTACAAGGTCTGCTCATCTGGTTTCTTCTGCAATGGGGAATTACAAGATTTCCTATTATGCTAATGCAACTGGACATGTGCCACAGCACGGTAGCCTAGAAAATCTTTAAAAATCATATTTCTCAAATACGAAGCTGCAGAAATTAAAATTGCAAAATGATCTGGCAAGGTTAGAGATGGACGGAATTAAAATAAATGAGATTCAATAGATAACAGTAATCGGTAGAAATGATAATCTTATATACCAAGTTGGAGACCGATATTTTGAAAGTAGTAATGCAGGAAAGAAGCCCTGAGGATTACAGAGGAAATCATTTAACTATATGTTCAAATGCAGAACCACTCTAAAAAGATGAATCCTATTCTGGGTTGTACTGATCCTGGCAATTATGGTAAAAGGAAAAAATAATGCTGCAATATTCTAAAACTGCATATATCATACTGTGTCATATATTGTAAATTACAGATAGAAACAAGCTCTCAGTTGGGAAGGTAATTTCTGAAGTTCCACCAATGGAATACTACTGCATAACTAATACTATGAAAATGAAAATAATACAATAGAAGGCTCTAATAACAGCACACACCTACCTAAGAAAATACTAATAGAAGTTAGAAATTTTTTTTTTTTCTATAATTTTGAGGGTAACACTGAAAATACAAAACAGTATGTTTCAGGCTAAATAAGAGTTCATTGTAAGTGAGAAACATTAGATAATGACATTATTGAAGCAGAAGAGATAAATAAATACTAATCCTCTTGCTAACTAAAACAAAGGTACACAGATTTCCAAGTTTGTTCTTCTGTGAAGACCAGACCAGGCAATTTTTCCTCATGCTACTGATGTTGATACTAATCATTGTGTTAAAATTACTTAAATGACTGCTAACCAAGGCAGAGTTAAGCTTATTTAGGTATTAAAACTGTCTAGCCAAACAGCACAGAGCTCTACAGAGACAGTCTCCATATTTTAAAGAATATCAGTTACAGTATATTCACTTTTTCTTCAAGAGACTGCCCTTTACAGTCACTGCTGGCAACCCTCATGCACTGGCTTTAGTCAGCTTTGGATGCAAGAAATTGCAAAGGGTAGGGAACATAGAACAACTCTGCTAAATTTTACACTCTTAGCACCACTGGAAATCCAGTTTCTCCTCAAATCTGCCCATGTGCAATATGTTTTTCATATGTGTCTGCAGCTGACCATGTCTTAAGGAAGCTGCAGAACTGAATTATACCTGTATTTCTCTAGTCTTGTAGATGGTGACATTACAGTTCTCCACATTCACTCGCTAAACTTAATGATCCCATCATACTGAAAAAGTTTTTAGTGGCATGAATGAGTAATACTTATGGTAGAGTCATGTTTATGATATTGCTTCATATTTCTTGGAAAGTCAGTCTTCTAATTTCTAAAGACTGCAGTCCTGTTCAAACATACTCTCTCAGCAGAATTTGGAGAGACTTTCTCACTTATTAATGATCTAAGAGAGATCTCTCTCTAAGTAAGAACAGCTATAAGATACCCCCGTTCTTTCTGCACTTCTTGATCATTCATGTAGATACATAAATTAACATCATTCTTCCTGTAGCAGATGGCTACATTGGCTAGACATGCAGTAGGAATACTCATTTGTCCTAACTACATTAAGAAGTCAGACTCCCTAAACTCCTGCTGCAGTCAGTGGAGCAAGATAGCTTCCTCCAGAGGCCAATTAAGAACAGGTCACTGCCTTGAAAATATTGCAGAACCTGAACAAAACAGCAAAACCTGAACAAAACAGCAAAGAAATCATCAACGATTGATGAGTGTATCTGCAATCAATCTAGCAATTGATTCCAGTACCAATGTAGAGTCAAATACTAATGTATATGTCAATACTGAAGATACCAGTGGTGTTAGTGATGACTTGCAGATCTCACTATTGTGGGAATTGAAATATGGAAGAAAGTTTCGGGAGAGATCTGAGATGAGTCTGGTGCAATTCCGGAGAGGATTCTCAGAAAGCTCTTTGGTGGTTTTAACATCTTTTATGATAGCACCCGTTAAGGTTTTATAATGTCTCTCATATAGCCTAGCAGCAGACAATCTGCCTCTGAACCACAAGTACAGAGATGTTTCCTCTTTTGTGGGATTTGTCTTAGTTTTCCAGATTCAGGTGTGCTGTGAAGGAAACTTAGTGAGAAATTATGATGGAAACAGATAATTAAAGGATTGCAGCATCTCTCATACAAGGAGAGGCTGAGAAATTTGGGATTGTTTAGCATGAAGAAGCAGCAAATCATGAACTTAATCCAAATTAAAAAGAAAAATTTGGCAGCAGAACCTTCTAGACCTCTAATTTTCTGAGGAAACCTGCTCTAACTGGACATAGTTGATGGTTGGACTCGATGACCTTAGAGGTCTTTTCCAACCTTAATGATTCTATGATTCTATGATTCTATAGTTGGAGAAGAAAATTGGACTAGGTGACCTCCAGAGGTCCTTTCCGATGTGAAACATTCTGTGATCTTGTGATTTCAGATGTTTTGGGGGTAAAGAATCTGCATATCACAAAATTCAGGAATGTGACCAATCCTGAGACACCAACAATAAAAAGCTTTGGTGGTTATCCACAAAGATTAATCTTCTTTAGCTTTCCCTAAGCTATTTTCTCCTTCATGGAGGCTTTGGATTTGAGTCCCTCAGAAGAGGCTGCCTGTCTTTCCCCTTTATAGTCAATGAAAAAAAAAAGGAGAGAGAAAGAGAAAAAATTAGCTTTTCTAGGCTACACCTAGTTTGTGCAAATACACTTCTTGTGCAGCTATATTCCAAGAACGTGGTGACCTCACAAGTGCAGCAATACAGTATTTGGAGTCCAGAGTGGTGGCCAGATGTATTCACCAAGTACTGCAGAATGTCATTTGGAAAAATAAAACAAATATTTGACATACAACGGCATACTAAGTACTGATAGCTGCACTGAATAAAAACACTACTATGAATAAATGCATTATTTAACAAACGGTAGATACTGACCATAACAGATGTGTGGAAACATGCTACCATTGGTAGCATTTATCCCCAATATCTAACATTTTCAGGGCCATTCACATACATCTGATATATTTGAGTATACCAGAAGAAACTTGTCCATGATTAACATATATGTCTAGACAAAAAACAGCTGAGTGCATCCCGGCTTTTTCTTTTGAACATTTATTGCAGGCATTTTCTTTTTTAAGAGTTGGGGAAAAATATTCTTCTGGTTGTTTCTTCCTGCAGTTCAAATTGTAGCAGTGGGTAAAGGATTGAAGACATTAACTTGAAAAGCAAATATATAAGAGTAACTACCATTTATAGCTACATAGCTAGAGAATGCTACTTACCCTTCACACTTGCAACAGATGATTAATAATATTTGTTCTCATACTGCACTTTTCTTAACCGTATAGTCTGAAGACTTACCCAGAAACCGCCATAACTAACCTGTCTTCAGTTTATTACTTTTGAAAGATAGATTTGTATATCATGATTGTCATACAAAAGGAAGCATTGAATATTTAAAAATTGCAAGTTGTTCCAATGCTGACTGCTTTTTTTAGCTATTTTTAAAAGACTGTAAATCACTTAAGTAGTGGAGATACAGTCTAAGAAGAATTTCTGAATTTACTGTGTACTACTGAATTGTATATAACGGCTCAAGAGTGACTCCCAATTCTGCTTCACAAGCTGGTTGAGACATGGCACAAGCAAAGGAGATATTTGGCCTTCAGGGCAGTGAATGTTACTATACTCTTTCTTGGGCTTGTCGACAAAGTGCCCGTCAAAGGACATTAATTGCACATTTGGATGATAATATGTTCACAGCATCAGATGTAATAAAGAGTGCTGCAGTAACAATCTGCAACACTGGATACATGAATGTTTTTGGTATCTAAGTTATAATATCCCGTTTTTAATTATACTGTGTCCTTGATTCCTCCTTCTCTCTCCTCTCTTCACTTCAGAGCTGATTCACTTAACTGCTTTTTACCTAGCATTCAACTACTTTTTCCTCTTCTCCAGGCACAAAATTTAAGACCTCTATTTTTAAAAGTATTTAGAAAAATAAACCTGTTGTCTACATACCTGAATCTCAACAGTTCTGGAAAAATTCCACATATCACATCCATTTCCTCTGGTACACAATATTTTAACACTACCACTTTCAATAAAAGCATTTTTTCTTCTGTTTTCCATTTTACTTGAAAAATCTGTTTGCCAACTTTGATGCTTTCCTCAAATCCTCTTCTCACCCTTTTTTAATCAGGGTGTTTCCAAATTCTTCAACCAAAACTTACTAAATTAAATTTTACATTTAATTTCTTTCCCCTATAACAGCATTTAGTATACTTAATATATTTTTATCTTCTAACAGACAGTATTTGTCTTGCCTCACTGATCCCATCCTTTCCTCATTCTTTATTCCTCTTACTCTTCATCTTCCTTCCTTCTTTTTCTTTGAAATCTTTCCTGACTGCACACATATGTGGGTGTCACCAATCCTTGGAATGAGCTGTCTTGACTCCACTTGTTCCTCCATCTAGTCTCTTCCTCTTCTCCCCATTAATCTTTAATTATTAAAAAAATGGTGGCATCCTCTATTAACACTTTTCCCATTTCCTGTAGTAAATAATTTTGTTTCCTCTGTGTGATAAATAACTTCTCTATGAGAATGAGGCCGCTGAAAGAAATTAGAAAATAAGAATGGGCTAAACCAATTGCATATGAAATATACATTGGGAATACTGATTAGTAACTCTTTAAAAGCGAAAAGTACATTAAATTAATTTATTTCTTTATATTTCCAAATATAAACTCTAAAGTACACTTTATCTTTTCTGTAACAGAAGTGCAAACATGTAACAATTGCAAATTTAAATTACTTTACACTTATCAGCATCCTGAGCTGTATTAGGAAGAATGTTGCCAGCAGGTCCAAGGAGATGATCCTTCCCCTCTGCTCAGCACTGGTGAAGCCACGCCTAAAGTACTGTGTCCAGTTCTGGGCTCACCCATACAAGAGAGACAGGGACATACTGGAGTGAGTACAACAAAGGGCCACAAAGGCAATTAAGGGACTGGAACATCTATCCTATAAGGAGAGGCTGAGAGTCCTGGGACTTTTTGCCCTGGAGAAGAGAAGGCTATGTTTATAAATACCTGATGAGGGGAGTAGAGAAGATAGAGCCAGGCACTTCTCAGTAGTGCACACTGACAGGCCAAGAAGCAATGGGCACAAATTGAAAGGCAGGAAATTCAACTTAAGCATAGAAAAAAATATTTTACTGTGAGGGTGGTCAGACATCTGCACAAGTTGCCCAGAGAGGTTGCAGAGTCTCCATCCTTGGAGATATTCAAAACCTGACTGGGCAAAGGCTGGGACTACCTGCTCTGGATGACCCAGCTTGAGCAAGGTGGTTGGACTACATGATCTCCAGAGGTTCCTTCCAACCTCAGATATTTTATGATTCTCTGTTTCATACAGCTTTTACCTGTATCATAATACTACAGAAAAATAAAACCAAAAAAAGTTTTCAAGCATTCCTCTCTCCTTTTTGGCTTTTAAATTGTTTTCTTACAATTAACATTATGCCGAATAGTGCTCTGCTGAACTGTACTGAAGACAACTATTTGAGGACTATCCCTCCATAGAGATAAGTCTTACCTGGTATTGTTAAAATGTTGACAGATTAATGTGATCTCCTCTGGAAATGAGTGTTGTTCTGAGTAAGTCCTCCCATGAACGTGTCTTTTCCCAGAACAACAAAGAATTTAAACACCTTTGATTGCATCAGTGAAAATGTTTCCAGTTAGAACAACAGAAAGGGAGGAGCTGAAGAGAAGGGAGCTTGCCAGATGTTTGCGGTGAGTACGTACGGATGAGCTCTCACATGCTCCAGGATCATGTTCTCGGTGGTTGTGATCTGTTCTCAGCTGCTTTTGCTACTTGTGGGATACCACAAGCTTGAGCCCCCCAAGAAAAATTTTGCACTGGATTACAGCATCATGGTCAGAAATAACAACAACAACAACTACAGAGTTTTGGAAGCTCTAGCTACTTAGATCTTCAGGGTTATTGAAAAGCCCAACAAATTACCTCTGTACCGAGGTTAATTCCCTCATTGAGAAAGAATGTTACTGCTAGCTAGAAATTTAAAATGTTTCCTCCTCAGACCAGCAATCCCATGGTGTTATCAAGATTCAGCTGGAGCCAAAGAAATCTATTTAAGAAAATTCCTAGAAGACAAAAAAATGAGTTCTATAATCCAGTTATTAAAGGTGCAGTCATGAAGTACCTGAATATGCTTTTGAACCCTCTATGCTTGATAGACAAGAATCATACTGGATTAATTTATTTCCAAGAGGTCCATTCTGAGACCAGGAAAAAAAAGAAAAAAANGCCTAAAGTACTGTGTCCAGTTCTGGGCTCACCCATACAAGAGAGACAGGGACATACTGGAGTGAGTACAACAAAGGGCCACAAAGGCAATTAAGGGACTGGAACATCTATCCTATAAGGAGAGGCTGAGAGTCCTGGGACTTTTCGCCCTGGAGAAGAGAAGGCTATGTTTATAAATACCTGATGAGGGGAGTAGAGAAGATAGAGCCAGGCACTTCTCAGTAGTGCACACTGACAGGCCAAGAAGCAATGGGCACAAATTGAAAGGCAGGAAATTCAACTTAAGCATAGAAAAAAATATTTTACTGTGAGGGTGGTCAGACATCTGCACAAGTTGCCCAGAGAGGTTGCAGAGTCTCCATCCTTGGAGATATTCAAAACCTGACTGGGCAAAGGCTGGGACTACCTGCTCTGGATGACCCAGCTTGAGCAAGGTGGTTGGACTACATGATCTCCAGAGGTTCCTTCCAACCTCAGATATTTTATGATTCTCTGTTTCATACAGCTTTTACCTGTATCATAATACTACAGAAAAATAAAACCAAAAAAAGTTTTCAAGCATTCCTCTCTCCTTTTTGGCTTTTAAATTGTTTTCTTACAATTAACATTATGCCGAATAGTGCTCTGCTGAACTGTACTGAAGACAACTATTTGAGGACTATCCCTCCATAGAGATAAGTCTTACCTGGTATTGTTAAAATGTTGACAGATTAATGTGATCTCCTCTGGAAATGAGTGTTGTTCTGAGTAAGTCCTCCCATGAACGTGTCTTTTCCCAGAACAACAAAGAATTTAAACACCTTTGATTGCATCAGTGAAAATGTTTCCAGTTAGAACAACAGAAAGGGAGGAGCTGAAGAGAAGGGAGCTTGCCAGATGTTTGCGGTGAGTACGTACGGATGAGCTCTCACATGCTCCAGGATCATGTTCTCGGTGGTTGTGATCTGTTCTCAGCTGCTTTTGCTACTTGTGGGATACCACAAGCTTGAGCCCCCCAAGAAAAATTTTGCACTGGATTACAGCATCATGGTCAGAAATAACAACAACAACAACTACAGAGTTTTGGAAGCTCTAGCTACTTAGATCTTCAGGGTTATTGAAAAGCCCAACAAATTACCTCTGTACCGAGGTTAATTCCCTCATTGAGAAAGAATGTTACTGCTAGCTAGAAATTTAAAATGTTTCCTCCTCAGACCAGCAATCCCATGGTGTTATCAAGATTCAGCTGGAGCCAAAGAAATCTATTTAAGAAAATTCCTAGAAGACAAAAAAATGAGTTCTATAATCCAGTTATTAAAGGTGCAGTCATGAAGTACCTGAATATGCTTTTGAACCCTCTATGCTTGATAGACAAGAATCATACTGGATTAATTTATTTCCAAGAGGTCCATTCTGAGACCAGGAAAAAAAAGAAAAAATATACAGCACTTATTAACCCTCAATTAAAAATCTGAATTAAAAAAAAAAACCAAACAATAATTTTGTAGAAAAATGCTCAAAGCTGATACTTTGTCTAATGTTTCCTAAATTTGAAACTTTCCTTGCAGATTTAATTTTCTCTAGTTGAATCCTGGAAAGTATCACCAAACAGTAATAGACTAAAACAAAATAAAACAATTCCCCCATCACCACCGCCACCAAAAGAAAAAAGAAAAAGGAAAAAAAAAGAATGATCAAATAGTTCTAGCACAGAAAACTATAATGCTATCAATTTAGGAATACCAGCAGATTTCACTTTGCAGCCAGGTGGAGGAGGGTAATCAGAGCTATATGGATTAATACTAACTCAAAGGCACTGTAAAGTTCTGTAGGAGACCATAGGGAAGCTCCTACTGTAAAATCTAGATCATGAGCTTTACACCAATAATTAGCAGAGTCTGCAACCAGGTTAATCTCCAGGGGACTAAGACAAAATAAAATCCTCATATGCAAATCTGTCTTCCTAATTCTACCAACAGACATAAAACATTAAGTGGATTAAAGCCAAAAAGGGGCAAGAAAAGCCTTTGTCTCCCTCAATAGGACTTTAGAGGATAAAGTTCCTTGGAGACTGCTTGAATTCAGAGAAAGGGGAAGGGGGACAAAAGACTGTGGAACTACTTGAGGATCTGGCCCCAGCGTGTCTATCTAGATCCAAGACAGACAGCTAGAGATGAGCCTAATGAAACATTACCGACTGCGACAGACAAAGTAGGGTAGGAATGGTGATTACACTGCTCTGCAATGTGAACTGCTGTAGCCAAAGTGATGTCCTGAATTATTCCATGAATGTAGTTGCTGATCATCCATTTTAAAATTAAAGATATATTGTTCCCTGTGAAAATGAAATCAAAGACTCGACTGTGATGTCCCCCATTATGGAACAAATCAGATAATGTAAATCAAGTGTCATCTTGAAGGTTATCTCTACTGGAATAAATTTGACAGCTGAGACAGACATGTCAAAAAGCCCCTACAATACCCAGGAAGCTCACTGGCACTCTGCACAGTTATTTGGTCTCTGATATTTCTGTCAATTTATTAAGGAACAGTACTGAGCTCTAGTTGTGCGTGAACTTACCACATAAAACTATAGCAAACATCAGAAAAGTGAATCCCTGTGCCTAAGGAAAACCTTTGGGCACTGCTGAAATCCTTCAATTATGCAATGACAGGTACCTAGCTGAGTTACTGAGCTCAAGTCTCTCAGGATATCCAAATGCCTCATGCCAACTGCCTGAATTCTCCCGGGTCACTTAACTGCATGGGAGGTGGGGGGTAGATCCTGTGTCTGCATCAGAGCAATTCACAACCAAGGTGCTCCTCCACTTATTTTACCCATGAGCCCACCCACTAGCCATCCTCAGAGTTACTTGCTAGGTCTCCTCTTGCACAAGAGGTGTAGGCAAACTGTGAATCTCCAAAACCTGCCTATTCACTGTCACCCCTGAACTTTTGGTTAGAGAGTCCTGCTCAGAAGGGGCGGACTCCAGAATTTCCAACTCACTTGACCATCTGCATGCCATGCCACTTTTGGGCATTTGCCATTAAAGTCTCCTTTGAAACTATACTTATATGAAACTATACTTTGTATGAACACATACTATAAACATATAAATATAAATATAAATACATATTAATTGAAGCAAAGACTTGAATATTATATTCCCATGTTTCCTACCTGGTAGCTCATCTGTTTTTTCCTGCTTCCTACTGTGAATATTTGCAGAGGAATAGCTTCAGTAAGTGAAGGCATGAGCAAAGCCCATTAAGAAAGTACAGTGGTCAGATGCTTAGGACATTCTCTGAGAACGTTGGTCTTATTACTGGTTTGTATTAGAGACTGCGGCAGTTAAAAAACTTGGCCCTTCCTTACCCATCCCACTAGCAGTGACTGCTCTACCTACCAGCTAAAGGCTAGACCAAGCAGCCTCTTCTCCGTTCTTCCATTTGTATCTTTGCTTCAGTGTGAGGAAGATCTGACCTGGTTTAAATGCCATCTTTTAGAGAGAAGCAGAGAATCCCAAGAAGCACTAAATACCTCCCTTTAGCCTGAAGTTGCTTGTCCAGGCTCTATTTCCTCCGCATTAGGATTTTGTAATGGTTAGCTTACACCTCTTCTGCTTCAGCTTGCTGTCTTTGGAGAACCGCATTCGTAATTTGTCTTGCTCTTTCCAGACATTTCTCAGAAAGCTTGAATATGTAATTTGAGGCAGACATTTCCTATAGGTACACGTGCCTTTTTGTGGAACCAGTCTATTGCTTCCCTAGTGAGGAAAAACTGTAGTTTTCATTAAATGATCATGTGTTAAGAAGTCACTAACGCAAGCCAAGTGTTGACTCTTCAACCTACCACCACACCTACTTGACTGTTTTCAAAAGTCAAGCACCAGGTAAGATTCTCTTTTATTTCTTCATATAATATACAATATAATTAAAGTTAGGTACTGGGCACTAGTTATCAATGCACAGTGCCAAAGTCTATACAGATTCCACAAGAAAGGTGTATATAATGAACTTACCTAAACAAAGGGTTTTTTTAAACATCTCAAAGTTCTTATTACTTGTAATATTAATGCAGTTGATGTTTGAATGTGTGAGGTATGAAAAGTTCTGTATAGAACAGAACTGATGGGTGAGGAAGATGCTTATTTTTTCTAATTTCTATTTTGGTGTACAGGGAAAAAGGATGACATTTCCATGCTTGAAGTTAAAGACATCTCTCGGTCTGAAAAATGGATTCTGGTAACATCAACAATATACAATCTATATGGGTATGTGTATCAACTTAGAGGGAAAAAGTGAGGAAAACAATCGTTAAGACAAACAGCAGACTAAACTAAACCTGACAGGCTTGAGTGATGACATAATACCCTCTTACTCTGTGATGGTGACACAAAAATGCCAAAGGACACAAAGCTGTCAGTCTTGTTGTTTATCTTCTATCTAAGACTAATAAAAGGAGGTTGGTGATTGACAGAACAGACATGGGCACAGTCCTAGGCATACAGTTTGCACTCTGTTTGAAAAATGTACTGATGGTTTTAGGTGGTGGCTTATGTGTTACCGCCTTTTTCTGCATTACCTTTGTGATCTTTCACAAACTTTTGATATAACTTTTTAAAAGATATCATTGCTTTTTTAAATTCATGATTAGTAGTTACAATTGCTGATATTGCAGTGCCCTAGTAATTTATTAACAGTATCACCTTCTGGACAAGTGTCCAACTTAGTTGAAAACAAAACTAAGTTTTGCATACCCCCTTAGGTACTATCATGTTGAATAATGGAATTTTATCAAACATTTCTATTTTTAGCTGTCTCAGAAAACAAAGCCTAAATGCATCCTGCTACATCAGCTCCTAACTACTAAAAATGGAAAATGACACAGATCTCTACAGAGCACAACACTGAAGCAGCACCATTTAATTTTAGCACATAAATCTTGTAAGGCAGGTAAAACTACAAAGAGAGAGAACAAGGAACAGTTTACATAGAGAAGCGTTGCTGAAAACAAGTGACTTGGTTATTGCCCCGATTACTCTGTAGGAAACAGCTGGTAGAAAACACTTTGAAATGAACCAAGTATCTTTCAGAGTTCTGCAGAATAATTCAATAGGGAAGTCTGTGTTATTAAAAACAGAGGAGAGAGCATTTTCAAAATCTTCCCCTAAATAAATGTGTGTGTGCACGTGTGAGGATGCAATGCCAGTACAACTCAAATTATTCTCCTTTATTACTCAAGAACCTCATACAACTGAAGAAGGTACCCTATAGAGCCACACTGTCTTGCAATTCATTCCTTTCACTGGAGGGGTTGTACAGAAAAGGTACATCTTTAAGACTTGCAAGAGATATCTTCTCTTCTAAAAGGCAATACACATGATAATAAGAAGGGCATTTCACTGATGATTCACTCTTCCTCTCATACAGAAACTAGCAGTGAGAGGCACAATACTGAGGAGCAAAATATGTTTTCCACTGAGGCTGGGCTGCTCCCCTGCAAAGCACTGAATGTACTCCTCAGAAACACGATCTGCTTCTGCTTTGGATCCTGGTTTGTTGTTTGACTTTGTCTGCAGTCACTTTAGCTCACTTAGCCTTGATTTCTAACCCCACATGGTGACAGCGACTTTTCCTTCCATCTAACACTTGCTGTAAAGTGTTATTAGGGGAAAGGCAAGGTACCTGAGAAAGGTGGAAATACAGTTCTCATTCTAGAGTGGACTGGAAAACGTTCCTTTATTGACACAGAAATACAAATTAGCTGAGTTTTAACAGCTCTATTTATCTCCCAGTTGCTGAGCATTGGGGCAGCAACAACAAGGACAGGAAGAAAGTCTTTGGCTGGAACAGCTGAACTGAACAGCATTTCACTACGCTCTTAAGTCCCGCTGCTACATGTCCACGTGTTTGCTACCATGGCGTTTGAGACAGAAATTTCAATTCTGATCTCCTCACTGAATACAAACCAGTGCAACCTCCTCTCCCTTATTTCAGTGATTTTGACTGACGATAAATATATTTTTCAAGTTTTAATAAATCATTTTGCTTTAAGTTTGTACTTTGGCAGTATATTTAACACTGGCCAATGTAGGCACAACAGTTCATAATACAAAGGATAATCAGAAAACTCCCCTCTCTTTTCTGTATTACAACTGCATTACAAAGCAGTTATTTATATTATAGTAAGACATGTGTCAGTGTGCATGTGATGGTTTTGGCTGGGATAGAGTTAATTTTCTTCAGAGTAGCTACTACGGGGCTCTGTTTTGGATTTGTGCTGAAAACAGTGTTGATAACACAGGAATGTTTTTGTTACTGCTGAGCAGTGCTTACACAGAGTCAAGGCCTTTTCTGCTCCTCACCCCACCCCACCCCACCAGCGAGAAGGCCGGGGGTGCACAAGAAGCTGGGAGGGGACACAGCTGGGACAGTTGACCCCAACTGACCAAAGGGATATCCCATACCATATGATGTCATGCTCAGCATATAAAGGTGGGGGAAAAAGAAGGAATGGGGGGGATGTTCGGAGTGATGGCGTTTTGTCTTCCCAAGTAACTGTTATGCGTGATGGAGCCCTGCTTTCCTGGACATGGCTGAACACCTGCCTGCCCATGGGAAGTGGTGAATGAATCCCTTGTTTTGCTTTGCTTGCGTGCACAGCTTTTGCTTTACTTATTAAACTGTCTTTATCTCAAGAGTTTTCTCACTTTGACCCTTCTGATTCTCTCCCCCATCCCACCGGGGGGAGTGAGCGAGCGGCTGGGTGGGGCTTAGTTGCTGTCTGGGGTTAAACCACAACAGTGCACCACTGTGCTACAAGCACATTATTCGAGCTGTTGAAGTTATTTCTCTTTGGCATCAAGTCTCAGTACCTGAATCCCCCAAAAGCTCAGAAATCTACACCCTATCATGTCTTATTACTTCAGTAATATAGAAAACTTGTCTAGCCAGTGAACTTAGCAACAGGTAACTCTGTCTTCATTCCCTTGCCCTGCATTCCACTCACATGTTTCCAGTGATAAGAGTATTTTTTTGTTATTTCAGGTGCAGGAATCTGCCAATGTTTCAGCCACCTTGTCTTCCTTGGAGCAGGAAAAGAGTAAAATATGTGAATGAAATACATGAGTGTAATAGAGGGGGGGTTTATTTGCTGAAGTGTGCATTAGTTGAACTGCTTCTCCCTATTGCAGTATAGCTGTTAGCCTTCTTAAAGAGTTCAGTACCTTTTACGAGCACATCCCGAGAAATTTTATACAGAAATCATTACATTTTAATATGAAAATGTGCCCTTATTTTGTCTGCATTTTTTGTTCAGAAAATAGGGACTTCTTGCTATTGTTAATAGTATAATAAAAATAATCTGATAACATTGTATCATTTCAGTATGATATATTTAAGGTGGTAACATGATACATTTACTGTCATTTAAATATGCAGCCACAATACCATGTCATTACTCCTCTCTCCATGCCACACTCTGTACTGAAACTCAGCAACAATTAAATGGAGGCACTTAAACAAATTTATGGTTTCAAGGGCAGCCTAAAAATATTACAAAATGGCCTGAAAGCACTATGTTCTTAACACTCTGATGTCAGCCTCCTGTCAAAGTAGCTTTATTCTGACTACGAAAGAATGTGATCTTGACCAAAATAACAATGAAGGGAAGCACTCAGTCAGAAATGCTTAGATGTAATTCCTGCTCTAACATATTCCTTGTTGTAAACAGATTCTCAAATGACATTGGATCAGTTAAGTTTCTACCTCAAAATTTTAAGTGCTTTGCCAAAGTAACATCCTTACATCTTTACGATAGTAAAAATGGAAATTACACAGCCACATGCAACACCATGAAACAAACATTGGTACTAGGAAGAGAATAGCCCTTAGCTGGATTAAAAAACTTGGAGAGAAATGAGACATGAGCAAAATACCCGGGAGGCAGGAATTGTAGATGCTTATATCTTAGAATTTATATCAGTCTCTTCTTAGTCTTTGATAAACCAGGTAAACTTTTTACCTTCTACTCCTATTTCAGAAATGCAGATGATAGTTACTAGCAGCACAGAGATACCGAGTCAGTAATATATAAGGCATTCAGAGGAAAAAGCTAAAGAACGTAATTTCTCATTATACTTAGGAAAATAAGTGACATTCCTAATTCAATTCTTAAAACTGCACTACCATTAATAACATCCTACATTTTAAATCAAATAAATTAGCAACACCAGACTCTAAGTAGGAAAAACATTATAGCATCGCAAGCATCTCAGAGCTCTACATCTTATTTTCTCACAGGTCAAAATACAAAGATGGGAGACAAAATACAATTTAGCGTATTTTAGGGATTAGCAAATCTGTATTTTTTCTAATAAAAGCTGGGAGTAGTTTCCACAGCTTGGAGTTCATTGGGGAATATCTAGACACCCATATTCCATTTTTCAACGGTCCGTGCCTGAATATAGGTATATAGTGCAACTGCCACAGATTTGCATGCTTTTGTCAAACCTGAGCAACCCAGCTGTACTCTGTGGAACAGCCATCCTCTGCTCCCCAGCCACAGCAGCAACATCTCCTATAAGCACAGTCCCAGAGAAGAGCCTGCTTCTTAGTTTGGGCATACTTGGCATGTGAAATCTCCCATATGACGAGAGGGTGGTGACTCCGAAGGCACATCACCAGAGAAACAGTTTATCACTGTAGACTTTCTTTGTTATCTGGCAAAGGATGTACCATCACATGATCCCCTATGGGTATGCATGGAGGACAGCCACTGCAAATGTGGAATGTCACTGAACATAGTTGAATGCCATTTTATGAGGCTGAACTAAAAAAAAAGCTAGGCTAAGCTGTGTCCAGAAGTTAAGTGGAAACAGGATATAATACACAGTGAACACGCGCTTCTATGCGCAAATGTACTTCTTGGTAATCACTGCTCAAATTAATGACCTTCTGAATATTCTCAAAGTAAAGCACCACAAAGCATACATTATAATAAGGAATAGCAGTATAGTCACCACAAAAGGTGATTTTGCAGTGGACAATGCAGTACCACAATAGGAATAGCAGACGTAGCGTGCATCTAGTGCAGCGGTATCTGAAACCAGTCCAGCTGCATTAGCTGGGCTCAGCAGCAGTAATGTAAGCACAATGATATGGCTATACCACTCCAGGGACCTATGCTGGTATTTCTGCAGAGTACTTGGTTGCATGTCTCAGTATCTCTGCTTACTGACTGATACACAGATATTTTTCAAGACTTCTTGCTAGGTTTCTGTTTCCCTAACACAGCAATGCTGAAATTGACTGTGGGAAATTTCCAAGTTTTTCCTGTCTACTGAGTTGAACCTGATTTTACTGGCACATTGATTGCTGACAAAAAAAAACCACAAAAGAGAGAATTGTTTTATACTTGTAATTAATAAGGTGTAACCTTCATGTTAAGGACACCTTTCATCCTTCAGATACTGTACTACGCCATTACAAAGTGGATAATAATAATTTGTCCAGGAGGACTAGCAGGAGTGCATCAGAATTCACAGTAACGATTTACAGGACCATTGATTGCCTAAATATTTGATCAGTCTGTATCATTCATCTATTGCAATATTTATTCTAGATTTAAGTAGTTTTCCTATGCTCATTATCTCTGCAAATCATATTAGGAGTTGTAGTTCTTCAAATAAGTTTTTATAGCATAGAATAAAAAGTGGCTCTTAAGTCTATAAGCTGAAAAATACAGAAATTATTTTCTATTTTTCATTGCAAGGTGATATTTCGCTAACCAAACTACCAGAATCAATGCACCATAAAAGATTGTTTGGCACAGAGAATATACATCACAGATAAACTTAATTACTTTTCAAAGGGGAAAGAAAACTGTTCTGTGAAATAGCAGACAGGTTTTCTATTGACCTGACATGAGTAGACAGAGCTTATTGCTGCTATACTGTAGCTCAGACATGGTTGTGTTTCACAAAACTTTTGCCAGGCATAGGCAAGGTACGTACTGTAACAATTCTAGAAATAGTGCTGTTTTCACAGGTGTCTTTTTACTCTGCACTATTGGGTCTGGTGGAAGAGTAGGATCAGTGAGAGTCCTCTAAAACTGACACTAGAGACTTACAGTGAAACACTCTTTCAGTCAAGACCACATCTGCCACTATTATTCATGCTGAAAAGCAACTTAATGGGCAGGAAGCCTCACTGCAATCAATTATGAGGCAATTCTTGCCTGTGGTAGCCTTTGGTCCAAGCGCATCACAGTTTCACTCAGAGGGATGCCTTCACTCACCTCCTGCTCCAAACAGGAGAACGTAGTATTTCAGCAAACTTATATTCTCAAGGACTCGTAGCAGATGCCTAGTCATATCAGCACCATGGCAGGTAGCTTTGTGCATGATTTTCCCTTTCTCATCGTAAGGTACCCTAGCTTACAGAGAAGCAGAGACGGGTCATGTAGCCATTTATTTAGAAATGACAGTTATGGGAGCCTACGTAGCTCTTAATTTAACTGCCAAGATTGTGTTGTCCTTTCTTGAGCCAAAAGGAAGTGAAAAACATACTGATAAGACTGCATCATGTTTACTGAGGTTAGGATAAGGGCACCGTATTAATGAGTTGTAATTAGATTAACTGATGGATAAAAAGAATTTGCAAAATCTACCTAGTATGTATCTAAGGTGGAGATCTGTGTGATGCAAATTTGTAGGGCCACTGAGGCAGACAGTGCATGCTTAGGAGAGAAAACTGATAGTAAACACCACATTATCTTCCAAACTGTAAGCCATGGTAGACATGCAATCTCTCAGATGGGTATATAAATACATAAAAAACCCTCAAGTACTTGTAGGTATACTCAAAACAACTTGTTTTCTTGAAGTTAATATCATGACTTCCATAGTCCACATTAAGTATTGGTAGCACTGATTTTGCAAAGAATATTCTTCAAAACACATCTCAGAGGTATACTAGACTATATTACTTTCACTGAATAGGAAGTTAGTGACATAAAATCCTTCATCAATAATCTTAGTGTAGACCTGTTCTATTTCAATCCAATTGATGCTGCTCAGAAGCTTTTGAGCCACTTTCTCCTTGAATAACGATGCTGCTGCTTTTACTTTGCTCTTTGTGGCTTGCACACCATTTCAGATTTGATAAATCAAGCCCTAAAAATTTTATGATTATTTCTGTTGTTTCAAGACTCCTTTCCACATACTATTTTCCTGTCTTATGTTTTCATTCTCTTTTCCTTTCTTATGTCACTGTACTTCATAAATGCACTGTGTTTTACAGAGTTTTACTAGTTTTACCAGGTTTTTTTATGCTGTCTCTTTATTATACTCTACTTCTTTTATTTCTTTTGTTTTCCCTTTATCTTCTTTCATGTCTCTGTATTGTTACGGTGCTGAAGTACACAGTAGGAGGATGTTTGAATTTAGAGGGGAAGAAATCAGCCCTAATCTAGGTTCACTTCCTTTTTTTTTGCTGTAGTAACAATGTAATTACTCGATTGTGTTCCCAGATTCTAATTATATTGAGTATTATTTCATTAGCCTTTTCTTTTTACTAATCATTACAGTGTTTGTAAACTCTTTTGCACGGTTGTACCCAACACAATGATGACCATGGCTTACACACTCTCTTAAATATATTGTAAACTACTATTTGAACACACTAGAGTGACAGGCACATTAAGAAATAAGATAGGATGAAGGGAACTAAATAGCAAATTACTCCGTGTGCTTTCTGAGACACACCCATTAAATATTAAACACATTTCAAGAACGCTTAACCTGTCATATCTCAGCTCCCCTGTCTCTTTCTCCTCATACTTTCACATGCTCTTTTTCTCTTTATTTCATTACTCATATTGAAAATACAAATTAATGGAAAAGATCTTTAATAACCAACCAACCAGCTGGAATTTAAAGTCCATGGTTTCAGATGTTAATCAAATCTCTTCCTGCATAATGTAGGAATACTATGGAGCAATGGATTCAGAGCCATGCTGCCTGCACGAGATGCGGGCATAGTGGTGGCACAGTGAGGGAAGATGGCCGGTTTCCTACTCCACGCAAAAGCATGTAACTGGTAGGCCTGTGTTAATGCCGAATTTCCTCTTTAAGGAGCTTTATCTACTCTTACTTAAAACACTTGTTTCCTAAAACCACTTCATTTTCAGAATTTGCAAAAGCCAACAACTACCTATTTGGCAACTAGAACAGGAGTAAATAATTGCATGGCAGGTATTTTAATGAACATTTTCTCGCTCCTGTTCTTCTCCCTCCTGTTTTTCTTCTGCCCTTCCTTCCCCCTCCAAATATAATTCTGTTCTAAGCTGTCCATTTTGTACACGTACAAAATTTGTGTACATGGAACTGACCTCATGTAGACATAGAAAGAAGATTTCTTTAATAACACCACCTCAGAGGTACAATTCTACAATCCATATTTAGTCTAGCAAATAATGAAAAAAATTGGTTTATTAATCAGTTTACAGAACCATTTGTTTTTATTTTTTGACTACAGGTTCTCAACTATTATCTTTTTTTCTAATGATAATTATTTTGTTAATGTTATGAAGCTATAGTTCTATCTGAGTGCAAAATAACTGTGGGAGGCAAAATCCCAGTTCTCTCTTATATTTAACATTTTTTTCAGTCTTTTTTAAATTACTCTCAAAATGTTATGAGAATTGACAATTTTGCTATTTCTGATTATACTTATTCCAGTAATCTAATTAGTTCTTCCTGTTCTGTGATTGTTATGCAATTATACTATGTCATGAAACCAGCATGTTCTGTCAAATTGTTCTTTTTGTTTCTTCATGAGGTTTTAGTACATTAAAAACAAGAGAAAAAGCATTCTCTGTAACAAAGCCATAAACAACCCCCAGCATCTTTTTTTATATTTATAAAACTCTTATTAACAAATGAGACCTTCAATTGAGTATATTGAGTATATGAAAATAAAATCTTGCATCATAACACACTATCTTTGAAATGTTCTGCGCCAATCATATCAGATTGTTCTTATTGACTCAATCAGGCATAATTTAATCAGAAATAAATTAGACTTCCTCTATTAGAGTAAAAATAAACACTTGATTCATATTCATTCCCTTAAAATATTTGCTTGTATCCGCAGTCGTATAAGGAGTAAGGGGCTCAGCAGGCCCTCTGGCGAGGTGATGCATTTTCAGCTGATCCTTTGGTCTGTTTTCCGAAGTCTACAACATAAAAGACATTATGTGTGATAATGGATGTCTTTCTGGCTGATGACACTGACACTGTATGAAATGACCAGCTGATAATATCTCTCTCACTGTAACTATATCTGTATCTGTATGCCAGCTCTTTGTTTTAGCTAACCATAGCTAAAATGCCATTTTCTTGGACAAACTACATCTTTAGCTTAAGTAAGAATAGAGGTTTTCCTGAAAGCACAGTGAGTTTGACAACAAAAAAGTCTCTGTACAAAAATGGCAGATAATGACTTGTGGGTAACTTTCAAAATTAAACTGAATAAAATACTAGGAAAAAAAAGAACCAAAAAAGAACAATCTTGAACCAGAAAGGAGGTAACCTTCAGTAAAGAAAGATATTCATTATCTTTTATCTGAACATCAAAATGTTAAATTTGTGTGAGCAAAGTCTTCAGTTTCACCAAGCCTGTCTGATAAAGGCATATGTTTTTGCCTTTGTCTACCCTCAGCTTATGCCACAGTTTGCGTAAGATCATCAAAGAAAATTATTCATTATACTACACCTTTTCATTGTGCCTAAGGCTCTTAAAGTAAGACATCACCAGACTAATGGTATACTCCATGAGAATAGGGTGGGGTTGAGGATCAATATTTAGTCATTGTCTCAGATGAAACACATAGCTGCCTCAGGTCATACAGAACATGGTCACAGCAATCTGCACCAGACTCTGGGATGGGCTATTACAAGCATCTATTAAACAAATGCAGGAATGAGGGGCAGCCTCAGATGTGATTAAAGAAAACACTGGAATCACAGAACACTAAATGAACTACTGTCCTCTAAAATCCTTTTGTGAAGAAACAGCCTTGATTCATTCTATGTCAGCAAAAACTGTCAAATAAATGACACACTTGGGCATCGAGCATTCATGCTTCACATTGCCAAATGAAAGAAGATGAAAAAGTCCATCTCAATACATTCAACTCTTTCCCTAATGGTTTATATAATGATAAGTATCATGTATCAAGCAGATGGGAGAATTGAAATAGAGGTGACATTTGATGCATATGTTAGCATCTCCTCATTCTCTTGTATGAAGTGCTCTACAGGTGGGAAGAGAAAGAATGAATTCTCATTTTCCCTAAACGTAATTTCTATGTGAGAAATCCCCTTTCGTACAAGTACTCTAAATGAACAGCTTATTTGCTGGGGAAGACCAGGATGGTTGGGATGAAGAAGCCCACAGTCACTTTCATAGCTTCCCTTTAGCAAGTAACTTGGGTGTTTGGTCCTTATCTCAAAATGTTTTCCTAGGTATGGCCCAAGGCTCAGGGATGCAAAACACACCACTGATGCAAAATCTTTGGAAGACTTGCTGCTGTTGTCTCCCACAAGCTGTATAACCACACTGTTTTACTGCACTGTGAATTACATGTGACTTTTATGTATTTATAAATACCCTGGCTCCTATTTTTGCTATTAACAACTGTGATAAGGAAAAAATTCGAGTATATGCACTCATCATTTTCTCCTTCGCTTTTATAAAAAATAGAATAACTACTGCAAATAGGCTTCTAAAATAAATAAAAGGCATGTGCTCTTTAATACTGCTTTGTTTCGCACAGATTAGGAGAGTTCACCAGCTAAGCTGTTTATCAGTTACAATTTCAGTTGGCTACCATTCAATGGCTTATTTCTCTGAAGCAAGAAGGAGGGAATTTTACACAAATACTTTCTACCTCAGGTGCTCTCTCATAGAGAGTCCCATTCTCATTCAACGTATCTATCAATCAAATATATCTATATTTCCCTATGGGAGGTGAGTGAGAAGTGAGGGCAGTGGCATTTTACATGCACGGCATTCAGTAAATCCTTAATATCTTGCTTAGTTTAATATCTTGCTTAGTTTAACTACTGCTGCAAAGTACCTTACCTGTTCATTGCAGCAGTAGTTTAATATCTTGCTTAGTTTAACTACTGCTGCAAAGTACCTTACCTGTTCATTGGAACAGGGCCTGAATGTATAGCTCCTGTCTTAGTAGCTCCACGCAGGCAGAACAGACAAAGATGAAGGGAAAATGCCTTCCATGCCTGGCTTTTAATTCTGCAGTAGTCCTTGCCTTTGACCATAACTGCTGATTTTCAGAACGTGCTGCAACAGCCCTTGTTTCCACAGGATGTGGAACCACATGAGCTGGTGTCTTCATTTTGGCAATGCTCGTTTACTTGTTATTTTTTTTTCTCCTGTTAATCATCATCGTGGGGACTTTTTAAAAAGTAGACGAAAGGGTTAAGATATTTGCATGGCTATTTTTGAAAAGGAGGGAGGGGAGCTGTTTTTGCATTTGAAATCAATACTGGCCTGTTTGAGTATTTACTAAGAAGGTAGGATACCTGAATCTATGTATAGTCCAACTGGAATTTTCTTGTAAAACTGTAACTGTATCTAAGTTTTGGATACCCAGATGTTAGAAGCACACTTAATTACGCTACAGAGGATAAATGAGGGTGCAGAGTACTAAATAAGAGGAGAGACAAATATAAAATATTCCTATTTCATGTAGAAGCAAAATTTTCCATTAATACAATGGCTGTTACTTTTTAAAGTCATTATGAGTCACACAGGTTTTATTGATGCATAACTTAAAAATTTTTTAAGTCCTTACAAAAATTAAAGCCATTGTTCCTGAGAGCTTCAGAGGCCAGTATTTTCAACTGAGGTACATTAGTGCCATTCATACAATGGAAAGAATGAAGCTTTGGAAAAGCCTATGGAATAGTCTTCATTTTTAATGTCAGTCAGCTGGGTAGCAGATGTTTTGACAGCTATTTAATGGCAGAGGATAAGGTCCAAGCCAGCTGTGTCAGTCTTTCTAGGCACATCATGCAAACATTTACTCATATGGATGATATCTTGTTATCACTGTAAGAATATGAGAACAGGCACATAAACTTGAAATATTAAGGTTCTAGAAAAAAAAAACGCTACCCAAAGGTGATAACTGAGTCACAAAATCCTTCATAGCTCCAGGAAAATAGTCTTATGTCACTGTAGCATAGATTTGCTGACTTTTAGTGCATATTAATCTTGAAAGTGACAACAGTCGCCACATTTGTGACAAAATAACTTAATAAAAGTGGAAGAAACTATGAACAACATTCAGTAAAGCTAAGCAATATTATAACAACAAATACAAATTTGAGTAATAAACTTCTTCAATATCCTTTGTGAGTTATATTACTTTCTTGTATCTACTTTAGTAAGCTTTAATAAAAAGTCTTAAGGAAATGCATACCGTAAGAAAAGAAAATGGTCTATTTAATTATGAAGCTTTTATTCACTTAAAATATTAATGAATGTAAAAATATTATTCTGTTTATATGACTTACTGGAAACAGTGACTCATTTACTAGACAAGAAAAGCCTTATTATCTCTAAACTGTTCGTACAAAATGTGAATGAGTGTTCTGTAAGGGGAAATGGATAAGTGGCAAAGATGAAGTTTCTTTAGATATTTTTTCTAAAAAAAAAAAAAAAAAAGAATGAGTTCAGAGGGGAAAGTGCATAAACTTAAGTATATTCTGTCCTTATTTGAGCTGACAATAAAGGGAAATTCAGAATTCAAGAACTGTAATTGAAAATGGGCCAGGATTTTACAAGCTAAGTTCTCAGGACTAGGGTATAAACATGTAATGCTATTGAGTTTGGTGGATACAGCTTCCCTTGCAACTACCTGATGAGCCTGTCCAAAGAATTATTTTAAATTTAGATTTAACCATACATTTTTGAAGTGCATACAGGGTCATTTGGGGCTCCTCCTCTTCTATAAACATCAACTCTTGATTTTGTAAAATGCATTAAAAACATTGACATTATTTAAGTTATTAAAATGAATACACCATACAATAAATGAATAAAGAGTATATTTTTTAAAATAAAATTATTTAACGATAATATCTAATATGATTTGTATGGTTCACTGGTGTTATCAATTATAGGGACTTTAAAATGGCAATGAAACATAAGGCAATAAGGTTTTTCACATTCAGATAACTGTTTTCCATGGCAAAAGAGGAAAAGATTGCAATGAAATAGTTTGAGAGCTCATAAAAAGATTGGAACCAAGTCCTGCAGCTTGGTGTAAAACTTAAGCAACACTCTGAATTCTCAATTTCAATCAACTTCCAAATTTGAGACAGTTCGCCATCTAGCAGTCTTGGACAGGTGAAAGAACAAATGATTGTATGATATCCTTTCATTTTATGAAGGGTTGATAGAATGAAAAATGGCAGCAAGAACATCAGTAAAGAAAACAAATTCTGAACACTGCTACTGTGCAGAGTAGACTGCAAATATGACAATAATCTGGATACCTAAAATGTAGCCCAAGACCTACATGAAGTTTTCATTATCACATATTTAAAGGTAATCCAATGTTACTGTCAATCAGTTTAAGAATATTTTAAAGTTGAGTTAAAAAGACAGGTAAGCCTCTCTAAACCACTTAGGAAAGAAACCCTTCCCGTGATTAACACTTCTAGAGGCAGAAACCCTTGTTACTTACAGCTTTTACTTGTGGATTTTAACAAGGTCACAATCTACTTACAGCAGCAGCTGGTAGGACATTTCTCCTTTTAACAGTTTCTGGTTTAATTATCACCGTTATCAGAGATGGTACTTTTCATTGTGTCAGCACATAAAATAACATAGGATGCAAAAAAAGAAAAACAAATACTGAAAAGGACCCACAGATAAAAATGAAGTGGTAGATTCATCAGAAGTTTAATTTTTTTTTTTTGTAGTAGAAAATGTTGGGGATTATTTTATGCATACTGCAGTCTAACACCTCCAACCAGCCCATGTTACTCTACAAGTCAAAACCAAGACCACAATCCCCTTTAAAGATTTGATTTGTTTGAAAGAACAGTAGTAGAAGCAATTCCTCGAGGTCCTGCTGACACTTAGTAGGAGGACCAAATATTGAAACTGTTGAATAAGAGAACTTTTTAAAAAAGCCTGCTCTACTACTATACTTTTTCAATGAGAATTGGCATACTTTTCAATAATAGATACTGCTATTGCCATCCTCGCTGATGCCAGCAAACTTAACTAAGCATGAATGCTGCCTCTTCCTGCTTCTGGCTGCCCTATGTATCCAAAAGTCCTCTTAAAATTCAAATCTGCAAAATTTCTTACCAGACGAAAAAGGGAATTTGTCAACATAAAAAGGAAACACACAAGACATGTTTGAGTTTACTGATCTGTCATCTCCTATGGACTAACTTTCTAGAGATCCATGAATGAATCCCATAAACAGCAACTGAAAATATCAGGTGTTTGTGTCAGCACAGAACCCTGACATCTTGGAATTCTCTGAGGTTTAATCAGTTCCTGACCATGGACATAGCTACATTGTACCACATCAAACTCATCCATGAAACACTGTGGAATACGAGCATTTACCCATTTCCTTTACACGCTGCATCCCTGAGCATATAGCTAACAGCTAACATGTGCTGGCTTAGAGGAAGGGTACCACTAGAGCTTTTTAATTTTTTTTTCTTTTTTTTTTTTCTTTTAACATGGAGCAGCACCGCAGCATTGATGTTTGGTGAAAGTTTAAGAACTACAAGTAATCACAGATTGCAGTCCTGAAAATCTAAACTGCAAGAACTGGCCCGAGGCTGGCAATTCCTGCTACCATAGTTTTGGCTGAATAAGCTATCATTTGACCCTAAAGCACCTGTCCAGCCAAAACATATCAAATAATGGATGACAACAGCTATTTCAGCAGTATTTGCAGAGACAAGAACACATCAAGAGTCAATAGTGAAAGTAATAAAAAAGGCTAAACTTTCCATTGCAAATAAAAAACAAGAAAACCTTTCTGATCCTGTTTGTACAAGAAATGTGTGTAATGCCAAGGTTTAGAAGTGGAGGGGGAAAAATAAACTCCACACATTATGACTGGTCAAAGTAAAAAAGGATGCCACCATAACCCCCAGAAACAGCCTTCAGGAAAATAAGCACATCCTTGGTTTTGTAAATACTTTTGTCGCTGTATTTAGAGTTTCTTTGAGTATTTCTTATCTCAAGTTATTACCCATCTCAAAAGCAAGCTGGAAAAAAACCTAGAAAACCAACTACTAAAGAGCTCTTTCAAAATCACATTTGAAATTATATAATAAGCATTATTCACTCTCCTCCTGCCTTTTATCAGCAGTTAACTATGAGTTGTTGGAATTGAGTGCTCAGTGCAAAGCTTCATATGAAAGCCTTCAAACTCAGTGTTGGCCAGACAATATGAAAATTTTGGAATTAAAAGTACCATAAAGCTAGGGTTTTAAGTTATGGTTTTTTATTTCAGGGATCACAATTTTAAGTGTTTGTGAAGAATGTTATTTCATTTAGTTTTATCTGAGCAGTGTTTTAATTGCATTGGATACTAAGGAAACAAAAAGATGTCTCTACACTATGTTTTAAAGCAATGCTTAGATTGCTATATATTTTAGTGTATCATTCATTATAGTTCTGCATTTCTTGTCAGACAAGACAGCAGTCTGATTCCTTCTAGATCCAATATGTTGCTGGATTCTACAATACTAATCAATTAACAAGAGTGGGATGAAAGACATGTCAAACAGGGTAACTATGCCCAAACTTATCCACCTACTGCTGCAGGCCTGAGAATTTGTGCAACACACAGCCAAAATACCCGCTGTGAAAAAGACAGCATGCTGTGTTTAGTCACAGGGCCAATGAGCCCACTTAATAAAGAAGGGGAAAAAAGCAGAAAGTAAATGAAAAGTGCCATGTCTAAGCCTGGAAGTCTTACTGATGGAAAGTGATCACTTTTCAAAAAGACTGCGATAGAGAAACCGTCATTTAGCAACGCCTATGTGGCATCAGGACACATTAGGACCTAGCAACCTGGAATTAGAATTCTGAGGAGGAACTTTAAACACGGAGTACATCATGCTCTTTATTTTTTTTATTTTTTACTCTGTTATTTACAGATTTATTGACAATTTTTTCCTACAGCTAGTTGTCAGCTAACTCTGGAGTTAGCTATCAAGCATCATGGAGGTCACTCCCACACATCTGATTACCTCCACACTTGATTCATAGGAGTGTTGCTAGACATATACTGAAAGGTACCGTGAATAATCTGTTAATTTCTAAGACAGATGTCTGTTACAAAATGCTCTTGGACCCTGGAAGCTACAAGAAGCTACCTAAATTTTATGGTAATAATATGACTTCCAGAATAGTGGTTTTACACTTTAAATACTGGGTCTTAGGAAAAGGTAGGTATTGTTCAGAATAAGTCAGCAATCTGAAACATTGGCTACAATTTTATACGTGGTGTTGCTAAGGGAAAGGCTATGGTGGAAACTCACAAACTCACAAGAAGAAAATGTTACTTGTAAAGTCTCATATGTGGAATAAAGAATGTATCTTTTCTGACTCCAGCTACAGAAACTCTGAAAGAACCTTGATAGGGAAGCAAACCAATATTACTACATTTGCTACAGGTTATCCAATATACTACATACTTTCCACTTGAATAAAGCAATGCAACCTCAAAGCCCACTGCTAGAAGAATAACAATTACTACTTGCTCTGGTTGTTATCCAAATACCTAAACCGACATCTTTAATTTAGGGTCACTGTACACTAACAAAGAGGAAGAGACCTTGCCCTCAAAGGCGTAATAAGTATATAAGGCAAAGCAGAGCTAGAGGAATGGAAAACTTAGATCCTCCAAGCCATAGGCAGCACACAGAAGCTGAGAAAGATTGATGGTCATATTTCCAAAAGTGCTTGTTTCTCAAAATGGAAACCACACCTGAGGACTGTCTCCCTAAACATCCAGAGAGATAAGGGTTCCTAAACCGCTATCTAATCCCTACCCCCATGCTGAAAACACATAAAAGCTTATGAAAAACCCTGAACATTCATTCTCTCTAGACCACAATTTTATGAGGGACAGATGCAAGAGCACTTATTACTGAAAACAGAAAATATACTTTTTCTTAAAGAAGTGATCAAAGCCCTCACAAGCTTTTACCTGATGGTCAAGAATCTTGTCTGAGAAATTAAAAATGTACACTTGGAGTCTTTTAGACTGAAGATGGCATTGAAGATGAGGTAGGATTTTTTTTTTAATGCTGATTTAATGTTTGAATAAGGGAAATGTTACAGAAATATGGCTAAGCACTAAGCATCATTGCCTCCATTAAAACAAAACATGGGTGAGACATGAATACATCTTGCAAGGATCTTGTTCGTTTATGAGATAGAGAGAGAGACTGGTTACTCAGAAAACTTAAACCTGGCTTTTGATACTGGTAGGGCTCTAGCTAAGGTAGCTCAGGAATGAACAGAAGTAGAAATCCACCCATCTTGTGAGCTTTCCAGTAAAAAAGGTGTGCCCCTATCCAATTCTAGACATCTAAAATTCACTAAATGCTATTTTATAGTCTTGCTTAAGTCTTTCTTAAACATTTAACTTGCTTAGGTGTTTCTCCTCTCTCAGTATCCAGGTATTTTTGAAAATTATACTCCAACTTATTTGCCAAAGGTTACCTAAGAAGTCTTTGACTGAAAGAGAAATTAAACCCACGAAATTAAGAAATTAAATTTCATGAATCGTAACCCAGTACCTTAAGCATAAAATTCTTTTTCTGTAATTACCAGTTTCTACCCCCACAGTATCTTACTGTGAAGTGATTCTGATACTGAAACCTAATGTACTTGAAAGTGAATTAAGACGATCTCTTTTCCTGTCCTGTAGTGTTCTTTTAGATGTTCTTCTGAGCTCCTTTGAAGCCATCAATATTCTTTCTTCATTCCTCAGTTCTCTTCTCAGATATGGCTTCTGCCTCCTTTGTCTCTTTGAAATCCCCACCTTCTTCTACAGAGAGAAGCAGTGCACTGAAATCTCACTTCTTTGTGTTATTTGAGGACATTTCTGACACTGAAAATCTTGAGTGCTACAGAAATCTTCAGTGAAACTATGCAAAAGTGGAGAGTAACAAGGAATACAGAGACTTCCAGATGATGCCAGAAGTGAGATTAAAATGACATCTTTCCACAATACAATGGGTTAAATGGAGTTTGGAGAGAACTGAAATTTACCTATAAAGTAGTGAGTCAGGAAAGCTAGAGAACGCCAAGGGTCTCATTCCAAGTCTAGGCATTTGAACTTAAGTTACTTAGGACTAGATCATTAGGGTGGGAATTCATGGTTCTCATGAAGTGTCCTATCACTCTCCCCACAGAACGTGGCCTTTCCCAAAAGCACCTGATTATACTTAAAGAATAATGGTGTGGGCCTACCATTTTCACAAGCTAGCTAAGCAGTTCACTTGCATTTTACCTGACCGAGGAAACAGACTTTCATTTTGATGACATTGCTTTTGTTCTGAGTTGCTTAGAAGAAATGTTGCATTTAAAGTTTGCAGCATGTTTTTCTTTAGATCAGAATTGAAGAATTCTGCTCCTGATGCACTGTAAAAACGCACTGTAAATTGCACCATGATGCAAAGCCCATTGGTGACCCTCCTCTCCTGCACCACATTCACTAGTGTACCCTGGTGAGACAGGAGCACTCTCACAGTTCTGGAGAGAGTTCAATGATCAGAGGGTCTATAATCTCCTGTAATCATCAACATCAGAATCGATGATTCAGAGGTATATTCAGAGGAAGAAGCTGTGGGGGAGTTCCTTTAAAAAGAGCAAGCAAAATAGAGTAAGCAAAGCACAAAACTAATTAAACTTGATGCAACAAAAAACTAAAGCATTTTTGATGCAATTTATTAAGGAGAAAAAGCTGTGAAATTAACAGCAATCAAAACCTAATTAAAGTTGATGCAATAGGAGCAGCCAAAGAATGCCTGATAACATTTATTGAACCAAAGAAACATGGCTGTCAAGTTAAAAGAAATCAACCAAACTCTGTTTTTGAATAGTAACGCAAAGATAATTATTCTCCGGATGACACTTACAGAATAAGATTCAAGTCATTACCTCAAAAGACAAAAGCACTGACATGCTGTGTTTAACTGCCTGTGAAAAAAAGGGTCTTAATACAGAAACTTTATAAGTAATTCCTAGGTCTTGCATATAAACAAATATGACTCATCAATCAAAAACAATGCACTATTATTGTTATATTAGTTACTTCTATAAACCACTATTTGACATTTAGGAGAATACCTTGTCTGACAGGGTACTTACAAGCCAGAGACTCCTGGTGTTTCCATCCCAGCTTTGAAACTCATTGCCTCAGTGCCTTGGGCAAGTAATTAACACCTAGGAGTCCATTTGTTTTAGGATTAGGATGCAAAACTCAATTCCTGATGTCAAGCACCATTTAAAGTATGGTCAACTGCCAGAAATTCTTTTCTTATAGAAAGTCTGGATGGTAAATAGTGAAGTGGGTCTGTCTGTAGTGAGCGTAAGGCACATGTATTTCCCCTATGTAGTTGTACATCTTTTATATCATGGTCTCAGCTTTATAAAAATAACTCAGACAAAAACAGATGTTCACAAGGGGTATAGTGAAAATGAACATGTAAGTACTATTGTCAAAAGATTCTAAAGTACGTAAAAAAGTTTACCATTTAACTAAAAATCAACCTTGTAACTCCTGTAGGAAGGGTCACAGTCAGGGCCCCAGTTAGGTGAATCTCATCCAAAATACTTAACTTCCAGCACCTTTATTCTGGAATCATGGTTTAAAACCAATTTGGGGAATTCTTTCCAGTCAACCTCCAACATTATCATCATCCTACTAAATCACCGTCACAAGGCTTGCATTCACACACTGAACAAATAGAAGTCTATCTTATAAAACATGATACCATAGCCAAATGTAGCACAGATCCCAAGCAAACTATCAGATTTGTTTTATTTTAATCTTGCAAAGACAATCTCCTCAGCTGAGAAGTAAAGTTTTCCATAATTCATTTTAATGCTTTTAAGTTCCACTTCCTGTTCTAATGAAAAACCTACCTGTCTCTGGTGTACAGTACATCAAAAAATGACTGCTGAAGCCCATTATTCAATTCCAAAGAGCTGCAATCTGCTATTATTGACATGCCTAAGGAAGATTTCCATGTCACATTACTCCACTTTTTCTAAACCTGGCATTGTTTTTAAGCATAAAATAGTAAGTTAGTCTGTTTAAGGGTGTTGATTTTCTTCTTCACTGCATTTTCACCCCCAAGGAATTCTTAGCAATGGGAAAGATCCTCATTACTCGCATGATCTTTCAGCTCTACTTCTTTTTTTATAAAAATGCTCACTCTTATATGGTCAAAATACCCATTTTACTTGCAGAGACAGCTTACATCATTAACATGGACATGTAATGGATCCTTTTTTTCTAGTCTGTTCAGAAATTGCTTAAAATTTTGGAACAAAAGTTTTCTTCTTCATTTTGTCTTCTTTATAGTGAGTCAAGATTTTAAACTCCTTTTTATCTTAGGAAATAGCACTGGCTTGCAGTGAGTGCTTGCTTGTGTTCACTTCAACAGCAGATCAATAAAGTTCCAGTTGAGCTCCAGCATGAGAGCTGGAGCATCTTTGCATACTATAGACTTCTGCAGCCCAGTGCAGAGCTTCATTACACCTAGAATCATGGGGCCAAATTAACTCCTTACATAAGCAAGTTAATGTGACTGAAGTGGACAGAGTTGTATCTGCTACGCCAGGTCATGATTTGGCCTGTTACGGACAAAACCTGTCTGTTAGGCAACGGTTGGTATGTATTTATCCTTGGGACCAAGCCTGAAGTTCAACCTGTTATAATTTTATTTCTTGAACACACAGAAAGTTACACAGAAACCGCTAGCTATTCATGATTTTTTAGTTAGTTGGTTCAGCAAAGAGCTTCTGAAACCTGAACTCCCAAGAAGTTATACCGATCCTGTTTATACCACAGTAATTAATTTGCCCCTTTTACAAAAATTCTCAGCCTCCTTCTCCATTCTTCCCTGCTGGGTAAGAAACAAATGGGACTTACCCTCCCTGGAGCTTTGCAGGAGTTGACTAGCTGTCCCATTTTCCTATCTCAGCTGCCCAGTCAGTCTCTGCCTCTCTGAGTGGAGAACAACAAAATTCTACCTGCCTTTCTCACAGTAGCAAAGTAAATTTACATCACTTTTTTCTACTCCTTATACCCATGAATTTATACGTATTTGATACTCACACTTTCTGTCAAATAGGTTGGAACTGGACAACAGATTCAAATATTAATGAGAGAGCATTTGGAAGAAAAGAACGCAAGTAAACTGATGGTGCAATCATATATGCTGCCATTCGCTAGGAATACTGGCTAAAAATGATTTTTCTTCCAGCATTCCAGATTAAATACATACACACAAAATTCCAGAACAAGTCTGAAAGAAACACACTGACAGTACACACCTTGCAGGAACCTGGCTTGAAAATACCTGCTCATTTTGAACCACCACAGAAGGGAAAACCTTTGAAGATTCTCAGATCCCATTGTTACTGGTACCACATAAATTACACCAATTCAATTTCTATTATCCTCTATTCCAGGCCTATTAAATCTTTACTAATAGGTCTCCTTCATGTCATGCCCATATAGTGAGATGCAAGGCCCTTTTTATCATAAGTTAAATGGTGGTAATGGGGGGATGGTTGGATGACATACTGCTCTCAGACAAGGACAGCAATTTCTACATTTTAAAATAAGAAATTAATCCTTATCGCCTCTATTATATCTTGAAGGACGATTCTGACCTACTGTGCCTTGATCAGTTTGACATTAAAACAAATCTGTTTATTGTTGGCAGTTAACAGGTAGAAGAAGAAATAGGAACTCGCTACAAAATATGACTGCCTGAATATCTATCTTCAAAATTGTTACAAAGCACATAAAACGAATAAGGACATTTTCATATCACTGCCATTTGTTCTTTTCCTTTGCTACTCTCTCCCATGTTTGAGAACATAAACATAGATGTAGGCTATTTGACTGTCTTAGGAGAAAGGGGAAGATTCTGTCACAATCTGAAAGAGATAATCTATATTAATAGGAGTGTGATTTCTTTCAGCAAAATGGGTTTATTACTGACCAGTGTGAAGACCATTCTCTTGGGAAGCTGCAATACTCTGATAGATTGTATACGGACCCCTTAACTTACTTCATTACAAATTGACAACATCATTGCCAGCACATTTTGTTAAACACAGATGAACTGCACCTCTTAAATTCTTCAGCAGCAAGGCTGACATTTTTTGGACAGTAAATCCTCTCATTTTTGAAAAAGAAATGATATACACTTTAGCACACATCGATCTGGAGGATGAGTCCAAGCTCATCCAGGCTTAAAAATCTGGGAAATAGCACAAGATGACCTGAGTTGCATTAGCTTTTCTGAATTCCTCTATAGGCTCTCAAAAGAAGTGGTTCAAACGTAACATGATAGGAAAAGCGTTTATGACTGTCATTGGGAGCCTCGGCATTGTGTGTTGATGTGGCACTGCATCATCTTGTGGTGATGAACTCCGGCTCGAGTAGCAGAGACAGAAAAGAAAGAAATATGTTTGGAATGAACTCTTCTTACATCACCTTAACTGGAATACAGTCAGACGGAGAATAATGTGAGTAATGAAGCAAGGACATAATTTGCAACACTGGGTAAAATATGTCTTTCTGCTTAGCACACTTTCATCTATAGATCGGTGAAAGTATGCGCCTCCTTGGTAACTTCAATTCTCAAACTAATCTGGATTTTGAAAGTCTAACATTACAAAAGTGAGCTATCTTACACAAAGCCAGAACATGTTTTATATCATAGTTTTAATTTCCTCAGAGGTTAGGAGTAGAAGAGTTCAGCAAAAGAGCAGGGCATCAAAACAAAGATACATCTTGTTTTTCTTCCCTCCTATTTTAGAACACAGATGTGACCAAGGCCCTAATTTTTAATGAGCAAGGACAGAAACAGTTAAAGGACTTGTAAACTCTACCTTTCTTTGTCCCTATGGTGCTGCTTTTTTTCTGAACATAAGCAGGAAAAAACTTAAGATGCCCCAGTGAAGAAGCAGCAGCCATCTTTTCTGCTTCTGCTTCTGCTTCTACTAGGAATGAATTCCACCAGAAAATGACACAAAAGGAATTTGGAATGATCCAGCTATACTACGGTCAGACCTTTTCACAGCACAAAGTAATGTTATTTAGCAACACATCACCTTGTAACGCTATCCTTTCATGATCTATAGACAGGTGTGCCCACAACGGACTGTGATGAGCTCGCCACTCTCAAACCCAGCGGCTTGATCTCCCCTCTGCGAGAACTGGATGTTGCTCTGATAGTAAGGTAACGCTTGCGAGGAAGAGCCGTTCTAAGAGACAGGTTCTTCTGTTTTGCCACGGTTCATGCCTCGCTCCTATTTCCTGAGGGACTGAAACTCACAGTTGTAGGCCGACTCTTACACACACAAACCTGATTCTTGAAGAGGACCTTTCCACTGCTCCAGCATGCCACACCTGTCATAAGTGTGTGAAGTAAGAGGATAAACCCAAAACCTATATTAAATTCTGTTTCTAACTTGAAGCCAGAGAATAGAGCCTAAAAAATGAATGATGCTTTATCAGTTATCCGTGCAGATGGGCTGATGTGTTTTAAACAAAACTAGTAACAAACCATATTGACAAAAGCATATTATTCATTGAAAAATAAACTAATTAATTGATATAGTAATCCTCATTTTCCACTTTCTATTTTAAAAGAAAAATTAATTGTGTGATAGGATGGAAATGGAGTATTTTCATTTTAGAACAAGTTTCCATTTCATATATAAAAAGCTGAATTGAAATAAAAGTTTTATTTAAAAGAAAAAAAAAAGTTTTCCCCAAAATTTAAAAAATCAAGTTTGATACTTGATGTTGCATTTTGAAAAGAAGAATATTAAAATGGTGATATTTTCTTCAAATACCAAGTCCAGATCTCACTCCAGTTAGGTTCTGAAGTAGGATAGCTTTAAAAAAGAAATTAAGATTTCCTTATTAATGCTCAACAGCTTCAGTGAAGAAGCTTGCAGATCATGAATACACAGCTATGCTTGAAAGACAAACAAAGGCAAGACGTTTTGGTGACTAAGGATGCCTGTTGCAGAAGGTGAGGGTACTGTAGCCTGGTACTTTTTTAAAAATACTTTCTGTTCTTCACTGTGAAAAATGTTCCCTTTTCACAGCCTTTTACAGATGTTAATTCAGATACTTTTCCTCCACTGGGTGAAAGATCAGGCATGCATTGTTCACCTGAAGGCTTAATATTTTGCTTATAACATAATTAGTACTACGACTGGTGAACAACAAATTTGCCTGCAAAATGCATAGAGAGGATCCTTGGCACCTACAAGGAACTGGAACCCATGAAGTGTCTCAAATGCTTTACTAAGAACTAGTGAATAGAGGCTGACACAGGTATTCTAACGAGAACACCCCAGACTGCGCTCAGCCTCCTCACTCAGAGGAACAGCAGGTTGCATGATTTCAAGGCTCCTACTTCCCTCAGCTCTAACGTGATCCTTCCACTTGAGTACAAGAACAATTTCAGTATGAAATTGGACACTGTGACAAAGAAAGAAGGAACAAGCCCTCCCTCCCATGGCTCCCTTCCGGCCTCATGCTAACAGACGCTCATCTGCAGGAAGAGTCATATAAAATGCAAAAAATTGACCAGGCAGCATCAAAGTGCTGTGCATTGCGAGAAAGAAAATGATAAGCAATTTTTTTAAATGTTAATAAGGGGAAACTGAAGCCTTCAACAGGTCTGAAAAAACACCCATTCACAATCCTGGCTTATCTGCACAGAGAGAAAAGTCTGTATGTGTGAGTTAGTTGCTAAGAAAGCTCTGCTTACTGCAGATACAAGTCTGACTTTCTAAGTTGACACTTCTACTTTTCCAGTGGATCAGAACTGTCAGGAGAGTTCCCCAGGCTGACCAGAAGATTGCAGAGAAGAGTTATTCTGTAGTAGTCTAAGAGTTGTGGCGTAAGTGCTTTGATGGAATTAGCAATGGTGGTTTAAGAAACAGCCTCGGACTCTATTCCCAGCACTAGCAATTACCACTCCCATAACAGAATCAGAACAAAGGAACAGGATCGGACGGAAACAAGTGCAAATTTTCCTATATGGGCAAAGAGCAAATTCCCTTCTGCTGCTGCTTTCACAATGCCTTTAACTAACATCTGGCAGTGGGGCAGGACAGACAACTGGAGACAGGAGCATTTAGTGTTGCTACTAGACGTGCCAAGAGCTCAGCTGTCAGAGTCTTACGCTGTCTTCATGCCTCTTCTGGTTTTCTCACAAGATGCGAGTATGATAAACATTTATGCTACAAAAATTAAAAATGATCAAAAATGTCCTTTATCAAGTACATCAGCAGAACATGCTGTGCAACTGCAGAGTACCAAAATAGGGATTAAATAAAATTTTGCTAGGTAGTTGGAGAAAAAAGTCTTTAAAGATAGCATTTGGCATGGGTTAATCACCTCTTTCATTAAAGAAAGGAATACCTACTGAGAACATCTTTCTGCCATCTGATTAAGCAATGAGCCAATACAATTGTAAATCTTCCAGAAATTCCCCATGGTTCAACTCAACAGAGGCAATTCTTTACTTCTCAGACCCTATGCCTCATTTTCAGATAATCATTGCATTAATTGTGTACAAAAACTTTCTATCATGCTATTAAAAGCAATGGAATGTGACTGTTCTGTGATTCTCCTTAGCAACCTTTGACAAGAGATTGAATTATTCATACATATTTTTAATATAATAACAATTTTAAAGTTTGCTCACCACTCAATTGCTCAAACAGCAAGCAAAAGCAAAACTGATTCTAGTATAAACAGTGCAACTATTTATTTTCTACTGTTTTAGTGCCTGAGACAACTTACTCTATCTGTAACTGAGGTAAAAAGGATTTAAGGGTACTGTTCTATCCCCACAATCAGATGCTATAAATTGCGTTGCAAGTCATTGGAATTTTTTTTTTTCCTTTGAATAAGACAGACTTTCAGTCTTGTCTGCACTTATTTGTGTTATTTACAATTATTATAAGTACTAGTTCTGTGTAATACTTACCCATATTACATATAGTTTCACGCAAGTCCAATCAAGTTTAGCATATTCATTCAACATGGTTCAGCTCAGACAGGTTTTCTTCTCTGTGTTAGTAAGCAGCACAACCATGGTATTAAAATAGAAATGATGGGATTTGCACTGAGACACATGACAATTTCCTTCAAGATGGGAAAAATACAGATGAACACTCACTTTATTTTTAGGCTGCAAAATTGACTAAAAAATATGAAGATTATCAGAAGGGAAAATATGCCCTGTGTGAAGAAAAATAAATACACATGTGCTAAGTTTGTACATTGCGAGGCACATTTTATAAACTAAGCTTTTGTTCCGTGGTGTAAACTGAATCACAACCAGATAATCCGTATGGGAAGAGCAATCTAGTAAGATGGCACTGGTTTTTTTCCTCTAAATGTTATTTTCGATAATGAGAAATTCTATTTAAGCTGGTTTCGCTTCCATTTAACATACGTTTGAGCTGTCAGCGTAGTTGTATGGTATTATTGTCTTAGGCTGCTGGACAATAAAGCTACAGAAATAAAATAATAATAGCTTGTGACATGTTACAGTTAAAATGTTTGATCAGACTGATCAATGGGTCTTTGCTTCAAAAGCTAAGTTGAGGTTCAAAGAAGGAAAAGATAATGATTGCTCCAACAGTTTGTCCATATCTCACTGAACTGGAAGGATTTGGTATGCAGTCCCAGTCTTAATACAGCTGCCACATACAAAAAATGCTTCTTTGCTTCTCAGACTCCATGATGGAAATTCACATCCGTCTTTTTCTTTCAAAAAATACTTCTGTTAGAGTCTATACACTTAACTTACATCTTAGTTTTATTTTGAATTTCAGAAGCTTTATTTTTCTTCCCAGTCTTGTAATTATTTTATATTCTTTAAGCAGCATTCTGAAAGCTTGTTAGTATTTGACAATTAATATCTAGATAGCAATAATATTCGGTCAGTTACTGTAGGCTAGCTGCTACAGGCATGGTTTTTAAATTTTTTTTTTTTTTAAATGTCTGTTAACACGCTTTGAACTCTCTCTGTGCTACTGGTTTGCTTTTTTTTTCCTTCTTCTCCATTTACACAATCGCCTTTTGGTTCCTGTGTTTCCTCAAGCTCCTTTTACCCAGAGTACATACCTCTGAAAGTAATCTCATTCAGGTTGATTCAGTTCTCATTTCTGTTCAATTTAAAGTTATTTTCTTTGGCTCACAGCATAACATCACACAGTCTCTCACTGACTTACTGGGGATTTTCATCCCGTATCAGCAGCTCATCAGCAATTACTTTTCTGCACACAGATCCTTAAAGATCCAGGACATGATGATTTGTTACACTTTCTGTGCTGAAACAATGATGAAGGGAAGCTCCTTAAACAAGTTTCTACCAGAAAGGGAGTGAAGAGATGAGCACTTCTAATAATGTTAGATCCTTTACTTCCACCACAAAAAGTTTAAATAGTAATATTTTTAGGTCCAGGCACTATGAAAGTCTACATTTACTGCCTTTATTTAAATCTTTGGATATATTAAAATCCTCAGTTTGCCTGACCTTAATACTGTGATCCTCCTATAAACTAATCGTCTAGCTTTGGATTGGCTTCATAACATCTGATGTTAGATCTGGTAAAATTTGTCTTTAATTTGTTTCCCACTGCTCATGGAAATTTAAATGAGGTATTCTGTTTTTGGTGATATAGTGGGATTTATATTCACATGATAAGATGTGACTGTAATATACGGGAGGTATTAAAAATTTCAGTTAGATTTAGTATGCATCTTTTACAAATTTGTTTCAGTAGATATATTATACATATTTTTAATAATTTGTTTGGTTTGGGTTTTTTTTTTTTTTTTTTTTTTTTTTACAAGCAGCTCTTAATCCTAAACAAAATAAGGATTTCTCAGTTCATCCCTTTATATCTCATGATGCCAGTCAACAAGGGCTTATTTTTTTAGGATTACTATTTAAAAGAAATATGGTATTCTGCTTTACTGTAGCCTTTAAACATTAAGAAGTCCAGTCTTTTACCATTAAGTCTTCCTGTGGTATACAGAGCAGCTGAAAGTGAGCCTTTAGTAGTATCTTCTCCATTTTTAGGTTAAAGAAAAGCAAATCCATGCTACCAGTGAAAAAAGACCCAAGCTGTCTTCACCCTTATGAAGCATGAAAACAGAAGTGAAGGAAAGCATGCTGCAGAGACATTCATACTCACTGTAGCTCTAACTCAGAGAGAATTTATCTCCCCTAGCCAATAAACTCTTAAGCCCTGCTAATACATCCATCTTGGATCACAGGTAGTTTTGGTAGACTTCTCTACCATGCTTGACTGAGCAATGTGGAAATGCTCACACAATCTGGCAAGCCTCCGTCTTCTCAGAGAAGCTGTAATTTCAGAAGGCAGAGGGCTGAAGTCCACAGGTTATCAAACCAGCTCCTGGGGCGGATTTGGAATCCGGTTGTCTAGGTCTAGTTAATCCAGACTGTCAATTCCGCATCATGCTGATAGAAGAGGCTTTTCCTATTCCTTTACTATTTTCCTACATAGTAGTCACTGTCCTTCAGTCATCCTTTGGAGTTGTTTTCCATCCAGTTGGGTAATTCTCTAAAAATATGTTGTTGAATCACTCTTCCAGACTACATTTCTCCTTGACCTGCTGTGTTTTTATTCCTCCAGCATATGCTGACTGATAGTTAATTCTCCTCTTTAACCCTTCTAAAAGCAGCTGGGATGCAGTGACTGTACCACCTGCTGTTAGTCTAGGGCTGCTGTGATTGTATTGCATTCAATTTCAGTTTCTGTTTCAAAGTCAGCTTTTGATTGATTGTTTCCAGTATCACTAGCCAGTGTGTTGCAGAACCTTAGATTTTAAATGTGTTAAGCTACATCTATGTTTATAGGCCACACTTAAAAGGTTCTTCTTTTCAGCTGACCTAATTTGCTTGGAGAAACTTTGTGGAAGCTGGAGACACCTGCCAGCAACATCTTAACTAGCTTAAGTGCTAACTCAGATGTCTCTGCATGGCACTGTGCCAAGCAAATATTGTCATGTTTTCAGGGGTTTCTGGTTTGTCCTTGTAAGAGTTTTGTCACCCAGATGCAAAGCCATGACTGTACTTGTGGCGTGGATTTTTTCTTATTTCTATATTCAATATAACACATCTATCTGTCCTGGGAATATCTGAATGTTCCGTGATTGTCTTTCCCTTTTAATTATAAATATTTTTATGCTTTCATCCTAATGCATTGTCTATTTCTTTATAATCTGATATGCCATTTCTAAATATTTGCACTTCAACTTTTTCCACTGCTGCTGTTTTCCTTTTAGAAGCATAATTTTCAGCAGCCCTGCAAATATCAGCTATTCTTTGCAGAGTCAGTTCTTTCTATTCTCCAAAGTTAAGTTTTCTTGTATCTAACAATCACTTCTACAACAGGTTCAGGTTCCGGTCCGTGTAGTGATTCTCTTATCCCTGCGACTACTGTACTGAATAAGCTGCGATATAACAATCAGCGCTCTTGCCTGTCACCTAGTTTCTTCAAAAAAATAATATTCACTTTCCCTAAGGAACACTGTTCACCGTTCCTGATTAAAAACAAAATGTCTTTTTGTGCCTACCTTCATGTTCCTTATGATGTACAATGTTGAGCTCTACTGCTTCTGGATCTACCGCCTATCATCGTAAGTGTATTCTCCCACTTGCCCTTCTCTGTACTCAAATTGTTCTTCGCTATCATTTGCTCTAAGAGTTGTCTGAAAGAAAACAACTGGTTCAGAATTTAATGTAATAGGTCCATTTTCTTCAGAAGCCCCAGGAAGTTTTGCTCATCCACGGAAACAACTAGTGCATGGAGGCCAGGTACATGAAATTTCTCTTTCCACTTTTTTTTTTGAACCTCGCCTCCACCCCCCACAAAAGATTTCTCATGCCTTAGAAGATCCTTTGCCATTTAAAACAAAAATAGCCACCAGCCTGAGTATCATGAAACTTCATAACAGAATAATCTTAGCAGTGTCATCAGAACTGCTGCTCCACTTCATCATATTCCAATGTATCAGCTTCATTCTCCATTTAGCTTGAGTGCTGGCAAACTTAATTTCTGCACGTACCCCCACTTCAGCACAATATAATGCAAACTCCTACACTTTCTAACCATCTCTACAATATGCTCATTTATTACCTTAATAGTGCTAAGAAACAAAAAAATAAATGCTGTAAGTGGGAGTAGTTCTACTAATTTATTGCAATGAAATAATATTTTAATGCATTTTAATACATTTTTAAAATGTAATTTTCGTATTCATACAGACAATAACTGTCAAGATATTTTAACAGACTCCTGTTCTCTTTTATCACATTATCTTTTTTAAGGCACTGTCCTCATCAATAAAACTTGGGGGTTGTTTTCCCAAAGTAGGGACTGCTTGGGGACTGGCTGGGCATCGGTATGCTGGTAGGAGGCGGTGAGTGATTGCCCTTGCATCACTACTTTTTTTTCTTTTTTTCTTTCATTTTCCTTCACTTATTAAACTGTCTTAACCTTGATCCATGAGTTTTTCTTGGTTTTGTCCTTCCAGTTCTCTCCTCCACCACACCGCAGGGGAGTAAGTGAGCATAAGAACCCATTAGTAAGAAAGAAAATGGCAGCTGAAGGACTTAACCCAGGTTATCTATTCCAATATGCCATACCATGGGTCTCACGGAAGGATAAGAGCTGGCCAGACAGCTACTGGTAGTCGTGTAGCATAATTGTGAAATCAACAGATCCGACCGACATAAAAAATTAAACTTAACTACAGATCCTGGAAGAACTATTCTAAAAGATCTTCATGAAAAGCTCTCTGTGAAAACTCGATTTCTATCTCCTAGAATTTTTTTCTTTAAATGCTCGAAACCTCTCAAATGTTATAAGGCATTTACAAGCTGTTACTATTCAGCTCAGGGGAAAAAAAAAAAAAAAGAAAATAAAAGAAAATTCTGTCCCTCTGTATAACTTCCCCCCAACTTTTCCAGCTGCAAAGTCATACTTCAGTATTTGTCTGTATAGTTTTCTTGCATTTTTCCCATTGCTTTTTATGCCACATCATAGGTTTACTACAAGGTATTATCTCATTGAAAGGCTCTATTAAATTCTAAGTGACAGTGAATCTCTAATTTATACGTGTACCCTAGGACGGAGTTAAGCTTGGTCATCATCTACTGTCTGATACCGTCTCCACTCAATTATGTAATAGGAAACAGAGCGTGTGAAGGTGAAGACATAAGTCCATTCATCATTGCTACTCGATTTCACATTACTTAAATGCTAACGCTCTCAGCCCTCCCAACAATACAGCCTGTCTGCCTCCCTGTCTGCATAACTAATCTAAAGCACGTATTTCCTACTTTCCTTTCTATTGCAAAAAGAAACATTATTTTCTTTGCTTCTTTGACTTTCGTTTTGTACAAGCCTATTCCTTCTGTATGAGGATTGTTTGTGTATGTGTATACCTACATCTTAAATTCAACTGCTTACTAGAATCATTAAATGTCCTACAGGAAGGAAGTTCACCATTTCCCGCCAGTCAGAAATATTATCAAATGACTTTTGTAACTCACAAGTGCCTCTGCTCGTTTACATAGATTAGAATCCGAGGCTGAATCACCACAGAGTGGTGTAAGCTGGGGCTACACTTAAATTCAATATCTGGAGTCTGGCTTCCACAAAACAAGTCAAAGAATAAATACAGCTAACTAAAAAGGAGTTGTATGCCTACAACATCAGAGACAAGATTTTCATGCCTGAAAGTGCCAGTCTTCTGTATGGCAACTCTATCACCATTTAGTTTTGACAGTGTTACAGTAAGAATTATAGTTCTCTGCATTAATAACTCCTCCTAAACTGACATACATGACACTGTAATTAAATCCCATACCTTGTGCACTGTGAATTTCAGATTCTCCCTCTATATGTGTCTATACTGAGAAAGAAAAAGGTTATGAGTTGTTTTCATGGAGCTGGTAGTACAGCTAGGTATGCCAAAAGGCATGATGTTTTTATTTGAGACACGTCCTGTCTCTAAACTTACCCGCAAGTTCTAACGTAATAGTGCCACCCCCGAGAGGGAGCAAATGCAGAACCTTACGGGCAGCTGCTACACCCAAACATGTTTCCACAAGCTCACCTGAGGCATCGTGCCACTCAGGGAAGCTCTCGGGAGCGTTGCAAGTACAGTGCCCTCTCATTGCCCTTGCCTAGCACACCAGTATCTCTGAAAGCTTTCAAGATGATAGGGAGTTACATAAATGCGAAGTACTCTTACATGTAAAAAATCAAAGGTCATCTAAAGAAACATATTCTGCTTCTGAGGGATGAATAATCCTGAGGTTGGAATATGCTTTCTAATGTTTTACAACGACATGAAAGTGCTACTACTTGATGAAAGCACAAGGGACACGTACCCATTTATGATTAGCATCAGGCATATGTCTCGTCAAAATCTGGCGTGTCAGTTTGTGGCAAACTTATCATGATCAATGTCATCACAGCACTTGTTTTACTATCAACAGACCTGCAAACTTCCCTGTTAAGGTGAAGAGAGGTATTTTACACTTTCACTTGCCTGATGGAACAACTGTTAGATATACACCAGGTACCATTTCTCTTCCTTTCTATAGCCTGATTGCACATTTTTATATTGATGAGATTAAACACCTTTGACATCAACAGCCGTCGTTCAGTTGTACACGTCTCCTTTATAACTCAATATCCTGCTCCATATGTATCTATATTCCCTACTGAAGGCGAATATGAGAAGACAGCTGCTACAGCAAGCTGAATGAAGGTTCTTTTCAGTCTTCTCTTTATCAACCATCTCTGTGTTTCCATGCTACACCCTTTTTTTATACACCTGCATTCATATTTATGTCTCTCTGTATTTATTGCCCACTTGAAATCCTTAAGTAGTACCACCAGTGAAAATAAAATAAAATAACCTACATTAATTTAAAATCATATCCACCAGTTCTACATTGTTGCACATTGTGCTTCTTCCTAAGGCAGCTGTATAATTATAAGTACTTGCCTGCCTAAAGTGATATGGAGGTTTCTATGGCAATTATTCATTTTAATTGAAAATTGTGTAGGGAAAAACTCGTTTCATGTACAGCATGCAATTTGCATTTGTTTCCAAAGAACCTGAACTTTCTCAGGGTGAGCTCTGAATTAATATTTTCCAGGAAGACAAAATCTTTAAAATTCTGTCTGGGGGGTGGGAAACCGAGGAGGGTCTTGGTAAGATTGTTAAGCCTATTAAAATTTAAGACCATTTATCCATTTATGCAACTAGACTATCTATTTTTTACGGTCAGGTAAAGTTTTTATGCTTCAAATGAAAGAAGAAGAGTTAAAAATCAAATTGATACACAATGTCCTTGAAGCTATAAGGTAGAGAAACCAGAAAAAAGTACCAGAAAGGACAACAGAGAGACAGCATGCTGAAGGAGACAGGTCATCAATGAGACCAAATCCACAAGATCAAACATTTGTATTTTCACATATTTTAGCTACTGTTTGTTAAAATAACAACGAAGACAAAGTTAGTTCCAGCTGTAATATATTTTAGAGTGTCAAAATAAGAGTTGAAGGGAAGCAACTTTTACCTTGCTCAGCTAATAAAATAAAACTATAACTTATTTTCCTATAAGAAAATAGGATTTCTTTCCTCCCCCAATTCCCATCACCGCAATGAGTCGAACACATTGTAGGCCTAAATTTGCAACAAAAACCAAATCAACTACTTCAAGTGATGAGGACCTGGAAACAACTCTGAACTGTGGTTTCATATTCCCTAAATTTATAGCATTGCCTTTTCTGAAACAAAACTCTACTCATTTTCTATCTATATCATCGTAAGACTGTATAGGCTAGGTGCCAAAAATGTCTCAAGTTAAAAATAGTCCTTTTCTCCTTCATGAATATTAAATAAATATTAAATTGCTGGGAGGGTGGGGGAGGAAGTGTTCTTTACCAGCCACAAAATCCTCCTAACTGAGCAAAATCTGTACTTAAAAACATGTGGCCATGGCAGTATGTGAGGAGAACCAGAAGAATAATTTTAACAACATAGCTTTGGTATTAGTGTATTTGGCTCATTGCATTTCCATACTTATTTAGAATATCTAAAACAGAAAAAGGAAGACTATGACTCCTAACTTCAATGTCAATGACTGCATCGCAGTTCAGAAGAAAGCAAAATGATATAAATGTGATTTTTATAGTATATGTCATCCATTTTGAATAAAATGAAGACTAATAATAAGCCCCTTGTTGAAGGGCACAGGACTGGGAAGCAGACATTCCCTCCATCTGACCAAGTGACTCTCTTTTCCTGGCAAGTTCCATTTTGGTCAGAAAATGTTTTTGCAAGGCAGGGGAACCAACTTGCTTGAGAAAGAAGTATGAATATGAAAGGGATCCCACCAAGGACAATCTAGCAGCAGAGGACTTTTTACTGCATGGACAATTTGCTCTGGTTTTGGCACCTGTTCTGCCATATGCTGACAGCTGTCACCTCTCTCATCTTCTGCTGCAGTTAGGACCCTCTTTTGATACTTACCTGACTTCCTTTGTTTTACTACCTGACTCTCTCATAATTATTAAAATATAGAGCAATCAATAGAAAGGTTTCCGGATTTTTTTTTAGGCTTCCGGACATAAAAGAAATATATTGTCATTCCTTTTTTTGTCATTCTTACGAGTACATATATAGAAAATAACTTACTGAAGGGAAGTAAAGTTAAAGGCATGCAAATTTGATTTAGTTCTGAATGTGGCAGTACCCACAATTACTCAGCTCTGGTGGATATAAAGGCTACCGGTGGTACTCCTCTTCTAAGGTTCTGTTTCCTACACATGTGTACCCTACATCTACTCAACAGTTTTCATTAATTTAGAGGGTTTGAGAAACACAGCTATTAAACAGCAATTTTCATAGTGCTGAAGGGAGAAGTAAGATCTGAAGGTTGGTTTTGGCTAACATTAAGAGACAGGTTTGAAAAGACTTTGGCTGAGGCACTGCTCTCAATAAATTAAATGTAATGACTGGATTTAGTAGAAAGCTGCTTTTTATAGCCAAATTGTATGCCTGGCTGGGGGAAGTGGGAAAGGAAAAAAAAAAAAAAAAAAGAGGATGCCTTTACCGTTGCGCTTGCCATCATGTTACGAGAAAACCACCAAGATATCAGCCATAAATATCTCTCTCCATTTTGGCTCAATAACACAAGCATCAAAAGCATGTAAAGGAAATCTCTTTCTTACTTATAAGAACACATACATATACACAGAGAAAAAATTGCCAATAAAGCTGTAACTTAATCTTCAGAAATGGCAGAATGCTTTCCGTGTAGGACCTGGATGCACTGTTCACTCCCCCCAGTATACTCAAGTCTGGAGATGTCACACAGAATGCAAAGCTTTGCCAACGTAAGAAAGACTAAATATCTCTGACTGAAGGACTTAAAGTTTTTCTTGACCACATCAAGATGCTTTCCTGTCTAATAGATGCAAAGGAATTCCTCCATAAAATGAATAATAAGTATTCCTCAAAGTCTTGGGACAAGCTAAAAGTTCAATAAAGAGTGTGGTCCTTTAAATTTACACACTTCAGCTCCTCACATTTCCTGTGGGGAATATAAATTGCTTCTATGTACTTACTATGCTGCATGCCATTCAAATTCTGTTGCTTCAATTCATTATATTAAAAAGTAATGCAAACTTCAATTATTCGTGGTAAAAGTACAGATTTAGTTAAAGTACACAGAAAATTCAATTCACACCAAAATGGCTACAAAGTTCAAATTAATCTATTTGCAGTCCTCCCACGTCCTTCTCAGCATCCTTTAAAATGTCACTTATTTTATAAAAGATATAGATTTTGTAAGTATCGATGTGCTCTATCAACAGACAAGTTCTCTCTGCTTTCAGTTTTGCAGACATTATTTACCCATCTCAAATCACTAACGATTACAGCTAAAATAAAGGAGTCCATATGAGTAAAGGTTACAGGACTAGACTTACAGCTCAAAGGTTTGCACCTTATAAACCTCTCATCTTCAATCCTACATTCAAAAGGTACTTGTGATTTCAAAGAAATTGCAAATCAAATGATTACATGCTACAGGAAATTAGATAAAAGAGAAAGGAACCACTTCAACACCATAAAGAGATTCTATTCAGCTATTATATTAATAGCAAAAAACCATATTTTGATTGTAGCTTCTGCAGGTATAAAATGACAGGTTTTAGACTCTACTTTTATTGAAGTGCATAGATCCACAAAGCATTTTCAGTCCTGCAACGTGTTTTAAAGTCTTGTAATCATTCAGCAAAGCATTTGGACAGCACTTTAATTTTAAGCAGAGGAGTAACTGCACTTGTTAAAATATATTCTAGAGTACGTAGCACCTTTCAGAATAAATTCAAGAAGTAGAATTAAGTATAAAATACTGCTGAACTTCTGTACCACTGAAATCAATACCAAAGCTTTTGCATTTTTGAAGCCAAGTGATGAATTTATTCCTCATAAATTTAGTTTTAATTTCTTTATGCAATCTAATGTAATCTTTATGTTAACATTCTATTATGTAAAATATAATACTTTTTCACTTCAGATTAAGATAAACATCTTAGAAATATATCCTACTGCAGTGATAATGCTCTTCTTTTTGTAAGAAATGGACATTTTCCTGTCTTTTTTCCCCTCTAATTTAACTAAACTTAAAAAAAACTGTGCATGGTATGATTGGAAAAATCAGGGCACTAAAACTGAGCATTTTATTAGCTGTTACAGTAAGAACACCTACTACAGCAACTGTATATTGCACTGACAACCAAACAACTACAGTACACTTGAAGCAAATAGTGGGATTATATACATATATATAAAAATATATATATAATATATATATGTATACATGCAAACACACACACTAATAAAAGCAAGTCACAAGGTTTATGGACTACTTCTTCCCTTGCCAGCCTCTCACCACCCATAAATGCTCTTCCAAGATATTTTGCAACAGTGTTTTCCAAATTAGCTTGCAATAGAAATTTCAAATATTATTCTTTTCTTTAATAACAACATAAAATTTTATACGCAAGAGAGTAGTTCAGTGAACCTGTCCTCCAAAAAAGATTATCTAATAATTAGAGCTGAAAACATATATTCCTAGCAAATATTTTCACATTAAAATATTAAAGGGAAATGGTTTTAAGCATTTCTTTCTTAGAAAAAATGATGCAAAACCATGAATTCAGGAAACAATTTACCTTTCTTGTCATCGAAGTACAGTGTCTGTTGAGCTGGATTTGACCACTGGAGGGAGGTGTTATCATTTTGATCGACCCTGCAGGTCAAATTTGCTGTTCCCCCTTCAACAACCGTGACGTTCTGTGTAAGTGGAAACTGCCCTTGGCTGCCTGTAGGAGGGAGGGGAGGGATGGAGAAGGGAAGAGAGAAAGAGAAAAAAGGAAAGGATTTAAGTTGTAGAACTGAATTGATTGCAGCAGCTTCCCACAGATGACAGAGTCTGAATTCAGTGTGATCTATTCTGACCAAAGAAAGGAAGTACAATAAATTGAAAAAAGAAAATATTTGCAATATATTCTCTGTATGCAAGAAACAGATTAATTAAGAAATAGGGGTATTTTTTCCCTCTTCCTCCCCCCCTCCCCGTAAGTCATACTAATTAGTTCCAAAGAAATACTCTGCAATTTTATCTCCTCAGACATACCCATGCATCCAGGATATGCCTCTGCATAGGGCTCACGTGCTACATACCTACATAGATGTCTCAGTACAGATAATACAGTTAAATGGCTGTTGAAAGCATAACATAAAAATCTGCATAGGATTTTTAAAATAGAGGGACAGGGCAGCCTTGACTCCCTGTTTCTTTTTATGCTTTTTAAAGAACTCTCAGGAAGATGTTTTCCCTGCCAGGTTTGGAAAGTTGTTGGAGAGCAAACGTAGTGTGAATCTAATACTCAATGCATCTTCTGTTGAGGAAATATAACCTGATCTCATATGAAAATGGAAGTGATGATGTAGTAGGTCTCTTTCACATCTGTGAATCTATCCCAGAGCATTATGAATCACATTAAGTGCTTGCTGAAAAGTCACTGGGAAGATTTCCAAATGCCTCTACACAATACAGGAGCAGTATCACCCAGGTTCTTGAATCACAAGCATTTTCAATGGCATAGTTAGACTAAAGTGTTTATGTATTGTGAGAATAGCACAAACCTTGTCAAACAGCGCAACACATTCTGACAAGAGTATCGCAACAGGGGAGCACAGTAAAAACATGGAAGTCATTTTTAACATGGGTGGGGAAAGAAAAGTTCTTCAATAATAAGCAAGACATCATTATCTGGGAGATATATTAATTTATTCAAGGATACAGTGCAAAAGAAAGACAATCCAATAGTCTAAATAAAATATATGCTTCTTTCTTCCCCTCCTTTTATATAGGTTCTATTAATACAAGAAGCACTTAAGGGTAGGTATTGCTGCTAGCATAAGAAGTATAATACCAAGATCAATGTGTCAGAAGTGAAAAATCTCTCTACAGTCCTACAGGAATGAACAAGCTCATAGACATGTCATAAGTACATCAAGGAAATTATACATACAATATCCACTAATTATACCAATACGGAATAAAAAATCCAGCATAAAACCTTCACAGAAACATTCTGTTTTAGTGACTCTCATCAGAGTTGTTCCCAGCTAAGTTAAACTGAGGCATGCCTTCTATATGGAAGGCATGATAATATAGAAGTCTATTATCTAGTATACAGGTTTTCAGATTAGCAGAGTAAGGAATTACTAAATAAAAGATTAACAACTGAACGTCTATTTGACCGGCTGATATTGCTAAAAATGTAATTCTAGTCAGGTTTTGATAGCTGTCCATTTCCATATGTAAAATAATTTTGATGGCCTTAGGGCTGGTACATAAGCATCTATGTCACTGAAACCATTAGTGTTTAGGTAGTCTAACACTCTCGGTTTAGTCTAACACTGTCTCGGTTTAAAATAAATAAATAAATAAAAGATGTCCATCAAAATGCAAATCTGAATAACTGGTATAATTTTTGTACAAATATCAACTTCCTGATGATGTCTAAAGATCAAAATTTACTATGTACTGATATTTACTATAAAAGGGTATTTACTATCAACAAGATAACAGATATAGTAAATAAAAAATAAGGAATATTGAAAACACCATGGCTAATTTAAATGCTGCAAACAATAAATGCCAAAATTCTCATGCCATCCTCTGTATATGACACTTCATTAATCAAACTCTGCTTCTTGAAAACCACACGTTGAGAAATACTTGATGAGTGAAAAATCATAAACAAGGATGGAAAAAAAAAAGAAAACAGAAAAGATCTGTCATTTCCTTCCATTTCTCCTCTTTCAATTCCAATGTGTCAAGGAACCTCAAGATATTGCATAAATTACTTATCGCTTAAATTAGAATTTTAAAAATCCAGAAAGATGCACACAGCCTGTTATTACTTCCACTAAATTACACGCATCTTACCAAAGAAATAACCTTCTAAAGTATGAGTTGTGGATAAGAGGCTATGTGGGATAAAATATTTTTTGCATACAAGAAGCATTAAACAGAACTTAGTGCCAGAGATTAGCACAGTGAAATCTGTCATTTACATTAAAGACTAGGAATGGAAAATAGTTTAATAAAGAACTGTTGTAATGATTTAGGACCCTGCTAACATGATTTGGGAGATCTCCCCAGAATTATCCTATATTCTCTTTCTGATATTATAGTTCTCATCATGAAGGTGTCAGTGTATACGCAGTCTATCATTTGCTAATGATTGTCAAGTCACAAGTCAAGACTTGTTTGACCAGAAGAGTGGTTAGTAGGTAAACTTTTCTGCTCAACCATTTAAATGGAAACTGTAGATGCCATGATCTGAAAGAGGACAGAAGAACTTTCTTTTCTCTGACCACTCTACTGCACGCTGATGTTCTGGAAGCAAGAATTAATCTAGCATAAAAAAGTGAAACTGAAGCATTCATCCTATCCCTCACCAATACAGAAGCTGTGTGGACCTGGAGAAGATGCACCAAGCTTCACAGGAAGCTCGGAGTGGAGAAAGAGGTACAGAGGAAATGAGCCATTTAATCTGGAAACTAGCCCAAGTGGAAAGAAGGAAGCCTGTGCGGAACAGAGAAAAACAGACAAAGCAAGACCAAAAGAATGGATGCTGCACACCTCTTAATGAAGACCAAAATTATTAGGAAGTGATGGGAAAACTAAGACAAAGAAACATTTATGAGATACACTTTACTGTTTGTATCAGCAGCTAACTTGGGTTATTGAAGTAGGAACTTTGGGGCTGGAAGGACTGGAGAACGTTGTAAAAGCCTATACCAGATAGATGAATGTTATAGAAAGCATCAGCATCATGCCATTTAACATAGCACTGCAAGTGTCAAAGAAGTGGTTTTATGCCACTAAAGATTAGATCCGGTCCTGGGGGGACTGACAGTATTTTGCGGGAGAGGCCTCATTTCTGTTAAATAAGTAGGTAGCATGTGCCCAGGAAGCGTGCCAGTGAAGCTGCCCCCCCATGCAAGCTCTCAGTGCGATGGAGAACCCAGGCCATGGGTGACACAGACGAGGTGTTCTCAGCCAGTTCTAGGTACCACCACTGAGCTGCAGGGGCAGCAGGCTCCTGCTGCAGCACAGCGACCCATGGCTGGAGGCCACTGACTGGAATCACATCATCATTCCCTGAGCTACTTGCTCTGGAAAACACCCTAACACGTGGGATAACTTACCACCACCGCAAAAAAGCATTCATACTCCCAGCATTGAGCATGCTGGTTCTGATCCATACGAATGGTCCTATTAAGTCAAGAATACTTGGTGATGAGCCTTCAATAAGAAGGCAAGCCTAAAGACCCTGCCAGATTGAGTCCAGCATGTTAAAAGAAACACAGTTTTCAGCAACTGGATGCTACCACTGGGGTTCTCTAGTATGAACGGTTCTTAATATAATTACTAAACATTCTTGTCTTAATTTTTTCTTTAACTCTAGGAGCAGAGATTGAACAAGACAATGTCCTCTAACTTGCCCTATTCTGCCTTGACTTAAGAAGTCCAGTAATGGAAAACTTAATGGCACCTTCGGTAACTTATTTTAGAGAGCAATGGTCATCATTGTTTAAACAACAAAACAGGATATTATTCCTAGTCTGAATTTGTCTCACTGCAGCACCTAGCATCCGCTGGCTCTTGTTATATCTTTTTCCCTGCTCTGAAGAGCCCTCTATTATCAAATTCTCTTTCTTTTGTACGTACTTAGAGACTGTAATCATATCACGCATTAACCTTCTCTTTGATAATCTAAATAAATTGAGCTCCTAAATCTTGCTGTAGAAATCATATTTTTCTAATCCTTTAATTAGCCTGTGTCTCTTCTCTGTGCCCTCTTCAATTTGTCATCTTTTTTCTGAAGTGTGGAGCCCAGACCTGGAAACCCCACTGTAGCAGTCACAGACGGAAAAAATACAAAGGTGATGCCACTTCTCTACCAGGACTTCATATTCTTGTTTGCACACCTAAATGAGTCCCCTTGGACACAGGGTCAGATCGAGACCCAAGTTTGACTGATGGTCTACCATGATGCTGCTGTTTTTCCTCAGACACCGCTCCAAAGACAACCCCCCCATCCCAGTTCTCCTCCTGTAGCTCTTAGATGTACGTCCCTATGTTTCACTGCACTGAAAGATACATTTCTTTAACGCCAGTGACCTGTGCTCTTCATTATTTTGTATATTCACAGTCTTTGTGGCATCCGCAAATGCTGCTAGCAACAAGTGTGTTTCCCAGGGAGTTTCTAAAAACCAACTCTGAAAACCATCTAAATAGTACAGTACCAACCGCTTTTCCCAAGCAGACAAATACATAGAAACACGACTGTTCAATGGTGAGTTCTTGTTTATCATTACACTTTCACCCTATTTTTTCAAACAGTTCTAATCTGCTTAATGCTTGTAAGGTTGGTTTTGAATAAGTTTTGGTTATGACACAAGATGTCATGTTATTTCAAGTCAAAGGCCTTACAGCAGTCAAAAGAATTTTAAAGACTATGGCTACCTTTTTCTAGATGTAACTGTAATTTAAGAAGTCATGAAAATATTAAATTAATCAAACATTCATTTATAAATACAATCAAAAACATATTGAAAATAAATTCTTTCCTAATGAAGATTTGTTTTAAAACAGAGCATAATAAAAGTTTCTATTAAGGCAGAAAATTTAAGTGCAAACTAATCTTCACATTTCCTTTAATGGTGGTAATGTCAATGAGACATAACCCCATGGGACTAACTAAAGTCTCAGATTTCAAAATCTGAGATTCTGAAAATATTTGAAAAGTATTCCTAAACCTGCCATTGAGTTCTCACATGATGTCAGGCAATCCATTTAACCTATGCTTTGCTAACCAATCTACACAAAAGAAATAATGATGCTTATTCAACTTGTAAAAAGATTTGGCTCAAAAAGGATTAAAAAAATTTTTTTTTTTTTAATATATTTGTTTCCACTTCCTCTCATCTGATTTCAGCCCATACTGCTGCTGCTATGAGACAGAGATATGTACTTATGGGGAACAGGGACTTGAAACAGTGATAAAATAAACTTTATAATGCTTCCATTTGAGTTTATGGATGAAAATTTATATTACTTTGTTGCATACATTGTTCAAATCACATGTATCTTCTGGTTTGTGCATATATACTGTTAAACAACACTTCTATACACATTCTACAAATTATTTGAGATAATTTCTATTCTCCCCATCTAAACATAGCTTCCTTCTTTGGGTACAAGCCCTTGTAATAATCAAGTTAATTTTAAAAATATAAATGTATTTGTGGATTTTTTTTTTTTATATTTGATGCACAATTTTTCCACACCATCAAGAAGTAAAATAAAAAAGACAATGGATTTCCAATAATTTTAAGGTTACTTCCAGATTTTAGTAATGAATGCAAGTCTACCTAAATCTCTTCAATTTCTGAACTGGACTCACCAATGTCTCAAAAATCTTGCATCATACTTAATTCATCTGTTGAAAACCAAAAGTGACGATGGCAGTAACAAAACCACACTCATAGCAATAGCAAACAATAGTGAACTGAATTGTTCTTTACTCCAGCAAAACTCCTATACAGTCAGTGTGCGTGAGCAGAAAGGCATAAAGTACGTAGCATATAACTTAATAATAATTAATTATACATTAAATTTCAACATCCAGTGGAAAACCTCTAAGCACTTCCTGTACTGATGAGCAGTGCATTAAGCACTTCTCAGATACATCACCTTTTAGTCTGCACTGTGCTAGTTGAACAAACCAAGATGTTTTATTTGCCTCTCACTGGATGACCCCTCCATTCCCAGAACAACTTGGCAGCCCTCCTCTTCCTTGAACACGAGCAGCCAGGATGCTACGCTCCACTCCAGAAATCTTAGCAGTACATTATACAATAGCAATAGTAATTCCTTATTTCAGGTTGCAGATATGGAAAAGATGCCCAAATTCGGTACTTGTACTAAGGGCAGATACTGAGACTTGCTTTAGGAGATGCACCAGGAGAAAAACTATCCTATGGGATTACATGATGATGATGGGACACTGGGCTGGCAAAGGTCAGGGCTCTCTCGAAAGTACACACCCACATACACGCCAGGCTTTTGCTGCCTGTCAGCTTTCAGAGAATGCAAAAAAACCCGAGGCTGATCAACACCAGGAATATGGGAATTATCCCTGTGTAGCTGATGAAACAGAAGGTAGGAGTGTAAGATGCGGGGGGTAAGGAGGTAAAATGGGGCCGGGGAGGGGGGTGAAAGTTATACCTTTCGCAGGAATTTTAATTTGCACCAAAGACAAATCCCCCCTCAAATGCTACTTAGTAAGTATTAAAGGGCCATATTATTTTTCTAAACATACAGAAAATGCAGAATATGTAAGTAATAAATACTCTTCTGAATACAGCTTTTTAGGTAAGTTCAGTGCAATTTACTTCCTACTTTACTATTGACTGAGGTAATTGACAGGTATGGTCATGAGATAATGAATGTGAACCAGATGATCACTGTTCTACAAACAGAGCTACCCATCCAGCTTGCTTGCTTTCTTCACAAGAAATGGTTGGCAATGACACTTCTACCCTCCACCGGCAGGTCAGGTCAATCAGAGACATATATATCCACTACTGTATATGCAATTACGTTTTGTTCCATGATCAAACCTTGAGGCAAATCAAACAATTTCACTGTCTGCCTGGAGTATACTAACAAAGAAAGAATGGGGGGAAAAAAAAAAGTACTCATGGCCCACATTACAATTCCCTTGTATCTGAAGAGGAAGCAACAAGTTTCATTGGAAAACACTACAAGGTTATACAAAGATAAATTACAATAAGCAATGAAGCTATTGCAAAAAGAAGGGTGCATCTAGATATCACCATCACCATGCTGTATTCCAGTCCCTCTGCTCATTTTAGGGGACTTTGTTAGCAAAATTATTTCAGCTATTTTGTGTAGATGGAGCTATAGTTAAGTATATTCTATCACAGGTTGGTTTTGCGATGCTTTGTGGAGAACCAATACTGTTTTCCAGTAGAATTGACAGGCTCATATCTCATTAGCCACAAGCTGTTTTCAGTCAAGAAAGGCTTTTTTTTTCCACCTAGAAATCATGGCTCAACTGCTTTTACAGGTTTTAAAACTGATTTTTATCTCAGTATGAGACAAGACTATGCAGAATAATTATCATTATTTGGTCCAGTTTGGAAACATTCATCTTGTGAGTTCATCTCATGTTTATTTGTTTATGTTCGGGGGTGGGTTTTTTGTACTTTTTGCAATTAAAATGAAAGCTCTTTAATGATTTCAACACTTCCATTTGATGCTTAGGTTATATATTCTAAGCAAATTACCAGGCTAATTATAAATGTGACTTGGTGGCTGTAAGCACCGAGAAAACATAATCCTCTCTTTACTTTTGTTCCTGCAGAGGTCTGTTTTTGTAGGAAACTGTTATGTTATAAAGAGAGTTTCACAGTATCAGTGCAGCAAGCTTTGCCTGCTCACGTCACTGTATATCAGAAAGCCATAAAAAGAAATGGGTGTGAGATGAGAGGAGGGACTGGACAAGAGTTGACAGCAGTGCATTAACAATCTTTCAGCACGTTGGCTCTACCTTCTCCTGCGAGCCTCGCTGCCCAGCATCCCTAATGAAGGTAAATGAAGTTTATCACCATATGGGAGGGAAAGAATAGAGCCTACAATTCTATTCATTCTCACACAGAAAGCCTATAGCAGAGATTAAATAATAAAAACACTTATCCTCTTAAGTCTTTCACAGAACCACAAAGCCATGGGCTTTTTATTTGACGCCTTTACAGTATGATGTCAGTCAAAATCAGAGCATATAAAACTGCAAAAACTGCAAAACTGTATGAGAGGAAAGAAAAAAAAAATCTTCAGCAAATTATTATTCAAATCAGTCAGATTTTTTTGTATTGACTTCAATAGGATCAGGCCCTAAAAGAAAAAAAAACAGAGTAAATATTTGGGTGAGGAGGCAAGGAACTTACTGCTTCAAATAGCAGCCTGCATCTGTAGGAAGAATACATTAATTTTGGCCTTCTTTCTTAGCAAAGGAACTAAAACATCAGAAACAAAAGCCAGTATGATGAAACATATAAATATACTGAATCTGTTTCCTGGCTTTCACTCTTAATTTATATATGAAATAATGCAAACATCTCTCCAAGGAGATGAAGTGTTATTAGCTTCTCTTTAACTAATCTAAAGAAAAATGATACTGTGAACTGCATTTCAGCAGGCATAAACTGAGATCTGCATTACTGTGCAACTAGCGTTTCCGCTAACTTTTTGACAGGAATGAAACCCCTTCTCTATTTTTTCAGCAAGGATACTGTATAGCAGGTTAACGTCCTGGAAATTTTGAAGGAGGAAACTACAGAAGAAGTTGTTGGCCCTATTATTTTATTTCATTTCTAAGAACAGTCTTAAGAGAGTGGTAAAATATTGACTACAGATTAAAGAAGATAGTTTAACTCTTATACATAACTACCTGCTTTGTTTTATTCTAAAAGACAAGATGACAATGTAGCCTGCATGCTAAACTGTATTCATACAGCATTTTTAAAGAAAGAGAAATTTCTCTGACCATAATTTGATACACAGAGAGTCTTTGACTGGGTTGATTGGCTTTTCCTAACTTGCTGTCTTAAATGGCAATAATTTAGTCCCATATCGGGATAGCATATACTTTTTAGAGTTGATCCCCAGAGAGAATGTCCTGTAAATTGCTCACTGAAGAAACATTGTTTAAAAAAGAAACAAAACAAAGAAAAAAGAATTGTGTGCTCTGGTAACTATTACATGCTCCAGTAACAAAACCATTTGCAGAGAAAATTGGAGTTAATGAGCACACTGCAGAAACTTACTACAGAATGACAGAGTTTTAGGAGAGAGAGAAGAAATATTTCAGAAGATAACTGTTATCCCCAAACTGTGCATTCAAGGTCACTGCACTTTTTTAAATATTTAAGCAATTACTAAAATAATTCAAAGGACAAGAGCACGCCGGTACAACCGCTGAATTCAGACTATAGAATTTATGTTAGCAATAATAGAGGAGGAGGAAGCCTTTGTTCCTTCCTTCACTCCCTGTGTTTCAGGTGTATTTCTACAACAGCAGCTAACTCAAGATATAATTGATTCAGACTATATTTCAGTGAAAGAGATTGCAGATATAAATTTGAGAAAACTGCATATTGAAGTACAATTATTCTGTAAACAGGAAAAAGTGTGAGAGAGACAATGGAATAAAAAGTACACACAAACAGTGCTATTTCCTGGGGCATAAACGACTATTTTTTACTCTTTTCAGACTATCACCGTGGTATTATTTGCTTGTGGATGGAGAGAGAATCCAGTGATTTTATTTATGTATGTATGTATTTATTTATTTATAAAGGGGAAAAAGGCATTCCCCTCCATCACTCTACATTCCTGATGGAAGTTACAAACCCAAAAATAATTAAAGGGAACTTCATCTTCCCACGACTTCATCTTTCCACGATTCAGACTGCTGAATTATTTCTGTTTCTCATAAGTGCAAATATGGCTTAGGGCTTTCTGTCACTTTTCACTTTAAAGTGCTATGCTCAGTTCTTTATGCCTCAACAAACTGTAAAGCCCTTTTTCTCTAAAAGCAAGAAGGTACCCAATTCTAACATGAAGAATAAGGAATTGGGTGCTTTCATTTCTTTGAGGATATGGGCCTCATTGTCACCACATTTCCATTGCTAATCTGTAAAATGAGAATAATGGCATTTTCTTAATTCACACCAGTGCTCCAAAAAGAAAATGCAGAAAAAAATTACACAGAAGCCAGGTAATAGGGTAATGGAAGACATATATAAAGCTATGGTGGAGACAAATATACATACATATACAACCCTATCAAATCTACTTCTTGCTATAAAGTTAGAACATACCATGTGCTTTCTTCTCCCCCAAATCCAAGCGTTTCATCAAACTAACTGGTACTTCTTGCAGTTAACAGAACCAAAAAAAGTAAGATAGATCACGTCTCATAAAAGTCAGTCTAGAACCTCCACTGGTTTAAGTTGGTATAAGGCTTTATCAACTTCACGTCAGTTATGCACTTGGCCATTCGTGCTACTGAAAGTACTTTCTGTTACAATTATTACTTCTCTGTTCAATCTTCTCATCTGAGCAACAAATGAAATGAAGTTCTGGACACGTAATGTTAAAAGAAATTAAAGAGTTGTAAACACATGACTTACCAGACTTTTAAGCACTGACCGTCAACCACACCACACAGGGTTCTGGCAGGTGCACAAGCAGGCAGTATAGCTCAGGGCTTTGACTTTGTCTTTGCATGAATGTGTGCTACTGCTTAGAAGCAGGTTTAGGACTGTCGTGGTTTAACCCCAGCACCAACTAAGCACCACGGAGCCGCTCGGTCACTCCCCCCCCGCCCCGGTGGGATGGGGAGAGAGAATCAGAAGAGTAAAAGTGAGAAAACTCCTGGGTTGAGATAAAGACAGTGTAATAGGTAAAGCAAAAGCCGCGCATGCAAGCAAAGCAAAACAAGGAATTCATTCACCGCTTCCCATCAGCAGGCAGGTGATCAGCTATCCCCAGGAAACGTAACAGTTACTTGGGAAGACAAACACCATCACTCCAAATGTTCCCCCTTCCTTCTTCTTCCCCCAGCTTTGTGCTGAGCATGACGTCATATGATATGGAATACCCCGTCGTCCAATTGGGTCAGCTGTCCTGGCTATACTCCCTTCCAGCTTCTTGTGCACCTGGCAGAGCATGGGAAGCTGAAAACTCTTTGACTCCATGTAAGCACTACTTGGCAACAACTAAAACATCAGTGTCTTATCAACATCATTCTCATACTAAATCCAAAGCACAACACTACACCAGCTACTAGGAAGAAAATTAACTCCATCCCAGCCAAAACCAGGACAGTATCCACCCCTTATTCCATACCATTTACATCATGCTCACGTCCTACACTATCCGATACATTCTCATTAGCCACCACCCCGCTTCCCATCCTTTGATATAATACACAGATAACATTCCCTTAGTCTACGGACCACCCCTGTGAAATGTCTGTAAAATGTCCAGAAATGTCCACAAAGGTGACTTACTGACAGAACTGAAGATAGGCCTCTGAGTTTTTCCAAAATTGAAGAATATTTAGGGGCTTTAAGGACAAAGTTAAATTTATATTTGGAAATGTAAAGCACATCAATATAAACAAGGTAAGATCAGAAGCTAATGATGATGTTTCTACAGTAAGTAATGAAAGTAACATAGATAATAAATTTAACTTATAAAATATATTTCCAATAGAAATATACATGACACTCAAGCAATATTAGCCCATCTCAAAAAAAGTGACTTTTGCAAACAATAGAGGAAAGCTCCTATCCCTCCCAATGTAAGCCTTCCCCCCAAAAAACATCATACAGGTAAAACAGTAGCCAGTCAGCCTATACTGCCTGTATTTCATAGAATCATAGAATAGTTTGGGTTGAGAGGGACGTTCAAAGGTCATCTAGTTCAATCCCATTGCCATGGGCAGGGACATCTTCAACTAGATCAGGTTGCTCAGAGCCCCGTCCAACCTGACCTTGAATGTTTCCAGGGATGGGGCATCTACCACCTCTCTGGGCAACCTGTTCCAGTGTTTCACCACCCTCATTGTAAAATATTTCTTCCCTATATGTAGTCTGAATTTACCCTCTTTTCATTTAAAATCATTACCCTTGTCCTACTGCAACAGGCCCTGCTAAGAAGTTTGTCCCCATCTTTCTCAGAAGCCCCCTTTAAGTACTAAAAGGCTGCAATAAGGTCTCCCCAAAGCCTTCTCCTCTCCAGGCTGAACAATCCCAACTCTCTCAGACTTTCTTCATAGAAGAGGCGTTCCATCTCCCTGATCATTTTCGTGGCTCTCCTCTGGACCTGCTCCAACAGATCCATGTCTTTCCTGTGCTGAGGACTCCAGAGCTGGACGCAGTACTCCAGGTGGGGTCTCATCATAGCAGAGTGGAGGGGCAGAATCCCCTCCCTCGACCTGCTGGTCACGCTGCTTTTGATGCAGCCCAGGATATGGTTGGCCTTCTGGGCTGCGAGCGCACATTGTTGGCTCATGTTCAGCTTTTCATCCACCAGTACCTTGGCAGTTGTTCTCAGGCAGGACTGCCCTGATTCCTTCATCCCCCATCCCTGGTGTTGATACTGGGGGTTGCCCCAACCCAGGTGCACGACCTTGCACTTGGCCTTGTTGAACCTCATGAGGTTCACATGGGCCCACTTCTTGAGCTTGTCCAGGTTCCTCTGGATGGCATCCCCCCCCTCAAGTGTGTCAATTGCACCACTCAGCTTGGTGTTGTCTACAAACTTGCTGAGGGTGCGCTTGATCCCACTATGTCATTGATGAAGATATTAAACAGTACTGGTCCCGGGATGGACCCCTGCGGGACACAACTTGTCGCCAATCTCCATGTGGGCATTGAGCTGTTGACCACTATCCTCTGGATGCAACCATCCAACCAATTCCTCATCCACTGGACAGTCCACCCATCAGATCCATATCACTCCAATTTAGAGACAAGAATGTTGTGGGGGACCATGTCAAAAGCCTTACAGAAGCCCAGATAGATGACACCCGTAGCTCTTTCCGTGTCCACTGATGTGGTCCCTCCATCATAGAAGGCCACTATGTTGTTCAGGCAGCACTTGCCCTTGGTGAAGCCATGCTGGCTGTCTTGAATCACCTCTCTGTCCTATTTGCTATGTCACAGTTTTGTATTTTAGTTCATCATCAAGAGTGGTTAATACCATCAGTTCTCCAGACTGCTATCTTAATGCTCTGATTTGGCGGCCTCAAAAATTGACCTCCACACTGCAACATACAATCTGGATGCAGCACTCTGCCTGAACACTGTTTTCTGTCTTCTGATTAATTGCTTACCTACAATAAATAATCAGTTAAAAGTATAAAATACTCTGCTTTGGATACTCCTGTCTTTCACTGTGGAAAGTCTCCACAGAATAATAGCCAGGTAAAAGGAATAATCAGCAATTCCAAGCAAAAGATCTGACTCTAGTTACGTGCACACGAATCTGAACAGTTTACCCAAATGGCTACAAAAGGAAAAGAACTTAACATTGCTGATTTTTCTAAGATGGCTGTAACAGAACCAGGGTTGTCCACACCCAGCATCTCATCAGTGAGCCAGCAATTCTGTAGTATGTGTGCCAAAACAGTTTTGACACCAACATCATTCTGATGTGCAACAGGACAATAGGAAAACTATCTGAGCCTAAACATCATGGCAAGACTTACACCTATATTGTGAATTTAAAAGTAAAGCATGCAGCTACACGTGCTATTTGACTTAGATTGTGAGTTCTTTGCATATCACATCAAACAACTATCATGCAGATGTTTAGCAATGATAAAAAATAATTTAAAATATAGTGTCAGTGTAATTTGAATACAATGTATTAATAGAAATGACCCATTAGCAAGTACCTATAACAGTTCTAAAACTGACCACAATGAAATGCAATCTAAAGCAAACAATTTTCACACATTTTCAGTCCTGTCTCCATGCATAACTCACTATAAGCCATAGATGTTGGCACTGTGATGAAATGACTCAGACATTTATCCTCCTAAAGTCCACTGCACTTTAACAAGTGCAAAAAAACCAAACCAATCAACAACAACAACAACAAAAAAGAAATAAAAAAATAACACAAGTGTTCTGATGTACTCCAGCCTGGCACAGCACGGTTCTGCCTTGGGGAAACAGTCACAAGGCCTGAATTAATATTTTGTGTGAGAGATTTTCTTTCTAATTCTGTAGACTCAAAATATCCAGAAAATGATGATAAGCATCCAAAAGCTTACATGTTTATCTGAACGTAATGCAAACCAGGCCTACTCTTTAAAGTGCACATGATCAACACAAGTTCTTTTTATTTAAAAAAACATGAAACCAAAAATTACTTAAAATGAGATCAATGTGGGTCTGTAGATACATGTTTTAATACTCTTAACAACAAATCTTTCTAGTATCTAGAAAGTAAATACTAAGAAAGGTGCCCTGAAGCAATGCCCAAAGTTTATGGCAATACATTGATAATCCTCTTTCAAGCACGCTCCATCCAGAAGCAGTTCCACAGGTAAATAAGTGGGGTAGGGAAGAATATGAAATTATCAACCACCATTCTGCAACAATTATAAATGGGGGAATCTAATCCTTCTCAAGGAAGGTATTCCTAGAAAGACAACACAGACACATAACCTCAAGAATGTCCAGCAAGTTAATTATTAAAAGGTCACAAAAGCACTTTATCTTCCTGGGATGCCATTTGAAAGGTTGTAACCAAGACGAACATGTTGCACAGGTTCTTGCAACTTGCAATCTTTAGGATTAGTGTGAAGATTCAGCCCATCTAGGATAATGCAGGCTTTGGGGTTGGGGGTTTTTTGTTTCTTTGGGGTGTTTTTTTGTTTTGTTTGTATGTTTGTTTGTTTTTAAATAGGAAGGGAAGAAAGCTAGGTTGCCATATCATTTTGTGTAAGTTTTTCTTCCAGAACTGAGAACTACAAATATTCTTATACAGAGCTTCAGCATGGAGCACTAACAAACAACAGCTAACATACAAAGCAGTAAATGAATCCTTTCCCTAGACTTCCTAAATTAGATCCACAGGTTTTCTCTTTAATCCTGTATGTTTTATCTTTTCTGTGAATTAAGAATTTGTGTAAGCTATTAAGCGTTAACAGCTCTCACTGCCTGGTCAAACTGTGCATTGGATATTTGCAACTGTTGCTGGGTTCTACATGCTAAACTCATGTTATTTATGTTTCCTTACAACTTGGTAGTGCATAGCATTGGCTCAGGTGAGCATGGCTCCACAGGCTATAAGTATTGCCCCTTCATTCAAGTCAGATACCCAACTGATCTGCTTGCAGAACCTGTGCTGATCTCACAGATACTTCAGTAGCCTAATCATAGCCTTTCCCACAACTTGACCCTATTTAAATCTTGACTTAAAATATTCTGGGGATATATAAAAGCATATAACCTTAACATTGGATGAAGATATTTTGGAAAACAGTAAATTTGTTGGAAAAATGTAACGTTTAAGGAAGACTGAAATTACTAGAAATTCAGAAATAATTGAGAAAACAATTTTGGCTAGAGGAAAAGTAGAGATGGACTGAAAACATTGGAAACATTAATTTTTCCCTAAGTGTTAAAAGCAAACTATTTTTGTTCAGAAAAATAAAAATATTTTGGTTTTCATTTTTCTAAATTACACATTCCACTGAAAGAGAATTACACAACCAAGAAAAAATGCAATTAAATCAGTAGATTTGATTAATTTTTTTTTCTCCACATTTTGCCACCATCCCTTTCATCATTGCCTTGCTCCTATCTCTGAAACATTTCAAATCTTTTGGAAAAAGAGCTCTCTCAGGCTTTCCAGCTGTTGAGTCATTATAAATGAAAATATTCTTGCATCTTTCCAGAAATACAGTTTTCCTTCTTCCTTCATCCTTAAAATAGATAACAGAGTTTGAAGTCCAACATGCAGGTAACCCATCAGGCAAGTACATTATTTTTGTCTGTTTATCTATGTTCTCTGTTCAATCACTCTTTCCATCTGAGCAGAACACAATCAAGGTTTAAAATCCTTCCACTTTTATCTTTGTCTCGCCACCTTCTGAAATTTCATCCGAGAGAGATGTTAAAAGACAGCAGAAGAGGCAGCTATGCAAGTCAGCGCCAAGTAGAGCTGTTCTTTGAATGTTTGTAACTTCAAAGAGTATTCAGGAATCCCCAAACCACACCATCACGGAACCGCTTAGCCTTATTTACAAATACCCCTGGTAAAAGCTCGCTCACCACTTTAAACCTTCTGTGTTTAAACAGAAGCTGGAATTTTTCACTGTACCAAACAGCTGAGCAAAAGTGAAAATGAAAACTGTTCTAGGTTTGCCTTACCACGTGCCCCAGTACATTAAATAAATCTTTGCTACCTGGACTTCAACACTTTCACTAATCTGTTCAGTTTGCCTCAGATCACATGTAACCCTCAAAGGTAAATGAAGAAAAAGCAAAGGTAGAAAAATCAAATTTTGATCAGAGACACTATATGTGGTGTTACACTTATCTGTTCTGATTACCAGGGTTTTTCAGTGAAATACGGTGCAGTTGTAAATAGTCCCAATTAAAATATCCTAGCGGTAAATGGGGATCAATATCAAGAAGTCAGATACTCGAGTTCTCTCATTGTAACACAAAATGGACAAATTGAACACACTTTCAAATAAAATACCTTTAATAACAAGTATATTTACTGTAAACTATTGTGAAGGGGTGTGTATGTGTGTGTGTTAAAAGGCAGTACTGTCTTAAAGGTGGGAAATATTGCGCCTGCAGATGGTTTTGATCTGAAAAGGCACTCCTTTAATGACTTTGTGTTGATCAATACATAGACACATCCCAGCCAACTGGGAACATTCCCTGAAGAAAGCAGTTCTGATTCTCACAGAGCAAAAGCCTGAATGATTAATAAAAGGTTTTCCACTTGTGATCATCTGTATATTCACAAAGTTTTCATTACTGGTGATTTCACCCACCATGTCAATATTTACCTTCTTTGATGTTTGACTCTTTTTGTAGTACAGAGGAGATCCCTGTAACACAACTCTGCTTAAGCAAATGAAAGTTCCAATGTGAAACAACAGTTTCAAAACTGACTTAGTATTTGATTTTTTTCCCTCCTTCAGTTTACACAATAAATTAACACCAGGGATTCCAACCAGGGAATGATCACTGTATACAGTTCCAATAGCCCTTTTGAACATAGCGGCACCAAACTATAAACAACAAAGTTACTTAGGCCAGACTACACTTTCAGGTGCCAGAACCCAGGCTTGAACCAAAGAGATGAAAGGCAGTTTACACCAAATGAGGACGTATATTCTCCTCTGTCCTCTACCCTTGTTGCTTCAACACTTGCTCTTTTTCTCTGTTGTGTGTCCTGACACAGAACGGCTGATTCCCTTCCAACAACCATCTACACATTCTTTGTATTGCAGAAAGATGGAGAAGGCTTCTTCTGGTCCAAGCTTCTCAGTAAAGGGAATATTTTCTCAGGTGACTGCTTTTTGTCAAATTTCATCTGGTAATCTAGGTGACTTGCTCCTATTAGCAGATATTAGAAGATTAGGATTGCATCTTGCTATTCTTTCATGTAACTGTTCCCTAATGAGTCTTGCATGCTGATCAGTTGTAGATGTGACACTAATTTTGTGTAATTTAGATATCACTTTATATAAAACTACACAAGACTTTGGTGTACTTTGAAATTAAATCACTTACTCTACTGGCTTTCTTTTTTCCTCCCTACAGTCTATGAAATATCTATTGATATGGCAGTGCTGATCTGCAGCAGTTCTCCCTGCTGATTTAGGCCAGCAAGCTGCTCATGAATCTAGCAGATGTTTCAGTTGTCCAGGCCAATGGAAACCTTATGGACCCTTTTTCTTCATCTCCTCCCAGGAGCAAATGTTAGTACAGCAGATATCTGGATGTGTGCCATGCAGCAACAGAGACAGGAAAAAGCTGCTGTGGCTTCGCTAAGCATGGTGCTGTATACTGATTGTATTTTTTTTCAGTCCTAAGAGGGTTATTTACAACTGCCATACTCCTCATATATAGCCAAACATTAAATCTGATTTTTAAACGTATCCCTAGACTTCCCCTATTGTGCTATTGAACCTTACCTTAATAAACAGATGTAAATCAAAGATATATTCATGTGTTAGATTTCTTTTTCCCTGCCAATACAAATTTAGAAGTGCCTAACTGCAAGTTGCGTTTAGCATCGTGTCCCTAACAGATTGTACAGACTGTCTCAAGGAAACTGTTATGGGGATTTAGGTACAAGAACAATTTAATCTTTTTTAAATTTAATTTAAAATAGATTAATTAAATTAAAATGAAAAGATATGCCTGAATTCTCTAGCTGCCCTCAAAAATAGCTATGTTGAAAATAATTTTTTTTATTATCACTTGACCTCGCTTTCACAGTCTCTTATTCAAAATATCCAAGTTTTTATTCCAGAGTCTGTTTCTTTTTTTATTGTGACCTTTGGATCCCTTTAATTTGTGAGAATTTAACACGGGTTCTGTGATTTCCAGTGGCCTATGAATAAAAAGCTACAACCCAAATATAATATTTTTCTGAAATTCTTGTCCTTAACTGTTGTTAAAGGTAATGAGTTGCTATAACAAAAGGAATCAGCAGAAAAACATTTTCCAAATTTCTTCACTTTATGCATTCATGAGCTGTATTTTTAGATAAAGGCATTTGTCAATCCTCTCTCATGAGCCAGTTAAATTCTGACTCCTCAGAAAGCACAAAAAGGGACAAAACGGGTATACGTTGTGAAGCCAATGGCAGAACTAGGAACTCGGTTAGAACTGACTTCTGAATTTCTGCAATAGGCAGTAAAATGTTACCATTAGCTTCAATGTCACCTGGACTGAAATCTTTGTCTCTTTTTAACCAAAAAAGCCTATTATATGTCAATAGGCCAGCAGACTAACTTAGTTCATCAATTATTTGCAATTAGAAAAATTGCATATTTCTTAGGAAGTAATTCCAACTCCTCACAAAAACAGGGATGCAACAATGCAAATTTTATGTCTTCCTTAAAATCATAATTTGTTATGTCCTCTTGCACAAAGAAACCCTTATGGATCTGGAATGAGATTCACAGTTTAATTTGATTTTTTTGCCTTCTGAATGCAGTTAATTTATCAGCTCCATATAAGCACTGATATTTTTAAAGCTAAGTTCTACTTAAAAATTTATTAGTTTTCATTTAAAAAAAGGTAAACCTAGGAGCTACAATAGCTGTATTATTGCTTTAGTACAGAAAAGTCTTAGCAAATTTTAGAACATGTGAAACACAAGGGCTTTCTGCAATAACAATTTTTTAAAAAATCTACTGAAACGTAAGAAATCAGCAAGTATATTGATATGTGCATTAAAGTAATTTTCTAGATCAGTGAATCCATGTCAGTAATGGTTGACTAGATTTCCTACTTGGCTGTAAGAATATTTTAGATGAAGCCTTTTATTATATAATTTACTGAATTATTCTAAAGGTTATTTGGTACCTAACAAAATGTTGACTTGACTGAGTTTTTTCCAGAAAAGAGAGAACAACAGTCATTCTGCACATTGTTGAGAAAATGTTTGCTTGTGTCAAATTTGCAGGATAGCCAAAAATTGTGTTTCTGATCACAATAATATTGCCTTACTTCTTTCATTTTACGTAATAAATTGATATACATATTTTTTTTTTTTCAGGATTAAATCGCAACATTATTTTCTCATGACCAAAAGGCAGGAGTGCTAACATACATCTCTTTAAAGCCCAGCAAGGAAACTGGCTGTAGAGTGACCATATATCAGGAAAAAAAGTGCAGTTGAAGGTTTGCTTGCTGAATGACAAGCATCTTTGGAACAAGCTTTACTCTTGCTAGCGTGGGTGCCAGTAGCTTAGATGACATACCTGTACATGGTTATTACCTGACTCAGTGCCATACCCACATGCCCATACAAAATTGAAACTCCGAGTTCGCTAAGGGGTGTTGCAATGAGAGTCAGGAAGAAGAAAAATGATTCCGCAAGTGAGGATAAGCAGCTCCCCCTTTGCGGCTCATGGAGTAAGAAGCATCAATATGCATGAAAGGAACATATGGAGCAACCACAGGTGTGCCACTTCCTTAATCACCCTAAAGGATGAAACATTTGAAAAAAACAACAAAAATGCTGCTATGCAATTAGGAAATGCAAAGAAAAGAAGAATTGCTCAATTGCATCTATTATTGTATAGCTGTCAGGTTAGCAGCCCGGCAATTTGTGAGCTGCAGAATCGCATGCAACATTTATGTGATTCTTCTTGCAGTCAGTTCTACAGAGTGTTTGTTAATTACTTATATTGAGTGTTGATGGGTTGTAGTCATAAGAAGAAAAGGCAAACAGAGCAAGCATGAAATAAAATGCCCTAAAATATACTACAAATTTATTTTTGAAAATGTAGGGCCTTGCCCACATTGAAAAAAGAAAGATTTTCCACTTAGTAAAGAATTCATTACATGGCAGAGGAGGATATCTAATAAAATTCACAAAACTGATTTATCAGCTTCAATATAGAGAATTTCTTTTTTAATCTCAGCAGTTACCACAACTAGCCTAAACAGACACACACCTACATTAGGGAACTGTAAATGCCAAAGACCACATTTGCATATCAGGGGAGGGAAGGAGAGGGGAGGATGAGACACAATGACTAACATCTGTTGCACAGATTGAGACAACTAGACTTTTTCTGGACAGCAGAGTGTGTTTCTCAGGTGAAGAAGTGAAAGAGCAATACCCTGAATTAATGAGTTTCAAAGTGAGGTAATGTAAGTTAAACGTGAGGTTTTGAACTTTTGATTTTTAAAGTAAGTTTTAAAATACATTGCATACAACAGACTCTTGGGTTTAAATCTTCAGAATGAGTGTAATCATTTTAGCGACTTTCAATCACAGTATATTCTATATCTGAGTGAAATAAGCCATTTTTTTCTAGCTGGTCTTTGTTGTTGTTTTTTTAAACCTTAACAGTAGAAAATACAATATGAATATTTCTAAATCTTGTTGCCTGCTTACATTCAACTGATTTTTTTCTTTCTGTTTGCACAAAGCACCTCTTTCTTGGCATTCATCCACTTGGCAATCAGAATCCCTGCCTGAAAGACTATATATGAGAGGAAGGTAAGAGAACTGATCTCCCTCACCAAGTGCCTTTGTTTCGAGTATCAAGACTTCTGTATTCTCAAGACCGTGCTCTTGTTTATGTACACTGACAAAGCAAACAAGCAAGTGCTTAGAACACAATGTGTTTTATTAACATCGTTACTGCAAAGTTTATACCCACACATATCTATGTGTTTGTTTCACAGACTCCTTTGCAGCCATTATAGAGTAGCTGGTTTTGTTCTGAAGTAGTTAGCTAAGAATATAAAGATTTGAAAATTGTTTCATTTGGGAAGGGAAGCTGATGACATAGTGGGGATTTTCTATGATGAAGTCACACCAGTTTTAAAAAAGTGCATAAAGTTCTATGTCTCTGAGCACAGAGCACATGAAACAACAGAAAAGGTGACTTTGCCCATGATTCAAATATTTTCTCAGTCAATACTCAGCCTCAAGGCATCTGTCACACTTAGATTTCCCCCCCCCCAGTCTGTAGTCCAGTGCTCAGTGCTTTCTCTTCAGTACAGACTGTGGGAAGTAGCTAACTGCTACAGTACCAAGTCCTACAAGGGCTCATTGATGCTGTTTCTCCATTTCTGACCTAGAGCAAGCACAGCTATGTCCATACCATACCCTGATTTGCAGTGTAACCATCCGTTTTACTGATCTTTCTGAGCTTTTTCTACAGAACCACAAACACAAAATCAACTAAATGATTCAAGTAAACTAAATTCTATCACCAGTGTGTATCTTCCATGTCTGCCCTTTGGGCCAGGCAGTTGTGGGGTAGAGATCACCGTGCTATTCAACATCATTATATCGCTTTTTTTAAACTATCTTAAGTTCAATAGTTGCGTATCCCCATTTCAAGAAGATACAGCAAAATCCGTAAAAATATCTTTCTAAATCCTTAGTGAAAAACTAGCTTTTCTATAGGCTTGTACCTCCTGATATTACAAGTGCTGTTTTACTCACTTTTGGATGTTGCTCCTTCTGCTCGACTCTAAGAATCAAAGGAACAGTAAGAATGATAGTAATGAAGACATCTTTTAGCATCGTATAAAAAGCCTGAGTGAGCTCTCCTGAGCACCACGGAATTACAGTCTATTACATGTAGTTACAAATCTTTCTTATAGCATTTGTTGGACTTTCCATTCTTCAGTTCTCCCAGAACAATATCCACCGATGAAAACAGATTTATCAACACATAATGCCAATATGAGTCAAAAGCCAGGAGAAGTGTAGCCCACTGTAAAATAATCCACTTCTAAAAAAATCAGAGGCATAAAAGAGGATTTGATCTTCTCAATTAATTTGATCCATAATTAAATCATGACTAATTTAGATATTTTTCCATATACAATTTATACTTTCTGCCATCAAAAGCAGTTGCCTTGAAGCCTTTTGTCAAGCATGCTTCCCATGTATGACAGACTTGGATCAGTAAGCGTACCTTACTCTTTCATTGGCAGCAGACTCTAGAAGATCTCTGCTGCTTTTCTCTAGCTGCTTATTTCCCTTGCCAGGTTCTGCGTACTTTGCCCTGTGTGCTGCTGAACCACTTCAACTGTCAGGCTGGCCAGGCCGTGAACCGAATCTTTGAAATGATCCGGTTTAAACAGTCCCAGGCTGGCAGGCAAATAGCTGAATCAGTGCAACCGAGGTCGTGAGGACTGGGGAGCACCTCTCTGGTAACAACTCATAAGAGAGAAAACTGGTATCAAATCACATTCCTGGCATTTCCTGTGTGCAAGGGAAACTTATATGCAAACAGATACACACAGCACATACGTGCTGAATAACAATGCAATATGATTATAAAAGATGACTCCAAAACCAGTTCTCTTACTTAACATTACACTAAACTCACAGCAACAACTTACAATAACATTTCACGAAGGAAGTTTACATCTTTAAAAGACAAAGAATAATTGGTTGGCTTTTACTAAAACATAATTCTGCCCCATGTCTTGAACAGAACAAAACAAGGTGACTGTTATGGTCTCCAAACGAGTGGCTGTTACAATGTCTGTTCCACTGAAAGACTCTAACGTTATTTACACTGCTGCTGGCCAATTATTTTGAAATAATAAATTCGCTTTAGCTAGCACATCTCATTCCCCATGCATGGAAACTTTCATTTCTAGGAGTATATACAGGTCCTCAGAAGATGCCCTCTGTAAAAACAGCTTTTAATGGCTTTGCTTTGGGGCGGCAGAGGGAAAAAAAAAACCAACCCACAAAACAAAACCAGACCCTGCTTATGTTTTCAGCAAGAACCGCTTATATACAGCTGTTGTAAACCTGCAGTGGCCCATAAAGAGAATTTTCTTTTATTCATCTAATCTTTACAACAGGCAGAACAGCTCCATCCAAATATATCATCAAGAAAAAATTGTTTAAAATAAATGAACCTGCTCCAAGAGAGGATGAAAATAAGAAGAAAAACCAAGCAATCGAAATTATTATTTAGGATTTGCATAAATATCTCCAATTTTTTTACGCAATGCCACATGGAAAAAATTATATAATCCAGTGATTCCAAGAGCTGGAGCTTCAGTAAAAAAGAAAACAAACACAATACCAAACAACATGAGACTTATCACAGGGCAGCAGGAGATAACAACTCTCTTCTTCATATACAAATGAAAATGTGAAAGAAACAATTGTGTGTTGCACTGTCGCTGCACTCTGATTCTTTTGTTCCAAAAGCCACACCGAATCCGTTAAGTTGCTGCTACAAGAGCAGGAAAAGCACGAAAGCTCTATGCTGGTCTATATTTGAGAACTGGTACAGTGATACAGAAAACTCACTTGCTGTTGACTGCTCTAACTACTGCTGTTACAGATACCGTTGCTTCAGGCTTCATTTCCAGAAGGACAACATCCCAGGGAAGAAAGAACGAAAGAAAGAACGAAAGAAAGAAAGAACGAAAGAAATCAACAAAACCAGCAACCCCTCTTGTCCCCCAAAGCAATATCACATTTGTTCGTATGTGGGAAGTTCTGTTCCAAAAGAGTGGAACAAAATGTACAGCAAACCCAGTGCTTGTGGAAAGCCCTCCGAGCCTGTGCAGCGCAGCCACTCTGTTCACACACAGCCAACACAAAGCTTCTGCAAAATGCTTCATATGGGCCTGTGAACAGATCAGACACACACACAGGCTTACTGTGCACGAGCAGCAGGTCTGCTGGGCCTCCTCCTGGCTCTGAAGTGGGATGTGTGGCCTGGCCTTCAAGACACATTGAGATGCACTGTCTTAAGTGAAGCTTAAGTGGAGGTGTGTGGGGGTAGGGTATTTCTTTTTTGCTGCCTAGAACACAGTAGGAAAAATTGTCCAATATGAATGAATGCCAATGCTCTTATTATTGCAAAGACAGATTAAATCAATTTTTTGCTCCCAAATTACAGAAACCATAGATATCTAATGAAAGATACCACAACATCTTAAGAGCTATGGTGAAACAGTTACAATGAGAAGCTAAGACTCTTCCTCTCCCCTCGCTACTCCAAGCAACATTTGCTAGCTCTGGCAGCCAAGAAAGTTAGCTAGGAAAGTAAAATTTTTTATTTGTTCTCCCTGATATGCTTACAGATGACTGAACAGTACCAGAAGTATTAAAATACCACATGGAGGTAAAAGGTAGAAGGTAATTTCTTTAGCACTCATACAGTGCTAAAGTGTATGCCCAGTGTGGTTGTGCTATTAAAAATGAGATAGAAAAGCTGTATCTATCCTGTAAGCAAGCATACTCTTAGTAAAAGCTTTGCTGGAGTGTGATCATGCACAGATTAATGACTACCGAAGGTAAGTCAAAGAGATGGCAAAAGAGCTAGTTCTACCCCATTCTCTATCTTGCATTTATGGTGCATATGTAGGCTTCAGTTATTATCATTAAAAAATATCCAGGAGACCACATTACATAAAAACCTCCAACATTTAGAACATTAAAGCATAACAGCAGAAATGAAGGAGGGACTAAAATTATATGATGAGTTACAGAAATTTAATCTAATGCAGTGAGAGTCAGAAAGCCGGTATAGTGGGCAGAAAAAAGGAGCAACTGAATTGGACTGCAGAGAGAGAGAATATTTAAATCATTGCTCTGGGCAGACTACCTGCAGATGACTGAAACGCAGGGAAGCCAGAGAGAAAAAGATTATGACAAGATGTCTGAACAGCAATGAGCAATTTTTAATTGGTCTTTAATATGCCTAACTCGACATGTATAAAAGAGACCTAGTTCCCAAAGGGCAGATCTTAGTATTTGCTGAAAAACTGGAAACCACTAGTCAATTCTAAAATTTCTTGCTGAAATAGCTTGGGTATGAACAAGGCTTTTAAAAAGAAAGAATGATATTAGTGATAACTGGAAATTAAAAAAAAAAAAGGAAACAGTACAGAGAAAATTGGATCAACAGGGAGAAAGGTGAAGAACAAACTCCATCAGAAAGCGCTGGTATGTCAGCACTGAAACATTTCACAGAAATGCATCAATTCTAATGACATTTTGTTTAGAAAAAAATAACTTTACAGTCTTTGAAACACCAGAGAGAAACATTGTGAATTTTAATTTAGAAATGGATTTTAGACTGTTATTTTGTTTTAAAATATTGTCTTTTACATATGATACTGTTTAAATTCACATATTGTATAAAGAATGCTAAACAAACTAAAGACAAGGTATAAATGAAAACCTTTAAGTTTTACCAAACTGAAACATTTTAAACGGACCTTTTTTTTTTACCCTGATACATTACTGAATTTGAAAGATGTAATGTATTTTTGTCTAATATGGATTATTTCAATGTGGAACTTTCCCACAAAACAAAACCAGCACATTTCAATGAGTTCCAACACGTTCATTTACATTTATACATAGTCTCTAGCTGCATCACAGCATTAAAAGACGGATTCACAGAACCTAAAGTCTATCTACATTCTCCTCCTACAGGTTACAAGAAATAACAATAAATTCTTAAATTTCTTTAAGTAGAAACATAGAATAGACTATACTAAGGTTTCTAAACCAATTTTCATTCTACTTCAAGTTGGGTGTGAAGGGAATTGGCTAATAAAAAGTCTTACACACGAAATCCATTATAGGAAGTCTCATTTCCCCAAAAGTGGGTCAGAATCAATTTCAACCTTGTTAACGGGATGTGAAAATGAAAACTTGAAAGAAGCAATGGAGGAAAGATATTTTCAAGTCTTTGTTTTGTACCCAACCTCTAAGTTTAACAAACAAATTTTAAGGGATCAAAGCTAGCCTATTATGAAGCATAAAACTGCCTCTGTGGAAAACCATAAATTATGTATGGAGCAGGCATATTTACTAGTGCTGCTAGTAATGCAGAACATCTCTGAATGAGGACTGACTGCTGAATGCTTCATGTTCTTTTATGATGAATTATGCAGAAAGCTCCAACACCACAACTATGCTAAGGTGCTAGAGTTCATGTACATGAGTGTTTGTGAGTCATTCAATAAGCAGGAGACAAAAATATTACCTTTTTCCTTTTGCTCACGTCCAACGTTGTGTGAAGAGTAATTGCCACTAACACAAAAATGGATATATTGAAAAATGTCAGGTAAAATTATTGTCTTCTCCACCTCCCTTCCTTTTCTTTTTTTTTTTTTTGTCTTTTTTCTTTTCTTCTCTCCTCCCCCACCTCGCCATGTCTCCCTTCGTCAAGTGGCACAGCTGCATAAAACTTTGAAGTACTGATTGGAGTGATGCACCAAATTCCATGAACAGAAACGGCATTTGAGAATGTAACAACCAGCATATCAATTTGAGTATTTCCTCCATCATGAACAGTTAATTTTCAAAAAAGCTTTTGCTTCTTCCAAAACAAGGATAATTTCAGAACAGGGTCATTTGTATTCAAGACTCAGAAGAATGTAAAGTACTAGTGAAGTGTGGGGAATGTCTATATGGCCCAATGAGGCAAACGCGTCACCTCTTCCCCCCTCCGAGGTAGTGACATCCAGAAGCCACCTGTTACGCTTCTATCAGTATGCCTAGATTGCTTTGATGCACAGCTATGCCCTAGCTGTACTATTTCTGAGTCGAGACCTAAGTCAGTATTTCTTTCTGGTAGCCTCACTGAACTCTACGAGTCGGTGTGTGTGCAGGGATTTTTAGCAGACAGAATCAAAACCAAAGCAGAAGAACAAGTGCAGTTTTTCCCATCCAAACCTGGAGTACATAAGGGAAGAGGAGTCTGCTGTGGAGAAATACGTGAAGGACAAAGAGGTAGTCATCGGGCTTGTTCCAGAACAAAAGATTAGCCTAAAACCCCCACCCATACAGTCATTAGGAGCCTGCTTGGTTACCTGATACATGTGTGGATAGATCACACGTGGCTGTGAGCAGTTTACTGTTTCCTAAAATGGAATGATAAAAATCTGTAGGCAAGCTATCAGATTCAACTAAAAATATAGTGAAATATATTTCATATGCAACTTGTCTTAATATAGTTCGGCAGGGACATACAAAGTGCTACTGAACAATGCAATTTTCCCCCCAAATACTTAAAGTGGTTCTGATTCCAACTAAAATATGAAAGTATTTTTCAGTCCTTGAGCTATTTGCAGATTCCAAAGTCTTTTTCATTTATTTAGACCTATACAGAAGTAAAAATATATAATTTTCTTCCTCTCTCTTTTCATACTGAAGACAGTGGTTTAGCACACTGCCTTTTTTTGAACTTCTTATTTAAAGCAGGTGCTTTAATTTTCAGATGTTCAGGGAAAAATATCCATCTGGGCTGAAACTTTATCTGTCTCCTTTCAGCAGAGAGGATTCATTTTTTCCTCTTTAAGAAAGTTATAAACCTCATCTTGAAGTCTTTGAAGATGAAATGCATTTTCCCTATGCTCCTAATTTCAGCAATGGCCTAGAGATTTAACAGGAAACTAGGTCATTAGAGTCCCCGATACTTTCTTTGACATAGCTAAATGACATCTCTTCTGGAATCCAAATGTCATTTTTGCCCTTTATTCTTAGAAAAATAGATGTCAATCCCCACTAGAAAACACTGTGATCATTACCTCTTGATAGAAAATTTAGATCAATGGGAAATAAAATAAGTTTGAGGTGCTGCTGCTCTACAGCTTCTGTTTCAGATCAATTTTCTAGGTTTCCTGAGCTGCCCAAGCCTCTGTCAGCTGGGCAGTCTCTTCTTCCGATCAAGAATGAATCTAGAGGTATACAAGGCAGCATCTGTGCATTTTGGAGGCCAGCTCAGGGATTTCAGGATTGGAAAAATTCTGCTTCATTTCACACCAGTTTAGAGAAAAAGCAAACCTAGCATTTTAGTGAACTTTCGCGCTACCATCTGACTTCACATCATAATGCATTCAACAGCAATACAAAGCATAATGAATACATTACCATACTGCAGATAAGTGAGTAGCAATGAGTGAAACACAAAGCTCCACGGGTTTTAAGATTAAATGGCTTATTCCCATCGTAAGTGACACTAGTTGTGAAAGCCTTGTCTATCCTTTCATCGGCATCCTCCTGACACCAGCCCAGATCTCTCACTCCTCCAGCACAGCGTTCCTCTTCTAAGAATACCCACCTCTCCCACACACATTTTAAGCATGGCTTTAAATTTTACAGATTGACTGGTGTTTTGTGTTTTTTCTATTATGCTCCCCCAGGATACACAATTTATGTCTAATAGAAGCTCACATCACACACTCAAGCGAACAAAACAGAGAGAAACAGGGAAACAATGTGCTGTAAGATAATTTGCCATGAACAGCCCAGCAAGTACCATTACAGAGACCTCTATAGCCGCAAGACCTTAAGACTTAAATGACAGAAGTGACAGAATGACACTGAAAATGGAAAAAAACCCAACCCTAGGGCCTGGTGGGAGGCCAATGGATGACCTACCAGGAAAAAGTCTGAAATTCACATCAGCATGGAAGCTGGAAGATCTGAGCACTAGAAATACATTTTAGTTTAATAGCTATGTTAAAAATGTGCTAGTATTTAATTAAAAATCCTCTCCTGCTTACTTTAGGAGTATCTTGAGTTCCTTCCTCCCATCACCCTTCACACAGGCTCCTAGTATATTAAACTCTTGTTGTTTTGCCTTGTTTTCTGTAACAGCTTTCAACCCCCAACCCCAGTGTAGAGAAGTGAAACACTGGCACACAGGCTTTGACCAGAATCCAGGGAAGGGGCTCAGACAACCTCCTCTTTACTTCCAACTGCACGAAACAGAGTATTTACAAACAAGTGAACAAGAGCCACACAGTCACATGCACTTGTCTTCTGTATAACTAAGATCCTGCTAATGAAAATGCAGGGAAATCCTTAAAATGTCTCCTCTTGTAAGTTCTCTCTTAATGTTGATCTATTCTATGTTCCAGTGCTGAGCCACTAACCTTTCCGAAACTGATACCTTCACTTCAACCCAAGAAGCTAAAGAAATGAAGCCAGTAGCCTCTCAAAGAAATATGTTTTGACATTAGCCCAGCAGATGCAAAGATCACACTGGAATTTCAATGACCCATGTCAAGCATGGTACTGTGGAAGTGTTCAAGTGCTCTGCTTTGCTAAAAACAAAACCTCTTCCCAGCTTGGATTGCGGCAAGCCCAGGTCTTATCTCACCTTTCAAGGAGACTGTGAAATAAGATTCAAGAGAAAAGCACTCTAAAGCAGCATGAAGCTCTTTGGTCAAGGAAACGTGGGGCTTCAGTACTCCCTTGGCCAAGCAGTTCAAGGGTTCCAGCTGGCTCAGCTTGTGAGCAGCCTCCCATTATCACATCTGTGGGGTTTCAAATGCTGGAACTTTAATGGCGTGGAAAGGCTTTGGGAAATCTATGTATTTAGAGCTTCTATTTTTCACTCTGGACTTTACACACTGAGCTGTGTACCCAAAATAATGAGTTCATTCCATCAATGTGTAGGATATCTTTTAATATGTCGTACCTGATTGAAATTTATTAATATGGGGTAAAAAGTGATATCAAGATGAATGTAGTGCCTCCCTTTGCTTGGCCAACTTAGTTTTGTTGCAAATGTCTTCTGCAATACAAACACCTTACTTCTTTCTGTATGTTACCTTCAACTCTGATTGCAATATAGTGGCGATCAGCTGGAAAGGAGAAAGGTATTTGGAGTCTTGACTCTGACACTCATAAGACCTAGCCACCCGGGTGCCCAGTTCCGCAGTGCATACCACATTATTTTTTCTCCAGGATCTTCTTAAATATCTTTAAATAAAAACGTAAATACTTGTAAAGTAATCTTTCTTCAGATCTAGTGACTGACTGGACATTTACCTTCCCACACTAAATTAAAAACAAAAGATAAAACAGCACGTAAGGCATCTGTATCATTTTTTTCCAAGACACTTCATCTGATTCGCATTCACCTTCCTCCTTAACACCTTTCATGTTACATTAATGCCCACACGTATTAAAAGAAAGAAACTAGTTATACAGGTTAAACACCACACGTATTAAAAGAAAGCAAGCAGTTAAACAAATAGCAATAAAAAATCCTCTCAGATCAGCTGACAGGCTGAAATCTGAAGGTTTTTTTTTCCTCTTTTTTATGTTCTTCTCAGATATTTCCATAAATTCATTTAGCATAGGAGAAACCAACAAAGAAAAGAAAGTGACAAAAAAGAGTACAGCTTAGATGCATGTTCTGAGAGCTTAATTGTCGTGGTTTAACCTGGCAGGCAGCCAAATACCACAGAGCCGCTCACTCACTCCCCCCACCCCCCCGGTGGGACGGGGAGCGAATCAGAAGGGTAAGAGTGAGAAAAACTCGTGGGTTGAGATAAAGACAGTTTAATAGAACAGAAAAGGGAAAATAATAATAAATAATGATAGAATATACAAAATGAGTGATGCACAATGCAGTTGCTCACCACCCGCGCTGACATAACCAAGTAGCGATCGCTACTTCTTGGATCACACCTACCATTCACATACTGAGCATGATGTCACATGGTATGGAATGCCCCATTAGCCAGCCGGGCTGGCTGTCCTGATTATGTTCCCTCCCATCTTGTGTCAGTCAGCAGGCATAGGAGCTGTCCTTGGATTAGGAGGGTACTTAGCAACAACTGAAAACATCGGTATGTTATCAACATTCTTCTCATACTAAATCCAAAACACAGCACTAGGAAGAAATTTAACCCTATCCCAGCCAAAACCAGGACATTAATTCAAGTGCAGATTTCTCAGGAAGAGCATACAACCAGGATATAAAGCTGCTTACTAGGTGACAGGGATTGCAATTGTCACTAACAATGCCAGTTTTGACAAGAAATGGCAGTAATATGTAATTTTATGAGGCACGAGCATTTTTGTGGCAACAAATAGATGCCACAATGTTGGGCTAACAAGGGAAAATATTTGAGGGATACTGGAGGGAGGAAAAGACTTTGATGAATTCTGCTAATGCTGTCTGATCGAGTACTGAGATACACCGAAATGTATGAGCTGATTTTCTTTAGTGAGCCAAGAACCCAACCCCACCTTAAACTAACTTTGCAATAAACTCTTTCATTGCATGGCTATTTGGAAAGCACATCTTCTAACCACGAGGTTTCTTCATACTGAATACCCATCAGATAATCTTGTGTGAATTCTGATGCCAATTCAAAGGCACTCAAATTACTTTTTGAACCTCCGTTAGTAATCCAACACTAAGTCACTAAGCTAATTCTTGAGGCATTTCAATATCATTGGGTATTGTCCCCAAATTGGCCTGGTTTTATCTAAAAAAGGAACAATCAATCCCCCTCAGACTCCTCAGCCCCTCACCTTTTTTTGCTGATAAATTCACCAGCATTTTTGAAACACTGGAAGCAATGTGCAAGAAAACCTATGACCCAGAGACACTGACAGATGTACCAGTAGAAATGTTGGCTCAGAATCAAGGAAGTCATTTATTTCTTAGAGATGTGGTACAATCACTAAGGCATTTCAGATATTTACATTGACTTTACCCCCAACTTTAAATACACAGGTGGACTCGCTGACTTAGGGAGAACTGCAGGCTTAACTTTAAGTAAATGTTTACAGGATCAGGTTCGAAATATATAATCCATACTAGCCTGATGCTTCATTTCTCTACATGAGAAAGCTGTAAAACCTTCTTCAAATGAAATTCTCTGCACAGTGTAGGCAACTGCAGTGCGTTATAGAAGGAATTAGAGGTTTGGTCTAGCTGAAAAAGTTTGAAGATGAGAACAGGAAAGTACACATACCTTTGACACAAATGCTGACAAACTCATATTAAATGCAGTCTGTCATAGCTAAAACCAAACTCCTCTCTTTTCATATGGAGCTTGGCTTATGTTGCTGTAATGTAATAAAAAATCTACCAGAGATAAGCAACTTTTCCAACTTATAACACTTTCTACTGAGTAATAACAAAATATTTGAAAAGTTATTCAATTTCCCTCCTGACAGTATTAAACAATGATGAAAAAGATATATCTTTCCTAAGTTTACCAAACGTATTTTAACATGTAATAGTCAACATTCCGCACTATAAAAATTGCTCTTCAAAACTTTATTATAGCTAACAACCATACCTCTCTGCACCCCTTCTCATGAAAACTGAAGACTCCCAAAAGCCCAAATCCTAATTCTCTCTGCCACTTGTCAGTCCTAACATATCTCTTACAGCGCTGCTGCCTTCATCTTCACCATCCTACCCCAATCAACCAACTCACCCCTTAAGCTACGACTAATCCAAACTGCCATGTCTTACACTGACCCATACCTACTTTCTAAGTCTGCCCTCTTCCTGCATTACTGTCATGCAACCAGCACCCCGCTCTGTAGTCCAGGCATTGCTTGGAATCCACACAGGCTTCGCATCGAGAACCTGTTGTGCATCTACATGCCTTGCCTCCTGGCTTGTGTAGCTTCCTGTAAAGGCTTAGGGCAAGGCCCTTTTTTGGGACTTCACTGTCCGTGCAGCGTATGAGGCATGATCTGCTGGCTGGATATGCCCGGCATCAGGACCCTGAGGCAGAAGGCAGGCTATTGTGCTGTGCTGGAGACAGGACTCAAAAATATCTCCCTAGAAGGTATTTGCCCATTGCCACTATGGGCCACTTCCTTCCTGCTGTGTCACTTAATGCTCCGCTCCCCGCTTCAGTTACGCGGCTTTGCCTCTTGTTAGTGTTGGATAAAATGAGAGAAGACACAAGGGTGCAGAGTTCACTGAATGGCATCCAGGGTGCTAGGAAGTAACCTACAGCTCAAACTGCTGTTTGGACACCCATTCATCCACAAAGCTATTTTCCGTTTAGGAATCTACATATATCAAGGGACATGTACAACTCAACTAAAAAAAATTGTGGCCTTGCTATTATTAACACATTAACATGACTAATATATCAAAAGATTTTGAAACCTTACAGACAGTGAAGATTGGCAATAGTATGATCCTTTTTTGGACAGATTCATCTTCTGTTTAATTCACATTTCACCTGAGAGATTAAATCCTATTCACAGGAAAAGGAAAGCCCTGACAATTCACTTACAGAGAAGCAATTCAGAATGCTGACCTATACATTTTTGGTCAATAAAATAGCTTGTAAAATCTGAAGAATTATACCAAAAGTACATGAACTCTATGCTCTTGTTTCTAACAGGACAGTATTCTTGCATTACTTCAGAAGGAACCAGTGGCATGTCCCTATATAATAGACTGTTCTCTTATTTTTTTCTATGCTTACTCTTTGATCACTTTTATATTTACATACTGTTGGTAGAAATTAACACACTGTTAAATATAACAAACAGTCATGATGAAAGAGAAAAGGGGGAAAATAAAACCCCACAAAACCAAACCAAAAGAAAAAAGACATGCAAAGATTGAGAAATCTAGGTCATACGTCTTCCTCTTCTCTGTAAAGGAAATACAGAGGAGAAGCAAGGAATAAAACAAAGACAACCAACAACAGTAAATGCCTCCAGGGCTAGACAAATTAAAATAAAATTTTGAATGATTTCACTGGAAACAAAACTCCTTCTCAAAGGACAGACTGCCTCAAAACAGTTTTCTATTATTTCGGCTGAACTGCTTAACAGGAAGCATTTTCAGACTAAGAAATGAAGAGAGATGATTGGGAGATTTTGTGTAATCTCCAAATATTGGTTTAGTACATAGAAGGAGGGCAGTAAGGACACCACAGTAAATTCAGATTTATCACTGTAGCAGTCTATTCAGAAGAGAAAAACAGTCCTAAGGCTGGATATGAAGAGCATTGACATGCCTAAGACATGCTGGTGAAAAGATATGCCTAATTCCATTAGTGAACAGATAAGAAACAAGCAAAATATTTGCATGTTAATGCAAAGAATATGGACAGCAAAATACAGGAACTGTAGACAAGTGCCTTCTGTTAAAGGAATGAGAGAAGTGAGATGGAATAGCAATCATGGTTAGAAAACACCACAAGATGATGAGTTTTTCATGAAAGATAAAAATAAAGGCAAAATTAGCCAGGTCCTAACAGCAACTGCATGAAAAAAAAGAGATGGCAGGAAAGATTTTTCTTTGGGCCAAATTCGTTTTGAAGAAGCTGGTAGATGGGATTTTACTGGGAATTATTCTAGTTCCTTAGAATTTGTTGTGACAGACATTTTTGACAATGCTAAAGAAATCTACACATTTGTAGAAAACTACAAATTTTGCTGCAATGAGATAATTCTTAGAAAGCACATGGTGCTAACAATGGCAAGACCTCTTAGTAACAGGATGCTCAGGAGACCCCCTAAAATCAACAGTGGTATTGATCACAATGTTCCTAAAATAAGACTCCTTATTCCCAGTTTCACCCTGTAGGTATTGTATTCAACACAAAAATAGAGGAAAAGAAGCACTAATTGATCTACCCAGAAATTGCATTTAACATCTCTCATGATGTGATATATAAGGTTTCATAACTTTTTTTAACAGGGCTGATGATATTAGTGTAAATCAACAGACCTTCAGAGGTGGGAAGAAGGATATTCCCAGTACCCTCAGCAGTGCTAAATACTGTTCCAGTAGCAAATCTAAAGAAATATTTTTTTATCAGAAGGAAATAAATAAGGCTTCAGCGTTCTAGCTTGGAACTACCCAGAGGACACACCAATAGCTTTCGGTCCTGGCCTCTTTTCTGCCCCAAGCATGAGGGAGGGATCTTAAAGACAGTCTGAGCAGGAGAAACCCTATGTCAAGATCATAACAGATTCTTGTGTCACCTATGAGAGAGACAGACACAGAAGCTAGTTGAAGCAGCTAGTGTGTGTGTGTCTATCTCTCTATTATATATAATGTATCTCAATACTATATTATGTTTTGTCCTTCTACAACTTTGTTCCGTAAGTGCAAAAATCTATGTTTTTAAGTGAATACACCCTTTTACCCGTAATCTTGCATTCCAATAAGCTAAGTAAATGATCTGACAAACAAGACATTAATCTCTCCTCGTCATTGAAGCACTGGAACAGGTGTTGAGCTGCCCCTGACACTACACCAAGTTATTGACAGGGTAACAAGTTGTGCCTCTACAGGAGCAGCAAGCCTGGTTGTGAGTGATACTGCACATATTCAAAGAGGAAGAATCAATCCCTGGCTGTCACGGGCCACTGTGAAAACTTTGCAACAGGGAGCATGCCTGAATCCCAAGAATTCCCAAGGGAAAGTTTTATAACATAAAATAATGCTCTGAATGCCTGGGGAAAAAAAAAGAAAAAAGAAAAAAATCTAATTATTTCAAAGGCCATCACTGATGCACTGATGAACTAGAGAGTTCACCATACAGGTGACAAATTATGGAATAGGATTTACGATATTTATAGCAGGTTGGAAGACTGTGGGAGATACACATAAGGCACTTGTAGAATTATATGCAAAAAAGTGCAAAACCCAGGAAATGTCCAAGAAAGTCCTTTAAAGATACACAGCTTGGCCAAATACAATACTGCTGGATATATAGCACAAAGAATTACTATATGTACTTAGTATACAGATAACAAGTATAACAGATATATACAGATAACAAAGTAACAAGTCAACTACAAAGTGAATGAAAAATGGCCAGCAGAAAATTATAATAATAATAAGGATGCATAAAACCACCTATCAGGAAATTATTATATATGAAATATAGCTGCAATTTATATTACATTAGACATGATTTGTATTTTTTGAATCCCACTGCTTGCTGTTTTATCACCACTAAACAGCATTACACTTGCTAAATATCAGTTGTCTTGACTAAAAAACCCTAGCTAATACATCCCCCATCAAGCCATCTTGTGTAGAGCAGCAAGGATAAGTGAATTTGTTCCCTGGAAATGACCAGGAAGAGACAAAAGTAGGGATCAGAAACTCTGGCATAGTCAACTGAGACCGGCAAATGAATACAAAATTAACAAACATACATAGCCGAGTCTAATCTGATTGCTGGCAGACAGTAGAAATTTAGTAGCTGAATCTTTACTTAACTGTGTTAGAATGAGATCCCATAAACACAGCAGGCAAGTTAGGCAGAAGACATCAGCACAGGAAATGTGGGAAACATAAAGAACTTGCTTATGAGAGATGAAGCTGAAAGGAAGAAGAGACTTGAGGGAAGGCATCAATACTTCAGCTTTTTTCAAGGACACCTCTTCACTCTTTCTTTTTTATATTAATAATAATTTTATTAACAGACAGCATGAGATAATGAGAAAATCTTCAAAGGTATCATTCATACAGAAGGGGAGTGGTACATCTCACAGAAAGTACCGGACAACCTTTAGGGCTACGGTAATACAAATGAGAAAAAACGCCTTGTACTTGGGGATTCATAATTGACTAGCATCTCATCAGCTGAGAACAACTGAGCAGGAAGAAGACACATTTTCTAATTTATCACTGAATGACTATGAACGACCAATATGAAGCAGCTTGAAAGAAAGGTTCATCTTGAGGGCGCTCATGAGCCACATCCGGGACAACCAGGGGATCAGGCCCAGCCAGCACGGGTTCATGGAAGGCAGGTCCTGCTTGACCAACCTGATCTCCTTCTATGATCAGGTGACCCGCCTAGTTGATGAGGGAAAGGCTGTGGATGTGGTGTACCTGGACTTCAGTAAAGNTTGAAGTATTTCTGTAGATGTAGGAAGGCTTGATAGAAAAGGCGGCGTGAACCCCAGGTAAAACACTGCAGACCATTCTGCTCACTTCATTCAACAGCAGCCAGTTCACACTGCGACACACTGGAAAAGCATAATGTAGCCCAGGGTATCCTGGAAAGAGAAGAGACTGAAAAATATCTACCAAAACGAAGACTGAGAGAAGACATGATAGTTATCTGTGTATTAGTCACAGAGATAAAAAATGAGAGGAGGAAGATGATCAGTTTACAATTAAAGATAACCTTGACACAAGAAAAGGTTATATGAATAAGCTGCTTCTAGAAATTAGAAGAGCGTGCCTGACAATTGCAAGGGAAGGGTTCACAGTTTCCCTAATCAAGAAAACTAGCTGAGGAGGAAAACAAACCAAAACCAAACCAAACCAACCAGACAAACAAACAAAAAAAACAAACCCAAAAAACGACCAAACAACAACCCCCCTCCAGCTTTTCAGAATGCATATATAGAGGAGGTAATATGTGGTGCATATAAAAAGACACTGGACTTGATGATCAAGAATATCTCTTATAGCTGTCCACCTTCCTGAATACCATGCACAATTTGCTTTTAAAAAGCAGCCGAAGGACTAGAATAATGTACCTCAAAAAGTCAATCAAATTAATGTCCTTTGGAAAACATGTAACATTTTTCAGGTAAGACTAACAAGTTTCCAGCCAAAATCTCTGATATGACACCTTATTTTAAGGGATTGTCATGGGAAATAATGCTTTGCTCTTCACAGACTCACTAAAGAAAGTAAAATTTATTTTTTAAATGATAAAGTTATTAAAATAGTTGTCACTAACCTACACAAATGACTGAATATGTCTTGAAAGTTATTTAGATAAAATCAAGACGGTAGCTGAATACAGGAGAAGGAATAATAGAAGATTATGAAACTGCCTCCTGTGTTACTGGTACATACCAGAAGGGGAAAAAAAAAAAAAAGGCAAAGCAAAGCAGGAGGGAAGGACCAGGAAAACATGCTATATTCATCAGCAGGCAAGGTGGATACAACACATTACCTTGCAAACACTGAGATAGGCAGGGGTGGAAGCTGCCTGAAAGTAAATGGAAGGGAAATGTTGACAGAGCACATTTTGTGTGCGTTTCCCTGACGTTGGAACTTGCTTCCTAGCTGGTGTCTCAGAAACCAGAAATCTGTAACCTCTCAACAGTCCTACAAGGCCCACTTTTTCTCCTGAGCTTCTGGAAAGAGAAAAAGCCAAAGATCAGAGGAATTTTATTATGTCTGGTCTGGAGAAGCATTTATTTTACTAGTCTGCCTCCTGGGGAACATTTATTGTTGGAGTGGGATGGGCAGTCCATTACGATAATCATTACAAAAATTAAATTCTGTAAGAGAAGCCCAACCGTGGGAGGAAAGTCTATTCATCCTATTCATTTCTGTACATAACATTATCTGAAAAGAATGTTGAATTATTAGCTCATTAGTTTTATAAATTTGTAAATTCCTAAAATGTAAATGGACATCAATGCAGGGATTGATATTCTGTCTTCATTTCTAAGCTGCTATTTGGGAAGCATTAGCTGACACATTTTACATTTCCAGAAATCAGTGACAAATAAATACAGTAAGTACTATTCCCCCAAACAAATGAAAACAAATACTTCTGAAGGACAACTAAGGAAAGAAACAACGGGATCACAGATGACAGACATCTTGAATCTACTAAGTATGGCATGAAAAGCAAAAATTTCTACCTTGAGAAACTTATGGTTATGTACAATTGCTTCTAAATCCAACTACAATAAATCCTTTAAGTACTTCTCCTGATGCACTGCACGCAACATGTATTATGTATGTATATAGAAATAACAATAATTATTAGAAAAAACACATGAATAGAAAAGCCAACCCTCACAAATGAAAAAGGGTTGCGGTACTCTCAGCAACAGTTAACAAATGAAAAGTGAGCCTGTGGGAGACCAGCTGGATGTATTGTATTGTGCACGGGTACTGATATAAATCAGGAGTCTATAATCTTATCCTTGCTTACACAATCTAAACCAGCACAGTTAGGAAAGCCAGAATTTGGCAAACTGACAGCAACTTCTAATAGCAGCTGTAAGACACATGGGGACCTGCAAAGTCTAGGTAGAACCTCTACCGCCGGCTGCTGCAAAGACCCACTGCGTATGTAGCTATCACATGCGATTCCTTTCCATTGCCCTCTTTCCAGTGTTTCCCTCCCTTGTGACAGCTTCACTTAATTTTACTCCGAACTCCTTAATTCTCTTGCTCATTTCCCTTTGAAGGATTTTTGTCAAGTTTCAGCATTTTAAAGATTTTTATCATATTTTATAAACCACATAATAAACATAAAAGGTTGTTAGTTGGAATCATGACTTAGTTTGTGATTAGCTCTTCAGGGTGCCCATGAACAGAATGCTAATATAACAAGTGAAAGATCCAACATTTACAGTGTTTTATCTTTATTACTAAATCTTTGATCAGTTTCCAAGACATTGTCATTATAAGTGTTCACCACAAAAAAAAAAAAAAAAAAAATCATTTATTTATTATCATTACTGTATTTAGCTTCTGGACCTGATTTCATAGAATCAGGCTCCTAAAAAGGGAATCCTAAGATTTTCTCTTTCCTGGGGTACTGCTACTGACATACTTTCAGCTACAGTAATCTGTGAAGAACGGGAACACTCTTGTTCATCTGTTTAGCTTTCTGAGAGCTAGCAACAGTTTCCAAAACATAAATGACTTAGGTTCCTACTGAAATTTGCAATTATTGGCAATAGGCCAAATAGAATTCTGGTTCTTTTACTTGAGCTGAGAAGTCGCATAAAGGCAGTATGATGTTGCCAGCGAGTTTTTGTAAGAGATGAAATTCACTTTATCAGTTTCATGGAAAAGGAGTTGGGTGTTCTGCAATCAGGTGAGTAGTGAGTGAAGATGATAATTCAGAATCAACAACCTAAGGCACATGGCAGGTGAACACTTTCTATTTCTCTCCTTCATCTCTAATGATCCACCAGATCTTGTGGTCAATAGAACCACATGAATAATCCCATGATTGTTTCTAATCAGACCAGATTTTTGAGGTAGTTTTGTACGAACAGCACAGGAACAAAAATCCCTACATAGTACTCTCCTCAAGTGTTTCCCACTACTTTTCCCTTATATGCAGTCCATACTCTAATTAAAATGTGAGGAAGACCTTGAAAGGATCCTTTAGCCCTTGAAAGAATCCCAGAGTAATGCAGAACATAATGTTTACGTACAAAGAACTTCTAGAGATCCTCTATAGAACAATGGTAGCACACATGGAAAAGTCTTAACTTCCTTTCTTCTGTACCTATGCCTGAACCAAGAAACCAAACTAATATTAACATAAAGCACCAAACGTTAGCAGCAATAATGAATCCTCAGCCATTTAAACACGATGCGTTTCACTGACCACTGTCCACTAAAGTAAAACACATTCTCTGAAGATCTGATCTCAGATTTAAGAAGCGGATCTTGAGAACTCAGCTAATGTGGAGAATCAGTGTAAGTCCTATGTTTTTCAAAAGAGCATTTGAGAAAATAATCTTTCTTTTTATTTAAAAGCACTCTTCTCTCCACTTCCTTTGGTTAAAAAAGCATACTGGAACAAAGCCAAGCTTGAAAGAAAAGCCTATGCTTTAAAAAGCGTCTATAACTATCAACAGAGAAGTAAAAATCAGTGATCATGGGTTTGCTGTAACCCGTACACCAACTGTACCATTCCTCCAGTCTTTAGGTATAATCATCAAATTCCTTTTCTCTATCAGAAATTTCATCTCAATAGAAGTCGAGGAATTTAGATATTTGGGACAAAGAGGTGTCCACAGCCTGCTTCAGAGCAGCAGCTCCATCCAACTGCCAGATATTAGGAAATCATGCCCACCAATTCCACAGCATATATAAATATGGTCACACATCTTGGGCAGTAACTATATCCTTTTTATTATGCGTAAATAAAAAGTCTAGACTCCGAAGCGAAGTGTTCTGTCTGACTGGAATATGAAAACTGATTTGATTGGGCCAGCATACAGCAATATGTGTCTGTTTCTCATGTGTTCACGATACTTTCATAGCCGAAATGCAACTCATTGCCTATGAAAATTCTTTGCAGATAGCCACAAGGGCTCAATGCTCAATACCACGACCAGATTTACAACAGTACATCCATTCAGATAGCAAATAAAGCAACTAAATTTCCAGCAGAATTCTATTCAAGTATGGCAAGCTCTCCTAATACGTTGCTTTTGATAGTCTGGTCCCAAATACTTAACAACCAAAGAAGGGCAGACAAATCGAAAAAAAAAGCAATCAGAATTCATATTAACCATTGGAAGGGAAGAGTTGCCTATCTGAAAGTTGGGGAATAAGAACTGACAAAATGCTTTAGTTGATGATAACCTAGTCCGCCTCAAAAGGGAACATCCTCCCTAGAGTTCCTCTCCCATAACTGTGTTGCACTTCACAAGAATGAAAACAAACATTATCTTACTCCATCTCAAACTCTTCTACACTCATTATTAAACTATTTAGACAATAATTGACTGACACGTTGGCTTAGTGTAGATGTCTCTCAAATGAAAAGGGCATGCCAACAGCAATAGCCCGCCCCTACCGATCTCTTTTTGGTGAGGCTTTCTTCTTTCTTTTGCTATTTCTATGTTGCTAGAGCTGCTTTATTCCATGGTGACCTACAATTTTAATGAGCATGTTACATTACTAAAACAATTAATAGTTGCTTTGTTTACATCTATTCTGGAAAATATACCAAAATAAAATGCATTAAAAGCAGTAAAGAGGACATACAGGCTTGTATAACTGCTGTTTCCAGTGCTGCTAAAATAGTCCCTCAATCTAAGAAAGGAAAGGCTGATTCACGTTTTGGCAGTCTCCTTAGTATGTAGCAGAACTTGAGAGCTTGAATGGCAGAAGGATTCTGGCTGGAACTACAACGGTGAGCATTTGGACTGTGTACACACAACATTATGTAGAAATCTCAGCTGTCTCAGTATTGGAAAGATTTTACAGATGCTAGGGCCAAGTATTTCCCAAATATAATTGCAAAGGGTAAAGAGCAGCCAGCAACTTTGTTACGAACTGTTATCACCATTATGATTCTAGCTTTCTCCCTCCGAGGATCAGCTGAAGTTTGTAAGGAAAACAAAACATAGCAACATATTTTGTGATTCTTCTAAAATACGCCTCAGAACTCAGGCATATGCTTTCTCTTGCAAATCTCTTTTGACAAATGGCATATATATTATACTGAAGAAGATATATATGGTTTTTTGAGAGTCTAACGTAATTATAATGTTTTATGTTATCTGATGGAAAACTGAAACTGTGAAATAACCTATTATCTTGATCTAACGTGAACCTTTGCATTCAGGAGGATTTAAAATAACCCAACAAAACCCAACACATTTTTATATTTAGAGACTAACCATTAAATTGAAAATTCCATATTCTTTTCACCAAAACAGAACAAGAACTGGAGAAACACAGTAACAATTGCCTACCTAAATTCATTTCTCAAATACTTGCTTCTGTGTAAGTGTCGACAGCAAAAACGTCCATATTGCAAGGAGGAGCAATATGTTTCATGTATGCCTTCACAGTCCTTCTGCACTCTTAATATGGTCATTTTCAAACCTATTTTTTTTTCTTTTTCTGTACACTCTCTTCACAGACAAGCATCAAATTTTGTTCTTCATCATCACTTTCCTCCCCATCAGAACTACTGAATATGAGAAAACTCTAGCCTTCAATGCCATGAGAAATCACAGAGGAAAACCGTGGCAGACCTAGGCATGAAATCCAGACCTTTCAAACTCACAGGTTTAGTCATTGGACATGATTTAATCAGCAGAGAAAAGCACTGGACCTCAGAGGTTATGTACTGGAAGCAGTGACTAAACTACAGGGGAGGGAATACAGAAGAGACAGTAAAGGAAAGGTTATTAAGGCTTCGTTAGCCTTGTTGTTCTCCCCACCAAAGTACAATCATTTATAAATACCAAAGGTGCTTTTACTACCTTAAAGTAAAAATTCTACCTTCAGAAGGTGAAACTATATTTTGAGTAAAAATATCAGGAGATGTTACAAAGAAGAACTCCTTTATTTCAATAGCACTAGAATATCTGAAAAATTTCAATCAGGCTTCAGATCATGCTATGCTACCACAACAGCCTTGGCAAGTTTTTTGTAATGACCTTGTATTAAAGGTGGCATCTGACAGGTTTTCATTTCTACATGTCTCAGTGGTGAAAGCTTGTAACCATAAATAAACGCTCTTTCAAACTACTGTGAGTTATGGAGTTTCCTTAGGCTCTATATTGGATTCACACTTTCAACATCTATATATAGTTTGTATTTTTTTGCCATAATGTTGCAGTGTGTCATTTTTATGCAGATGACACCCTGATTTATCTATCCCTCGATAAGGAAAACTCTGCGACAGCAGAGCTAATGCCTGACTGATGTTAATAACTGAATAGAGCTCAGAACTTTGTGAAGATAATGCAAATAAGACAAATAGCAGTATTTGGATCTCCTTTCTGTACATTTATTTCATCCTGTTCCTAACATGGACAGCTACTGTGCTACTTGCTTGATTTCAGGATAATTTTATCTTGAATGAGAAATATGCTTGGCTAATTACTGAAGAAAGGATCTAAACTGTAGGTCTTCCACATAGGAAATTCTGGTCAACAAAATTTATCCTCATTTGTCTGGTTTTCAGTCAAAACAATGGGATGAATGAAACCTATTAGTTACCAAGGTGACAAAAACTTATGCAATAAACTTTATCATGCACTGTAAGAAAATCAAAGAGATGGTTGGGTAGAACACGATCGTTGATGAAGATCTGGTGAAGTCTCGAGAAACAAACTGATTCCTAACTAAAAGATAATATGAGTCATTGCACAACTGTCCAGGCAATAAAGAGTATATTTGTACAACATTGTTCACACGATCCCTCCTGACTTAAACTTCAAATAAGCTGATAGCAATTTCGTTGACATGATGAGAACAAACAAAATAAATCAAGTGAATAAAGTCCAGAGTGATCTTTGCCTGTTGGATAAGATGCATTTAGTCAGTGTATCAACTGCTATGATGATTTATATTAGAGATTGACATGTATGCTTTAAGTAGCACTGTTAAAGCTAAATTTAATCTTATGTTTCTGAAGGAAAATCAGTCTCCTCTTTTAAAAGCAAAGCAGAAACAACATACCTCTGCATTTGTAGAAGAGATGACTGAAAGAAAAAAGCGATTTTCAATGGAACTCAAAAATAAGGACAATTTCTTTGGGACACAGATGCAATACAAATCAAGAAAAAGACGCATCTCAAAAATCTCCTGGATATTCAACAGGCCACAGAAAATAGCACTGTTAATATCAAACTTGTGAGGAAAGTGAAATAGAGTTAAAGGCATTTACAGTACTTAAAAGTGTAATATTAAGTCAGAAAAAAGTTTGAAGGTATCCCCCATCAATAGGACATCCCCTAGAACCCACAGAAGTACAGCTTTTACAACAGTTTTGGGGAGAGACTATAGCATTGTGTATATATATACTGAGTGGGTAGTACAGTAGTACTTTGTTATGAGAAGCAGTGGGACTATGATATGAATATTATTTCTCCCCAAGAAAATTAAAAATAGAAATTTATACATAGCTAAAATGGGGGAAAGGAGCATGGCAGAAATAGCTACTAATCCACCACATTTTTATATAGCTTGGATAGTACAAATCCTGCAATGTTAAGGCAGTTACATCTTCCCCTCTGCAAAAAGTCTCTTCTTGGGAATTTCACTATTTCTAATTTGCAGGCCTCAGGAATCTTAGGAACAGGAAGGAATGTTGTACTTCTCAACCAGCAGACGAGATGAGATCTTTCCGGAGGACTTGCTTTTCTCCTCCTGCAACAGCAGTTGGCCTTCATAATCTCCTTTATTTTATAGGAAGTTTACATATTCATCCACACCATTCCCGATACCAAAAAAACTATCAGAAATTCCTATTTAAATTTTCAAGGGTTATAAAGTCAAGTGTCTAATTACATGAAGTTAGTGGGGCAACTCTGGAAATAACTTTTTAATAGCAGCTAACATGGAGTGTATCAGAGAAGTGAAAATGTGGAACACAGAACTCCATTCCTCAACTAATTACATTTCAATAAAGGCACTTGGCCTCTCTCTTTCACCTGCTGACTGAAAATTGACATGTCATTATCAGCTTTGATAAGACCACTGAGCCTGGAAACAATTGTTAACTGCTGCAAGAAGATATCTGCAACAATACTGTCACCAAAAAGTCACAACAGCCCTTCTCAAGAGGTCAAGAGGTCTTCAAACTGGTGCTTTGATAGAGGAAACGCTCAAGTTGAACAAATCTCATCCGGTGCATTAAGGAACAGTCCTTAAAATATTAATGCACTGAAACAACTCTAGTCAGATAGTCTGAGATTTTCAGGTGGCATCTTTGGTTTCTGCTTCATCAAATTCAGTTATGAATGACCATTTTCATGTTTAATTTTACCCCTTACTCTTTCAAATCTTTCTTAACTAGACTTCTTGGAAATGTCACAAGTATTCTGTCCAGAACATGAGTGTCTTGTGGCAGCATCTGCCCAAGGTAGTCCAAAGCAAGATCCATCCTTCTATGCAAAATCCAAGTATTTACCCTTTCTGGAGACCACCAAAAATTTTCATGCAGTTTCTTCTAGGTAATGGAAAGTATAAAAAGAACTAAGAAAACCATGGTAAAATAAAGCAACGATAGCACAGATCTAACCTGGAGCTGTGGAATCTCTGACCGTTGAGATACTTCAATTTGACTGGAAGGCGCTCTCTCAGCAACTAGATCTAAGTGGGCCTTACTTACACAGTGGCTAGGTCCAGATGACCTGCAGACCAGATGACCTTCCAAATTAAATTGATTCTAAATGCCACAAAGTAAGGGTAAACTAGAGAGTTCAACAGCTGCTTTACACCACTTAATACAAACAGCCTTCAACAAAGTCTGAAAAAATACTTAAGGAAAGAGCACTGAATGCAATGTTTGAGAACAAGGGCTCTAATATTCTGTTTATAGACAATCCCACAAGGAGGAGGAGGGAAGTTGGAGACCAGCAGGAGTTTTCTCATGATAACAAAGCACAAACAAAATTTCAAGACAGGTGGTCCCATAGAATATCACCTACTAATGTGCTCTGAAACCCTCAGATCTCAGGGCAGACTTGAGTGTCAACTTCACCTTGCTGAAAATGGCAGCACAAATTCCAAACTTTCAGAAAGGAAAGATGAAGATCCACAAATAGGAGCACAAACGTAACAGTGCTGGATTTCAGGGAGATAAATGCCAAAAGAGAAACTCCTCTTGCAGCAAAGCATTGCCTCAGTTGTGAGTTGCCGTTTTCAATGCCGTATTAGACAAATGCTTGCCAGTTAAATGTTTGTTATACTTCAAAAGGAGGAACAGATCTTTCTTTACTACTTAGAGCAATATGAAAAGCAGTAAGACATCTGCTACTTTATGTCTTCCACCACAGGAGATTACAAAATGGGTCCTATGCTTTTGGTAGAAGACAAAACTATTGCAGGACTTAATTCCTTGTGGATATTGTGTACCTTCGTCACAGGGCTGTTCAGCACCAAAGGAAAAGCTGATGGCTTCTTGAAGGCAAAAGAACTCCAAAGATAATGCATAGCTACAGATTATGAGATTTTCTCTTATCACAATGTCAAACCCAGTTTACTATATATAGTTTCAGCTGTTTATAAAATATGCATGTGCACTTCTGAAATAAGGGTGTGTTAATGTTCACAGATGAGTGGGGCCCATGAGTACTTCTGACTCATTTTATAATTCCTGTGCCTCCAGGGCAGTTTCTGTTCAAATGGCAATATATGGGTACATGAAGTAATCACTGAATACTGATGAAATTATGCTTATTTGTGCTGAAATGGTTTTGTTTCGTTTTTTCATTGATTATGAAGGTCTTAAACTCTTGACCACTGTTACACAGCATCACAGCCGAGTACATGACAGTACAGAAAAGAATAAAGCAAACTTCATAGCATGCATAGACAAATATGTGAATTTGACTTTACCCACTCCCCTCACTCATGACATCCAATGCATGCAGTTTCTGAGAAAAAGATTTTACTAAAAGCCATGCAAGGGTTTAAAAAACATCTGACCTGTGTTTTAATTATTGATTTAATTATTCTAATACATAAACACCATCAGTTGGCTGTGTCTTCTTTGATTATTATTATTCTACATCTTCAAGCTAGACAATGTATATAATTGAACTTTCGAACTACATGTAACCAAGCATAAATATTTGCCTTAAAATCTGATGTTTAATAATCAAACAACTCAACTTTATCTACCAGAAATGTTAGATAAATTTTAGTAAAATATCTTTTTTCAGGATTTTCTATGAAAATATATGTTTATATATATACACACACACACACATATGTATATATATGTATGTATACACATATATGCATACATTTATATGTTTTATGCAAGTAAAAATATACCCTTCAGGTTACATTTGTTACATCACTGCTTCATTGAAATTCAGGAAATGGTTTAAGGCACAACTGACTTTACATGATTAGTTCTGAAAGGTTTACTTCTTTGTCACACTGATTTGTGACAATCACCTTGCTACTCTGAAGTCATAAATCTCTGTAGAGATTATAGTATGCCCCTCTCTATATTGGTATGCTATCAGAAACAGTGGTGATCATTTTATACTAGTGTGAAAAGATGGAGGATGCTTAGGAGACGCTTATGTTCATTGTTCTCTGTTCAGATATTTATGACTATGTCTAGAGATAAAAAATATAAATTACATTTACATATTTATGAGCATTTTTATGTAATATCTTCTTTTCAATTAAAATGCCATCAATATCCCTACATGACTGTAGGTCAGAAATCTAACTACAATGCACTTGGTTTTGTCTTTTTCCTAAAAACTTCCTAAATTAAAACAAATAACAAAATACAGTATGAGTAGTGATGACTGATAAAAAATGAAAATAGTCTGTACTTTGGGGCAATTACAAAATTGTAAAAACCTAATCTATTATACCATAAGATCTAAAAATATCTTTCTCGGTTTTGAGCAGCAGAAAAAAACTTGTGAGAAAATACGTGGGCTGCAGAACCATGCAATGCAAATTGAAGAGTGCAGGCAGAAACTCACCTCTAGCTTTGTTCTTTGTAGCAGCCACTGGAAGCAAGGAAAAGATTGCACAAGAAGAAGAGAACAAAGATAGATTAGACAGAAGTTTGAGCAAGTAAGAATACAGAGAAAATTTATCACTATTGATTCAAAGCTAACAAACACCGTTTCTAGGATTATTTGACCTATTTATTTGAGACACTGTAGTTCTATGAGATAGTTCAGATCTATGATTCTGTCAGAAGACCTGTGTTGAGAATTTAGAAAATATATCACAAAACACACTCAAAAAGCATGGCAAGGAGCGCAGAAAAATCATGGACCATTAATCACAAGTAGGTGAGAACATATGTACACACATTTGTGAATTCTAAATCTTACAGCACAATTTGCTTTGCCAAAAGTACATTCTGAAGTACCTAAATCTTACGTCATTCTCTTGCTCCTGTTTCTTGAAACGTTATTCTGCTGTGAAGCAGATGCAAACAAACATCAGTTAAACTGCAGGTACTCCAATATTTATAATCTATGTTATATGATGATCGGTTTTCTTCACTGAAGCCTTGTTCTTGCACGCTAATGGAGCATGCAAAGCAAAAGGAGCAGACAATATTTTAACAGTGATCAGTGTTCAAACTCAGAGAAAAAGGGGCAGAAAATACAGCCTTCCTTGAGTCTCCTAAAGCAACATGGTTTCACACTATTAGTTCTAAAGGCACAACAGGGTCACAAAAACNTGTATATAATTGAACTTTCGAACTACATGTAACCAAGCATAAATATTTGCCTTAAAATCTGATGTTTAATAATCAAACAACTCAACTTTATCTACCAGAAATGTTAGATAAATTTTAGTAAAATATCTTTTTTCAGGATTTTCTATGAAAATATATGTTTATATATATACACACACACACACATATGTATATATATGTATGTATACACATATATGCATACATTTATATGTTTTATGCAAGTAAAAATATACCCTTCAGGTTACATTTGTTACATCACTGCTTCATTGAAATTCAGGAAATGGTTTAAGGCACAACTGACTTTACATGATTAGTTCTGAAAGGTTTACTTCTTTGTCACACTGATTTGTGACAATCACCTTGCTACTCTGAAGTCATAAATCTCTGTAGAGATTATAGTATGCCCCTCTCTATATTGGTATGCTATCAGAAACAGTGGTGATCATTTTATACTAGTGTGAAAAGATGGAGGATGCTTAGGAGACGCTTATGTTCATTGTTCTCTGTTCAGATATTTATGACTATGTCTAGAGATAAAAAATATAAATTACATTTACATATTTATGAGCATTTTTATGTAATATCTTCTTTTCAATTAAAATGCCATCAATATCCCTACATGACTGTAGGTCAGAAATCTAACTACAATGCACTTGGTTTTGTCTTTTTCCTAAAAACTTCCTAAATTAAAACAAATAACAAAATACAGTATGAGTAGTGATGACTGATAAAAAATGAAAATAGTCTGTACTTTGGGGCAATTACAAAATTGTAAAAACCTAATCTATTATACCATAAGATCTAAAAATATCTTTCTCGGTTTTGAGCAGCAGAAAAAAACTTGTGAGAAAATACGTGGGCTGCAGAACCATGCAATGCAAATTGAAGAGTGCAGGCAGAAACTCACCTCTAGCTTTGTTCTTTGTAGCAGCCACTGGAAGCAAGGAAAAGATTGCACAAGAAGAAGAGAACAAAGATAGATTAGACAGAAGTTTGAGCAAGTAAGAATACAGAGAAAATTTATCACTATTGATTCAAAGCTAACAAACACCGTTTCTAGGATTATTTGACCTATTTATTTGAGACACTGTAGTTCTATGAGATAGTTCAGATCTATGATTCTGTCAGAAGACCTGTGTTGAGAATTTAGAAAATATATCACAAAACACACTCAAAAAGCATGGCAAGGAGCGCAGAAAAATCATGGACCATTAATCACAAGTAGGTGAGAACATATGTACACACATTTGTGAATTCTAAATCTTACAGCACAATTTGCTTTGCCAAAAGTACATTCTGAAGTACCTAAATCTTACGTCATTCCCTTGCTCCTGTTTCTTGAAACGTTATTCTGCTGTGAAGCAGATGCAAACAAACATCAGTTAAACTGCAGGTACTCCAATATTTATAATCTATGTTATATGATGATCGGTTTTCTTCACTGAAGCCTTGTTCTTGCACGCTAATGGAGCATGCAAAGCAAAAGGAGCAGACAATATTTTAACAGTGATCAGTGTTCAAACTCAGAGAAAAAGGGGCAGAAAATACAGCCTTCCTTGAGTCTCCTAAAGCAACATGGTTTCACACTATTAGTTCTAAAGGCACAACAGGGTCACAAAAACAATGATAGGAGCTCAAAATGTTCCGCTAACATCTGCCCTACTGCTAAAATCAACAGAATCATCTTCTGTTTTGTGAGGCTAATGGATAATGTTGCTGATATACGATATTAATCAGAACCCAAAGTGAAAATGGAATCATTCCATTAGCTGTAAATTACACAAAAGATACTATCCACAACTCTTTAAACTCTCAAGTGCACTCTGAAAAGGTATTCATTCAAGAGCATCTTCACGAAAAACAGGTACCTCAGGAAAAAAAAAAGGTAATTCCTCTTCTGCTGACCCTTCTTGTAAGGCAGAATTTTGTTAATTCAAAGGCAGCTACGCTTGTGACCAAAAGACAGAAAAAAAAGGAGAGAAACCAAATCCCCCTTCTGCTGTATTTGCTTCTCTTGTTCACACCTAAAGGTTTTAAGTTGTTTTTTTTTTTTGTTTGGTTGTTTTTTTTCTTCCTTTGTTTTGTCTGGTCTGGTGTCTCACCAATCAGTCTTTACCAAGACAAGTAAGGAGAGCGTGGCAGTGAAGGCCAAGTTGCCACATATGAAGAAATGGTTGAAAAAATTAAACTTTTAACTTTCTGAATACATCAAAAAATGTCAATTCTCTACCTTTTTTCTCTGTTTGTTTTGTTTTTTTTTTAATTATTTCTTCACTGATTCCTCCTCTACTTTCTGATGCATCATTCTGCATTGCTATCATTCTCCTGACAGTGAAAATAAAATTAAAAAAGTAGTCCCATGATGTGTGAAATCAGCATTGCTCCGCAGAACAGGTCTGCTTTGGGGAGGTACAACAAATGCAGATGCTTCTGCAGAGCTCTTTCCATGTCTGTTTAACAAGACATATTCGCCTGTAAAACAGCCAGTAAATCTTACATGCACTAAAAATCTTTCACGTAGTAAACAAAATTAATGATACCATTCTAATTTTATAATAAGTGAACAGTTTCTCCTTCATGCAAATATATGTTGATAGTGAATGCATTGAGTTCATCAACCTGTTCATTTTCTTATGCTTCTCCTTCTTTTTCAGTCCTGAGAATTACATCTACATGAACACATTATCACTTTGAGCCAGAATAACCATTTAAACTTAACAAAGGTCTGGAGGAAACACCACCCCCCTCGTAATTTAAAAGCGTATGGGTACTTATACACATGTATATTAATCCATGTGTATGGTTACATATATACATGTATATTAAAAGAATCCAGCCGTTCTATGATTAGACAGCTTTATTTTTAAGCATCAACACTAGATAGAGAATTATTACCTATCAGGTATCAGTAAATACAGAAAAAATATAAATGAGGTTGTACATTATAATTGGAAGTAGGACAGGTTACTAAGCTTGTTAGACCAATTATAACTCTCTGCAAATCCACTAGTAGAGGACTAGATGACAGTAACCTTCTTAAAAATGTCATGTTCAATCCATGTAAATTTTTCCATTGACAGCATGGTCCAATTACAAGTCAATTCGTAAAGTTCAAACTGCACAACAGCCAAATTAGCTGAAAATGGCCTTTCAAAATATAATTCTGCCTACTGAAGGGAACAAGCTGGAGCTGTTTCAATCAATGACCCATCTTTCTGATATCCTTTTCATTGTTATCATTGAGGTTTGTATTTCTTTTTCCAAAGGTGAGAATTTTTCTCTCTTCCCTCTTTACTATCCTTGTCACTCTGTGTAAAAAGAAAATTTTCAACCTGTATCCAGCATGTTTGAAAATTTTTATCCACCTCTTCTTATTATTACTACGCTAAAAGTCATAGGCGGAGACAAGCATAGATAAATGTTTCAAATGAGCATCATCAAGACTGGAATTTAGCAGAGGCAGGCTGATCTTTTGGTTAGAGCAGCGGACAACTCGGCATTTTATGCCGCTGAAGTCAGTGACAAAAGACCTGTGGGTTTCAACAAACAACATTACAGTCAAAGGATCTACGTTTGCTTTATGTCTTCAGCAAATCAGTTGATTTCTCTGCATTTCACATCACACATTCTCTTTTTCCCTACCTTGACTTCCGTGCTTGCTGACTGAAGAGACAAGCTCTTCAAGGCAGTGAGTCTCCCACTTCTCAAAGTAGTATACTTGTAGAACGCTGATTTGAAACTTCTGTAATACAACTAAAGTGGATTAGGACTGGCCAGTAATAATTTATGGGTACAATGTAACCTGAAACCTGGAATTTACTGTATTTGGCTGGCACTTACTTTATTTGGCTAAATTAACAAGCCAATCAGGAAATGGATCAAAAGGAAAGGCAGACTTCTGGTATTTCCCCATGTTCAGGGATTTCTTTAAAAACCAGAACACATTTACAAGGGCATTTTTGTTTGGTTACTCTGCCTTGTCTTTCTTAGGAAATTGATTTTGTATAGGGAGGCATACTACAAAAAAGTCTGAACAATGACCTTTATTGGAATTTAAGGAAGATTTTAAAGACCAGAGAAGAAAGAAAGATGAAGAGGGAAGAAAGACTGTACTCTCAAAGTCAGGCTGAAAGGCACAACAAAGTTACTAGATTTCTAGCTAAGACTGAGGAAAAAAAAAAAATCTCTTCTATTAATCCTTAGTTCTATCAACATTAAAAAATATTTTATTTTCTGAAGGCTCTTTTGGTCACAGCATATACAAAACAAAAGGGTTGGCTAATAGGGAAAGGACCAGGTGTGAGGGGATCACAGAGCAGCAAGAAGTCAAGGTCAGAGATCTCAAGGGAGCCCACTCTGAGGGATCGGGAAAGGGAAGAATAATTGTGCCATGACCTGAATCATGGCAGTTAATTTTCAGAGAACTAAGGTTTTTAGGGCATTTTTAAATCAGAAAAGCATTTCTGCTGTTGCTGTGCTACTGAAACAATGTTTTTAAAATTCATTGCCTGGATGTAAAAAACTGTATTCAAATTTCAAAAACCCTAATATACCCTTGCTCTCAAATATCAATAATATATTGTGCTTTATTTTTCTGTGATACATCTTTCTGACTTCTTGCTTTTTGTATGCCAACAATTGTTAAATTACATTCTTTGATAAATGGTGGCTACAAGTTGTTCAATATTTTCTCCACACTCAGCTGCCTCTACGCTGTTCAATTTTGTGGACATTTTTAGACAGATTTGATATAGCATTTATTTTATTTTTCTCTTACATGTGATTTATTATTTGATCTGGGGTTCTGCCTTTTGTCTTTGGAAAAAAACCACATCCTTGCAATTACTTCAATAGCTCAATAAAAATAAAAAAGGGAAAAAGTATTTCCCCCAGATGTCCAGCTTACCTAACCTTTTATTTCAGAAAATGAGGAAAAAAAAAAAGAAAAAGAGAAAAGTTTGAGGTCAGTGTCTTGTTCTCATTTCACCTATTACATGTACTAAGAACGCAGCTAGAGGAAAAAGCAGTACAATATCAAAATTTTATAATGACTAAATAGCTTTTTTCAAGAAAAGAAGCAAGATGAGTCACACTCATAAAGCACATTGCATGGATTTTCTCCTAGACAAGTCTTCACCTCTTTATTTGTATAACCATTAAAGATCTATGCAGTCATGCATATGTAATTATATGGAATTCAAATATGCAACTTTCTATTATTTATTCTATCTGTGTATCATTCTATCCACAACACAAGTTCCTAAGATTACATCAGGTAATTTCCCTCAGAAAGAGATATGTTTCGCTTACTAAATTAATTGATTGATCTTCGAAAAAAACAAGAACCCTTTTGGTTCCAACAATTTAATGCATTTTTTCCCTCACAGTTTAAGAGAAAAACTACAAATGAACTGGTATGCAAAAAAAGTATGTGATTTTGCAATGACAAAAAAATGATTAATTTCTTTTATTGCAACTATAATACTAAAAGTGTATAAAATAGAATACATATTGTATACATGCTATTTAATAGGCATTGTGCATCTATATAGTGATTTGTAACCATTTTTCCTCTTAGGACAGAAAATATGTTCTTGAAGATACAACTGAAAAGGGGACAAAAGTGCAAATTTGGAAGGGTCATGAAGAGGTCAATGGCTGCATCCTCTGGGTTTGAAGCAGCATGAATTATGTTTGGACCTCTCCTAACAGATTGCCTAACATATTGTTAAAACCTTTGGTGACAGGGACTCCAAAAGCTCTCCAGGTAATATGTTTCAGTGCACAGTTGTCCTCTCAATGGCAAGTTGTTTTCCTGACATATAACCTAACCATAATATGTAGGAAACTAGCCCAACTACTTAACCCTTCTCATACCTTCCATGACTATAAATAACAAAAGAACACATACTTCTCTAATGTAGCCTTTTGCATAATTGAAGACTTCTCTTCAAATAGTTCTCTTCTGTGCCTAAACAATTATGTTCTTCCACTCTCTTAATATATGGTTTCCAACTTCCTCTTTATTGTCTTTCCTTTCTTTCCCTGGATTTTCAACAATTTATTTACACTGATCTAAAATCAGGCAAGATATCCAGCTGAGTTGGCACTAGCGCAAAGTGGAATAATTACTTACAGTGCCTTCCACCTAGTTCTTTGGCTGGGCACTCCAAAATAGCATTTGGCTCTAACGGAACAGCATCAGACGGTGTTCCAGCGCACAATGACCCCTTAGTCCTCCTCTCCATATTGCTGTACACCTACCTATTGACCACTTTGGTTTCACATATTTATTTTATCCTTTCTGAATCCAGGACTTCACCCTTGTCTTTAGAAGATTCTGTTGCTTTAAAGTTACTTCCCCCATTTAAGATCATTTTGAATACTAACACACCCCTCCAATTCCATGAATAAATACTAACATGACTGTTAATCTATAAAGTACGAACCGATCTCAAAGCTACATACTGTACCACATTATTTTTATATATCTGCTACTCTATTGAAGAATATAGTAATTCTTGACAGCAGTAGCAGACGTTCAAATCCAAGATTAACAAGGTCATAAAGGACTTCAGTTGTGTTCAGCCCATAATTAGCAAAAAACCCAAAGAACAAGCAACTTGTTAAACAAAACAAAACTAATCCATCTTACCTAATGTCCCTCCTACACACAACATAAAACCTGTAGGCAAGCCAGACATAAACTACATAAGCTAATGCGCATAATGACATATACTATATACTACTGCATCTAGCAAACCTGTGAACTGACCATACGCCCTGGGCAATAATAGTTGACTGTTCTGTTATTAAATGACAAACAGAAAATCAAAACAGCAGCTGCTGTATGTTTACTCTGCAAGAAAAAGAAACATTAAGAGAAGCTGCTTTTAAAGCAAATTGTTCTGTATAGGACGCAGCAACTCTAGAAACTCTATTAAATTATATTTTACTTGGTGAAACTTTGAAAGACAATGTGACAAAGGAGTACAGGTTCCAGCATTTTGGTTTCCCCCCCACCCTCTTGTCTAGCATTCAATGCCAGGTAATGACAGGATATTTGCTGGTGTTCAGAATCTTTCCCTTCCAACCCAACAGAATATAGATTTTTAAAATAGTAATTACTGAACCCAGATAATGTGAAGCAATTCATATATTGGAATGGAAAAGCTAAAATGACTGTAAGCATCTTTCAAACTTACTAGTATGCTGCTAAACACATTAAATATTTTAAAACTGACTAGATTTTCACATGCAATGACTTTTATTATGTGATACTAATCACAAAATATTGAAGAACATGCAGCTCCATTTTATTTCTGAAAAGTAGTCTATAAATATAGTAATTTTGTTCTCGATACTCATTATAACTGGCATGACAGAGATCAGCAGAAGCATCTTATAATCTAAACATCACTAAAGTTCAGGATTCCAGCTGTAGCTGATTCACATTAGCAGCTGAAAACTGCTATATACATAACACAGTATATTACTGTAGAGTGAAACTAGAAGATGAGTATAATCATTCCCTAAAGGCTCCTCTTAAAGGCATCCAGATAACATGATTTGCCTGTGCCAAAATGCCAACTTTATGCGTGTTATAATACAGCTGAACATGTAACTTCTACAAGCAATGCAAGTTGCAAATAAGCAATTTCATCATAAGCTGAGTTTCCATAAAACATCACACAAATTTTACTTGCAAATAAATAATATAGTTTGTGAACAAGAGTAAATACAATTTGTATATTTCATTTTATCAAGGTAACAGAATGTTTTAAGAAGTATGTATAAAAAAACCTCCAAAGTAGTAAAACAAAGAACTCCACAAGGCTGTAAGTGTGGTTATGTCAGGCAGAGATACAAGTAGTCAGTTCTGCTCTCAGATCTCTCTTACAGTTATTTCAAAACTTAAACCAAATATTTGAAAAGCTTTGATATTCATTCAGCACTTCAGACAAACTATCAAAATTGTTCATCATGCAAAATGTGTGTACCCACACACTTGACCAACTTCTATGTTTATGTCAGGTCTCCAGAAAGAGTAGAAGGGAAAAGATCCTGCTTGGATACACTTAGCAAAGTACTTAGGCACAAATTGGCTGCGTTCACGCAACTGTAACTGAGCACAAGAAGCTGCAAGCAGTGAGCTTATGTTTCTTCTCACATCTGCAGATCAATGCATGGAAAACCCCTCAAACTATGTCTTGTCCATTTTGTTCAACCCAAGAGCAACCTGTGACATTCATGTCTCATGTTAGGTTTTCTTTTTTTTTTTTTTAATGTATATGCTATCCTACATTATTACAAATAGACATTTTCTGAGTATACTATGCTTATATAGTAGAGTACTCTGATAACCCACAAAGCTTTAAGACTTCTTGTATTTGAAAACAAGCCCTTATACAACCACCATGAAATCAGAAACATTATAATCAAGAGTAAGGAGCTAGGTAGGTAGACTAACAGCTAGGGTTCTCCTTATGTTACCCTTTACATACAACTAATTCATCTACTGTAAACCCCAAGAAGGTTTTGAGAAGGCAACTGGCTTTTACCATATGGTTACTTTCCTTTTTTTTTTTTTTTTCTTTGATATCACAGCCCATGGGGTCTCTGTATAAGAAGTGTTACATCACATCCATAATAGATCATCTGTATGAAATGCTTTCTTAATAAAGTTAAAGCACGTATTAAGGGCCACTGGGACAGTAACCGAAGCATGTGGAAAAAAGCACATATCCTAAAGGATAGAGAATTAAAACCTCGAACAGAAAAATAAGATTTTTTTTTTATTCCCCAAATATTATCAATTTAGGCTTTTTCACACATTAGAAGACAAATTTGGATAACTGACAAGACTGATGAAAAAAATACTATAATAAATTAAGTACAGAGCTCAATGGATAGGATTTTCATAAGTTTAAATGGATGTCAGTAAATATGTTCTCCATCTAAGCTCTTCAGTCGGAGAATAGGAATTTCAGATGTGACTTTTCAGTGATGATTTTATTCAGCCATTAAAAATTCTACACAGGATTTTCTTCATCACGACTTGCAATCACCGAGTTGTCATGTCAAGAAATACACTGGAAAGCTTTACTCCTTGTATTGACCTGATACATTATAGCCATTCCTCTTGAGACCTTCTAAAGAGTAGCTTTCAGTATTATAGAACATAATGACTCCTTTGGAATTAGTGAGGCTTACAGGATAATTTGGAGATATTAAAATACTTTCACAATTGAGGGACTTCTTGTGGTTTAACCCCAGCCAGCAACTAAACAGCACACAGCCGCTTGCTCACTCCACCCTGATGGGATGGGGAAGAGAATCGGAAAAGTGAGAAAACGCATGGGTTGAGATAAAGACAGTTTAATAGGGAAAGCAAAAGCCGCACACGCAAGCAAAATAAAACAAGAGAATCATTCACTCCTTCCCATCAGCAGGCAGGTGTTCAGCCACCTCCAGGAAAGCAGGGCTCCATCACATGTAATGGTTACTTGGGAAGACAAACGCCATCACTCCAAAGGTCCCCCCCTTCCTTCTTCCCCCAGCTTTATATGCTGAGCATGACGTCATATGGTATGAGATATCCCTTTGGTCAGCTGTCCTGGCTGTGTCCCCTCCCAAATTCTTGTGTATCCCCAGCCTACTCGCTGGTGGGGTGGGGTGAGAAGCAGAAAAGGCCTTGACT